>CM053582.1:301246555-301352903 GCA_028627135.1 Pseudochirops cupreus | reverse complement strand
GACTTTCAAAGAGTTTACATTAAAGAATGAGGCATTTTGGAGCAGCTAGGTGGTACAATGAATAGAGCACCAGCCCTAGAGTCAGGAGGACCTGAGTTCAAATCCAGCCTCAGACACTTAACACTTACTAGCCATGTGACCCTGGGCAAGTCACTTAACTCCAATTGCCCTCCAAAAAAAAAAAAAAGAATGAGGCATTTTAAAAGTTATTAGACTGTTACTCCTATGGGCAACATATTCTATTATTATTAATCATTTGTTTCCTTTTTCTCTTATTTAAGAACAATAATAATGGTATTTATATAGCACTTTAAGGTTTATAAAGCACTTTACAAATTATCTTCTTTTTATAAAAGCAGGTGCTACTATTATCCCCATTTTATAGATGAAGAAACGGAGGCAGTCATTGGTCAAGTGACTTGCTCAGGGTCACAAAGTTAGTAAGTATCTGAGACCAGATTTGAAGTTGGACCTTCCTGATTCTGAGTTCAATGTTATAACCGTCGTTAAAGGCCGAGATAATTTTTGGAGATTTAGAGCCTGGCTCAGGGAGAAGTGTCTGTTAACACCAAGTAGAAAACCTGACTAGTAATCTTACAGTCAGGGCTGCAGTTGTAATCTCAACCTAATATTATCAAATGCTCTTTGTCAAATCTTCCTGTTCTCATGACACCATAAGGAAGAGGACTATGAACAGTCACTGCAGAGTGCTTCTGATACTGCTGTTTTGTCTAGCAAGAGCTGGTTAATAGCACTTTGATTTGTGTAGTAAAGAGGACAGGGATTCTTAACTTTTTGTGTGACATGAACCCCCTTTGGCAGTCTGGTGAAGCCTATGAATTCCTTCTCAGAATAACAATTCTAGGTACATTTTAAAAATACATAGGATTACAAAAGAAACCAATTATATTAATTTTTAATTTTTTAAATTCATGGTTTATTTTCAGTTCTGAATTCTCATCCTCCCCTTCCCCGCCCATTGAGAAGGCTAGGAAAACAAAAACCCATTACATATATGTATGATCTCACATAAAAATTCCCACATTAGCCATGTCCAAGGAAGGAAGAAAAGGCAAGAAAGAAGGAAGGAAGGGCAAGAAAGAGAAGAAAATATGCTTGCTTTGGAATCTGGAAAATATAAGTCCTTTGGAATTATGGTTGCTCATTATGTTGCTCAGTGTCTTTCAAAATTAATTTGCTTCATAATAGTGCTGTTGCTGTATAAATTGTCCTTCTATTTCTGCTCACTTCACTTTGTATTGTTTCATACAAGTCTCACCAATTCTTTCTGAAATTCTTCCCTTCATCATTTCTTATAGCACAATAGTATTCCACCACCTTCAGATACCATAACTTGCCCAGTCCTTCCACAATTGATGTCTATCACCTCAATTTCCAATTCTTTGGCACCATAAAAATAGCTGCTATAAATATTTTTGTACATATAGGTCTTTTTCCTCTTTCTTTGATCTCTTTGGAATATAGACCTACTAGCAATATTCCTGGGTCAGAGTATGCAGAATTTAATAGCTTTTGGAGTATGGTCCCAAATTGCTTTCCAGAATGAAACCAATTATATTAAAATAAAGTTATCCAAATATTTAAAACAAATTCCAGGTTAAGAACCACTGAAGTAGTATTTTAGCTAGAAATTATATTTAAGAATATGACTTCTTAATCACATAACAGTAATTACAGCATTGGACCTAGAGTCAGGAAGGCCCAAATTTAAATGTGCCCTCAGACACCTACTAGCTGTATGTCTCTTACTTCCAAGCAAATACTTGGACTTCCATGTGAAGATAAGCAGAAGGAAAGGTGGTCAGCAGCATGTTGGAAAATATGGTTCCAAATTAAGAAATGAAAGAAGCTGAAGATTTGTGGATCACTCAGACACCTCTCACCTATGTTATTGTGAGGTGTTGGAAGTTCCAGCTGAATATGGAAAGCAGTGAACACTATCACACCAAAAAATGAAACTGGGATCTCTCTCTCTCTTTTTTTAATGAGGTCTTTTATTCTCTCTTTTTTTTAAGAGTTCATTTTATTTTATTGCTTTTGGGAGGGAGTAAGGCAGGGCAATTGGGGTTAAGTGACTTGCCTAAGGTCACATGGCTAATAAGTGTCAAGTGTCTGAAGCTGGATTTGAGCTCAGGTCCTCCTGACTCCAGGGTCAGTGCTCTATTCACTGTGCCACCTAGCTGCTCTGAAACTAGGATCTCTTAACAAACAGGAAATTACCGATTGGTCCTTTTGGAACCATCAGAGGTCAAAATCACCTCCAAATGAGAAGAAATGAAAGATTTCATTTGTCATCAGAATGGGTCAAGAATCAGGGAAATTCCTTAGTGGAGGAATTGCTGATTAGCAGACTGGAGGTGAGGTTAGTCTGGAGATAAGTAGAAAGAAGATGAAATCCAAAGGACAAGCCCATTCACTGAGGACTGAAATCAAAGGCATCATTATCACTTCACACATCAAAAAGTGTAGGAGAAGAAAATGAGTCTGCAGAAAGCTTGTTCTGAGAATCACCCAAGGCAGGCTATTTCAAGAGCCTCTATGGGTGATGCTGGAAGGGTGGTAACAAATCAACATGAAATGGAACAGATTTGTCAGGATCTCTATTGATCTAGCCTCACCACTGATGAAAATTGGAATGACCACATTTGGATTCAGTTATCTCAGTATCCATATTTTATGTGAAGAAATGGAAATTGCATTCAAGAATATAAAGTTGGGAAGTTACTGGACTTGAACAAATAAATGCAGAAGAAATCCTTGATGCAGGTGGCACAAGTTCAAAGGCAGTGGGAAATTGATTTTCAAGATATTTCAAAAGTGAAGATTCCAAAATAATAGAAAAGGTCACAGATAGCATATTTACTACAACAGTGAACAAAAATGCATTAAGAATGGTGGAGATATATACCGATTTCCTCTTTCTTACAAGATATTTATGAGAATCAGATAGGTATGTATTGAGGGTGAAATATTATAAAAGAACAGGAAGGTTACTATAAACTATATTTTCCACAGTCACACAAAGTATAAAAAAAAAATCCTGAAGTATTTGTTGGTGGGTTTAAAAAACAACAACAGCAGCTACATTTGACTCAGTGGAGCCGTTTGCTGCTTAAAGATTCTCTTCCAAGATGTTGACCGTATTCACGCTAATATTCTTAAATGTTGTTTTTGATAGATGCAACCACAAAGATAACTTTGATCAATGTTCCTTTGAATACCGATATCAAACAAGATAGGAAACAGAGAAAGATGCTTGCCAAAGGTGTTTGACAGCACCATGAAGGATATTTTGTGCAAAGTTCAAATGGAAAAAGGATTTCCTGCAAATGGTGGAATTCTCCAGATGTTCTTGTTTGCCGATGATATTGTGCTTATTGCACTTAGCCCTGGAATACTACAAGGCTTCCTCAGCTAGATCCATGACAACACAAGAGCTTTGGACTAAGAGTCATCCACACAGTTAAAAAAACAACAACAATAACAAATGAATGGAGACTACGTGTTGCCCAAATTATCACGTGTAATTGGATGGACAAACCATAGATCAAGTCCATTAGTCCGTGTACCTTTGGACAAGACACAGAAGCTGCAAAGTAAAGTGAACCCAGAATTGACTAGGAGGAAGAGCTAGAGCTGGATCGAATTTGAGAAATTGTGAAGTGCTTTCAATTGTTCCAAGGGGCTCCCTATCAACAAAGCCCATCTTTTTTGTTTGTGTGCATCAATATTCTACTTGGTGGTACTATATGGCAATGAATTACAGAACACCATGACTTCAGAGGAATTAAATTTACATGTGATACAAACGACAATGGAAATATGCATAGAGGTATATGTATACTATAGTATATCACCAGTGATGACTTCCATGGATGATGGGAAAAGGAGAACTCTCTTACTTGTATCCACGAGCTATTCAAAGGTCTTGAGCATGTTGGGTAGTTCCTGTATTGATGATTCATGAAGGATCTGGATGGGAATCATACAGGATGTGAAGACATGGATAGATTATGCTCTCTACCATTGGAAGGGGTGTCCATTTGAATGACATCAGGGATATATGGAAGCAAGTGTGATTTGAGGGTGAAATTGGTGAGTTACCTGGTCCTAATGAGGTCTGGAAAGCAAGGCTTTAAGATTACTTTTTTTTTGGAGGGGACAAGGCAGGGCAACTGGGGTCAAGTGACTTGGCCAAGGTCACACAGCTAGTAAGTGCTAAGTGTCTGACGTCAAATTTGAACTCAGGTCCTCCTGACTCCAGGGTTGATTCTCTATTCACTGTGCCACCTAGCTGCCCCAAGGTTTTAAGATTCTTATCTTGACTCTTCAAATTATTCTTTGGATGATTCTTAAGTAAGCCAGATCACTCCTCTAGCTCTCTATTTTGTTAAATGTAAAATGAAGGTAATGTTGAGGTCCTATAGAAAGCCTTTCCTGATTTCCCTAATCAGTAGCATTGTAAGCTCCTTGAGAGCAAGGACTAGTTTTCATTTGTTTTGTATCCCCACTGCCTGGCACATACTGTATACTTAATAAAATGCTTATTGTCAAATTTGTGGAAGGCACTACAACTGAAATTTTAAGAGTCTTAGATGGCAGGCATTATGTAGTCTCCAAGTATTATTTAAACTTGTAGAACATTAAGAACTAAGTCTTCTTTAGAGTGAAGGCATTTGTCGATCTTATATTTGATTGCATGCCGCTGTGGGGGGAAGGAGGGAGGAGAGGGAGGGAGAGAAAATTTGAAACTCAAGGGACTGTGGAACTGAATGCTGTAAACCAAAAGTAAATAAATAAATTAAAATTAAAAAAAAGAAATTTTGCTAACTGGAAGGAACTGTAAAAAAAAAAAACAGAACTAAGTCTTCAAGCAGAAAACTAATACCAATTCTCATGTTTCTTCCAGTCAAAGAGAGTGAATATGGCTTATGTTTAACATAGATCTACCAGAACTGAAAATCATAGTAACAAACTGAGAAAAGGCATAAATAGGAAAGTATAATTTTAAAAGCATTTCGCCGAAAGGGCAATAAATGGTGTCAGGAAAGCCAAATTAAATTATAAGAAAAGTTAATGCTCTGCATGAGCCATTTTGAAAGGGTGACATTAAAACACTATCAGGCTTTAGATTAAAACCACCACCACCACAACAACCAAAACCCAAACTCTTTGAAAACCTACCATTGGGCCAGAGCTATACAAGGATCCCATATTAGAGGGACAGATAGTTTGTATAACTCTGAGCGTAAAATTTCAAACTGGAAGGAGAATAAAACCAGCATGGCTAGGGAACGATCTCATATAGATAGAGATTTGAAAGGTATCTTTTAAAAGGTGCAAATCCTGACCAGACAACCTAACAATGGGAGAGCATATTGCCCTGGATGAGGCATAAAAATTGGACATTTAAAGGAAATGGAAACAATGTGCAAAAGTCATAGAAGAGCTATGTAAAGTACATAACCTTCTACATCTTCCCCTCCCCCTGATCCTTTCACAGCAGTTAGAGAAGCATTTTCTAAATTGTGTTTATGGAACCCTGGTGTTCTGCCACATGCAAATAAAGGTTCCATTGGAAAATTGCAATGCTAGTTATATTTTCCTCTCTAAAATATTAAATATGAACTTATATATAAAATACTTATTGCATATGGCAATTTTCTGATCATGGAAAAACAGGCTCAATCTCCTCTATTTTACTCTAAAATCTTTTGAACTTCTGTTTATCCCAGGAGTTTTCCATATATTTATGGAGTCTATCAGTATATTTCAAGGCCCAAATGTTTCAAGATCAAAAAAAGTTTAGGAAATACTGAGTTAGAGAAGCAATTAAGAAAAATAGAAAGAACCAAACTGATTATTTCCCATAGAGATCAATCCAAGATATTTCCACCATGTTCCACCAACCAAAGGGAAGCCTAATGTATTAACCTGTATTAACCAAAATCCATCTACTCCCAAAACATTTCCCCTCCATTCTAAATGAATTTAGTGATTGATTTAGTGTTTCTCTCTCCACCCCATTTCATGTTCTCATATGAGGGAACTTAATAGTCATGCTGATTTTCCATGAAACATCCTAAGCTCCAAGTTACTCTGTCTGCTCAACTCTCATAACCTACTTCTTCACTTTAGTTATGCATAAATATGGCAACATCCTTGATCTTACCATCATCCATGGGTGCTCCACTTGCATGATTAAGAACTTGTAAATTCCTTTATCTGGTCAGAATCTCCTATCGTTCCATCTCTGCCCACGCCTTCCTCTTCCCAAACACATTTTTTATCTTCACCATCACCTACAATCTCTCAGAATTTTACCAGGCTATCACCTCTGTTCTCCCCACACTCCAGTCTCTTCCCAGTCTTAACACTTAACTGAATCCATTTCAACCCAATTACTATCTTCCATAAGTCATCTCTGCAACACCTCTCACATCCGTCTTCTTCTGTCTAGTCACACAGCCTCAATCCTAATTCAGGCTATCACCATCTCTCAGCTTTTGTACGTTTTGATGCTATTGCAACAGTGTCATAGTTGATCTCCTTGCCTCAAGTCTCTCCCTACTCCAGTTACCAGAGTAATGTCCCTAACATGCACATCTGAAATTATGGCCACCTTCTACTCCTTCTTACCTCTACTATCCAATATTTTCTGTTTGACATTTAAATCTCTATACAACCTATTTCCTACCTTTCCCCTATTCTTACATATTACTTTCCTGCCTCACACTCTGCAATTCAGTTACCCTGGCTAACTCCATGTTCTATGCATAGGACATTCTATTTCTTGTCTCAGTGTCTTCATACTGGGTTCTGCCATGCCTGGAAAGTACTAACTCTTCATGTCTAAGGCTTGGAATCCCTGATTTCCTTCCAGTCTAAGCTCAAGTCTCACCATCTGCATGAAACCTTTCTCAATCTCTCTAGCTGCTTGTGCAGTCTCTCCTCAAACTACCTTTTATTTATTTTGCACGGAACTGGAGATTGAAGAGGGCATGTACAAAACCGCCCTACCTTATTCTAGCAGAACACCTTGACTACCTCAGCCCTTAAGTGCTTTGAGGATTGTAAAGCCTCTAGCTGCTTTTAGCCACGTGTGGTTCAGCACTGAATGGCACTTGAGCTTTGAGATGATGAAATAATCCTCTCATTGGTGATCTGGCAGGAAGAACCAATGCCTCAGTGAATCTTTCCAGTGAATGACCTGCCCTCGGTTGAACCTCTCTTCTGTTTTTGATCTGGCTACAGAATATGTGAGTTCCTTTCAAACTTTTGCTCTGAAGTTCAAAAGTACAGCTCTCTGGTCAAGGGTAGGAGAGAGATAACTCAGTCATTTCCTCCCCACTAAGACAGGTTAATTGACTTGCCTGGATTCACATAGCTGGTAAGTGTCTGAGGCTTGATTTTAACTTGGGACTTCCTGACTCCAGGCTCAGCTCTTTTTCTACCCAACTGTCTCAAGGAGGCCTGGAACTCCACCACTATTGGCCTTGTGATCTTAGGTCATTGAATCCCTCTGGGCCTCAGTTTCCCCTTATGAAATCAGGATAACAGTATTTTTATTACCTACATCATAGCGTTATTATGAGGATGGGATGAGATATAAAGTGATTAGACCCCCTCAAGAAGTAGCAAATATTCTCTCAAAGACTAGATTAGTGGTTCTCAACCTTCCTAATGCTGTGACCCTTTAATACAGTTCCTCATGTTGTGGTGACCCCCAACCATAAAATTATTTTTGTTGCTACTTCATAACTATAATTTTGCTACTGTTATGAATCATAATGTAAATATCTGATATGCAGGATGTATTTAAATTGAACATAACCCACAGGTTGAGAACTGCTGGACTAGACGATCATGTATCTGGTATATGTAAAGTGGATTTGAGTCTTGATATGCAATTGACCATAGCTCTTAAAGTCTGGGATCTGTGATCCTGGCTTATAAACTGAATGGCATAGAAGTACCAGCTATTCTCCCACCAAAAGAAAAATAACTTAGTCTGATTTCATTGGTATGGATACTTAATAGGTTTCCTGATAAAGATAACCAATGTAAGCCTGATTTCCACTCTCCTTCATCAAAAGCATGGCGCTTTGACTCCACCCCCAGTAAACATTTCCTCTCCCTCTCATATTTCTTAATTTGCTTAGCAGCTGCATCCCTTTGCTTTGATCACATTCTAAGTTGTGTCATACTGACTTTTATATAGCCTGTTCTAACGGAAAGAATGGTGGGCTTTGGGGCACAAGTCCTCAGTCAGAATTTTAGTTCTTTTTGGTTTCTTTTTGACCATGAAACTCACTTCAACTTGCCAAATCTCAGTTTCCTTATCAGTAAAATGGTGATAACACATTCACACAATACTTCAGAGAATTATTGTAAGCAAAGTACATCTTAAAGCACTCCATAAGCAGTGTGGTACAGTGGAACACTGACTCTGGAGTTAGGAGCAACACCTGGGTTCATCTTTCTATTCTGGACCTTATTCTCACCTGTAAAATGGAGTAGATCCCTTTAGCTCTAAATCTATCCTGCTGGGTGAGTTAATATTATTATGCCATTCCCCCCCCCACCCCTCCGCACCCCCATTAGTTTTTACGTTCCTTGAAGGAAGGGACTGTGATTGTTTTTTCATTTTTGTATTCCCAAAGATTGCTATATAAACATTTATTGAATTGATTTTGACAGTCAACGACTTTAACCAATTATCCTTTTTATTTTATTTTTTTACATTTTGCACATTTTGTTGTAGTGTAACCACTTCCCAGTGTTCAATTGCCCCCTCTATCTCTTTCTTTTGAGGAAAAAAAACACAATTAAACAAAATCATCTAACGTAACTATCAAGACTGCCAGTTCTGCCCCTCTCCTACTGTTTAACATTCTATCCATGCTTTTAAAAGATGTTTTAAATAAAGTTTAAAAATAAATTGATGTCCATAGTGCCATCTGCAATTTTTCCCATCAATAGACAACTCTTTCTTTACTAACAAGCATGCCCTGAATCTTCCTGGTGGCTCATTCACAAGCTCTGTGCTGACTCAGTGTCAAAGTGCCTTAACAGGCTTATCTCTCAGTGAAGATTGTTTCCTCAATCGCATGTGACCTTTTCACTTGCCTAGGCTTTTCAATAGCAATATCCAGGAAAGGCCTTGATGACCAATTTCTGTGAACTTGAAGTTCCTATTTCCTTCCTCTCTCTGTGGCAGAAGAGAACAAAAAATCTATATAGACTATCTAAAGTAATTTTAAAGGCATTATGACTACTTTTCTCCCAGTTACAAGGGAAATTTTTTTTCACTTCTATCTTTCATCTGTTTTACTGTTTTAACTACAGTTGGGTATAGTTTGTTTGAAACATAATTGGATGTTTCTCTTCCTGTCCTTTTTCCTGTCAATGTTTCCTCTCAAAATGTTGTCCTCCAAAGATTTAGATATCTAAGACTTACAATCGAACATTTTAAACAATAATTTTAACAGAAATCAAATGGGATTTTGAACAGACACATACACTGATTTCATTAGAAGGACAATGATTTGCATGTGTAGACAAGGTAGCAACAAGGGAAATAGATTAACTTGGACATCGGCATCTTTTCCTCCTAATTGCAAACTAATTTGAGGATAAACCCTATATAAGAGAACAAATGCAATACAGAAATGAGTCTTTACACTTTCCCAAATTGTCCAGACTCCCATGACTGATTTTTCCCATTGATAATCTCATTGACTTATTGACTGCCTGCACCAGCTCCTCTACCAAGTCAGTCTATGAGAGCAGATCCAGAAAGGAAATTACATGTGCTCATTCTTTTGGTCAGCTCCTGACTATGAGGCTCAGTAAATAAAGCATTCAGATTGGGCTACAAAACAAGATTAAAAAAAAAAACTATTTCGCTTGGGTCCCTTCATGTAAGACATGGCCCTGGAGCCCATAGGATGTCCTACGTATGTAGGTCCCCTTTGCTGTAACATCTACTAACACTGTACAAAAGGAGAGAAATAATGAAGGACATTTCTATGATTACCCAATTGCTTTAGAAAGTTTATGTTTCCTGGGTGGTTCTTTCCAGGTATTGTAGCCTGATTCTTCTGGAGCTGAAGGCCCCCAAACATAAACTGGATTAGCATCTCTAAATAAAAAATACGGGTTCAAGTGGTAAAGTTCATAATTAATTTCCCAGGACACGTTAGCCCATGTGTGCACTCTTTTCACTTGTAAATTAGAAACTGCTGACTTCTACCACAAGCCAGTGAGGACAGTCTGACAGAGTCTCCTGGAGTCCAAA
This sequence comes from Pseudochirops cupreus, assembly GCA_028627135.1. Lineage (NCBI taxonomy): Eukaryota > Metazoa > Chordata > Mammalia > Diprotodontia > Pseudocheiridae > Pseudochirops > Pseudochirops cupreus. The sequence continues at coordinate 301,342,582 of CM053582.1, read as the reverse complement.
GGGGACCTAGGAGGCTGTTAAGTTCAACCTATCTTTATAGATGAGGGTGCTGGCTCTGCTTTAAAAATCAAACAAGCAAACAACTCCTTTTCTGATCTGACACCAGGGACTTTTTCCTCTGCATCTGGTATGTTCCCCATAGTGTACAAAAGTAGGCGCTCAAGAAATATTTCATCATCACCAGTAACAATTATTGAGAATCTACTATGTGCAAGGCTTGAATGACTGATATACAAGCCCATGTAATGTCGTGTTCTAATGGGGCTGGGTACCAGGTAATCAACTAATAAATGTTTATTAAGCACTTTCTATGGACCAGCCCCTGTACTAAGGGCTGGGAATAAAAGTACAAAGAATGGAAAAATAACTATTCACAGGGAACTTCCATTCTAATGGAAGAGATAAGTACATATAAAAATATGTGCATCCTAAATATTGAAGTTAATAAGTACAAATATCTGCAAAATAGTTAAATCCAAGGTAATTTGGTAGGAAGAACATTAGCAGTTGGAACTGGGAAAGACTTCCTTCAGAATGCATTGCTTGAAGCAGTGCCTTGAAGGAAGAGATTGAAGTGCCAAGGTAAGGGGGTTGTAGACCAGCTAGGTGGTGCAGTGGTTGGAGTGCTGTACCTGGAGTCCGAAAGACTCCTCTTCCTGGGTTCAAATGCAGCTTCAGATACTTACTGACTGTGTGACCCTGGGTAAGTCACTTAACTCTATTTGCCTCAGTTCTTCATCTATAAAATGAGCTAGAAAAGGAAGTAGCAAAGCACTCCAGTATCTTTGCCAAGAAAACCCCAAACGGGATCACAAACACTCAAACACAATTGAACATCAACAATACAGAAAAAGGGAGCACCTTCCAGGAGTCTGCGTGGTCAGTGCAGATGCACAGAGATGGAGATGGGAGGTCCCGCTCTAGGTTCCAGTCTCAATCAAACTACTGACTTTGCATGCCTCAGGAATTCTGTGCTTGGGTTTTCTGTCACACACACCACCTCCCTCCCCATATACTCTTTCACACACCCATTCCCACTGGAGATACTTACCTTTCCACCATCCCCAAAATCAGATCAGGTCAAGCTGTGACAGGGAAACCATACTGAGCTGTAACAGTGGGGAGCTAGAAAGGAGGCAGGGCAAGGGAATCTGCTGAGGAGGGGCAGAGGCCGACAGCTGGCTTCCACTGCTCCTCCTCCACCCCCCCTAGGCTGCAGAAGCCATCTGTCTCAGTAGGCCATTGGGCATTGGCCCAGATGCCCTGTGGCTTTGCTCAAGTCTACCCACTAGAGTCTCTGCACCAGAATGCGCTTTGCCATTTCCTCACAAAGGTGGAAGTGGGGATATCTTAGAGTTTGGAACGGTTCCCAAGGATCTCTGAATACAAATGTTCATAAGGAGCCTGGCAGTAAACTTTAACTTCTAAAAAAAAAAAATCTCTTGGTTTGAGCTAAAAGGTTACAAGTGTCGAGTACTAACCAATTATCTCTCAGGACAATGATATGAGAGTGGGAAGGTTAAAGGAATAGGTTTTTACATTTTTTTTATTTAAGTGGAGGCAACTCTCTATTGGAGTGTAACCCAAAGGTAAAAGATTAGTGTGTGTGCGTGTATGTGTGTATGTGTATGTGAGAAAGAGAGAGAGAGAGAGAGAGAGAGAGAGAGAGAGAGAGAGAGAGATGGTAGAAAAATCCTCTTGGCAAGGAAATTCAGCTCATTTCTAAGCTTCTAATGGGTTAAATTTATTATACGTGGCAGCAAAGAAGGAAGGAGAAAAACATCGTTGACTTTATTTCTTTAAAAAAAAAAAGATGGCTAAGTTTCTTAAAATGATAAAATGTTCAAGAAGTTTTGTTTTGTTTTTAAAGAAAAATGGAAAAGTTTCTTGAATTATTCTTTGAATTAAAAAACAGAACTGACCTGAAAGTTCAGCAATTCATTAAAACAAGTCTGTAAAACAAGAGAACTGAAATGTTGATATCAGGAAAATAAATATATTTACACAAAGTATTATTCCTCAAATATAGGTACTGTTTTGCAGATAGTGTTGGTTGTATTATGACAGTCCGTATACATTCTGCATTGCCTGCAAATTGCTTCCAAAGATCACTGAAAATATACACAATAGAGTTAAAGATTATTTTGAAGATAGTAATATTATGGCATTATAAAATTATAACTTGCAGAACTGGGTCCTATCTTCACTGATAGATGTAGACGGAATTTTCTTATAGGGAGTTCCAACATCAGGGAAATCATAGGTCCAGTTCTCCATCTCCTACAAAAGAAATGCAGTACCATTTCCTTCCTTCCTTCCTCCCTGCCTCCTTTTCTCCTTTCTTTCTTTCTTTCTTTCTTTCTTTCCTTCCTCCTTCCCTCCCTCCCTCTCTCCTTTCCTTCCTTCCTTCCTTCCTTCCTTCCTTCCTTCCTTCCTTCCACCTAGCCACCTAGGCTAGAAGTTCAACACTGAAGCTTTAACCTGCTCCATTTCCTACTTGAGACAGTTGATTCCTCTTTAGGCAACTAGGTATCCCACACTCCCAAGAGGCTTATTCTATTAATGCTCAACTTATTGTGAATACCTAATTGGAATAGCCCATTTACCCCAGCACTCCAGCGGATAACAATCAGAAAGCCTCAGTCTCTCCAGTAGTGGGACTTACCACCACCATTTTCAATGTTTACTTTTAATATATAAATTGCCTAGCATCCAGCTTGGAATTCTATGAGGCACAAATGATTTGGTTTTGCATTCAAAAGAAGCTGTTATCCAATATTTTTAATTACATATTAAATATTAAATCCAAATTAATAAAATCATAACTAGCAGAATTGACAAAATTGAGTAACTTGGGGAAAAGGAATCCAGATCTATGATTTCATGGGAATCAGAACTTCTGAAGAGAAATCCCTGTAGGAATGCAAACTAGCAACTCTTGTGCAATTTATAGTCACAGAGAGTTGTCTAGGGCAGTAAGAAGTTAAGTGACTCGCTCAGGATCACCAGGAATCATTTTGTGCGGGCTGGACTAGATCCCACTCTCTCCGATATGCTGTACTGCCTCCCACACAACTAAAGGCTAAAAGAAACATTACAGCAAAATCTCAAGGACATGGGATGTATAAACCACATATTTCTTCTTACCCCCTGTAACATTATCATCTTTGAAGTAATTCATGTCATATTATTATTGGTATACAGAAGTTTCACTCATAATAAACAGACCATAGAATGTTACTGTGTCCATCACAGTCCTATTTCACTGCATTCAAAGACCCTGAAGCATGTACCTAATTGTTCTCTCTTTGCCTCATAGGTACTATTACTTGGCATTCAGAGCACATCAGTCACCACTTGCTAACAAAGAAAGTTGCATTGCTATCTTGGAAAAGTCCAAACTAGACCACTGGGTGTTGGGGAAAACAAAGGTAATTTTTATCTTTGCTTTTCAGGATATCAATCACCATCAGGTCTTAAGTGTTTGCTTCCATTCTCTGGAGATTCTGTTAAACAAATAAGCTGAATAACTGTGAGCCCCGCCTCTGGCTTAATAAGAAGCACCTTAATTTAGAGATGACTTTTGGTGTCTTTGGTCAGGTATGGCAGGATCTCAAAGGTGAGAGGGTGATGCTTTCTTCCAGTTGCAAGTCCTCAAGGGCAAGGACTATTTTCTTTTGGTTTTTTTCTGTCTTTATATCCCCATTGCCTTGAATGTAATCAGTACTTAATATTTATTAAGTGTATGAATTTAATTGAATTGAACATGGATTTATAAAGCAGTTGGATAGTTTTAAAATTCTTTTGCAGTTTTTCTTATGCTCCTGCCTATGTCCTGCCTTTATTGGCAGTGATCAAACTGTTTTTGTTTTTTTTTTTAATCTGAATTTGGAAGGTAGGAACATGTAGCTACATTATGCATAGGTATTATAATGCATTAATTAAGTGCCCCCCAATGTATTTCATCCTTCGGTTAATTATTCCATTTGGTGTTACTATTGCTTTCCTATGGAAGACCATCTTTAAATTGCCAAGCACAAACTGGCCCAGGAATCCAGCTTGAACATAGGCATTGACATACTCTTGTTATTCTGGGTTCTGAAGATCTCATCTGTGGGCTACACAGGTCCCTTCCTTCTCCCTTCTTTTTTCTGCTGGCCTCTAAGCTACTTCTGTTTGGTAGCACTTCCAGCAGAGGGTGTGCAGGGTCAGAGAGATGAGAGAAAATCTCAAAGCTGGTCATAGCTCAGGTAAAAGTTGTAGCAGGAGAGAATACCAAAGGATTGGCTGAACAGAGACTCAGAGGTTAACTTTGGATTTCCTTTGCCCGTATTATACTTGCTTCCTATCATTGCACATATTCGAGGATAAACTGGCCTTTACAAATGGAGTGTATTAGAATACACTAAACAAGTCACCTGTGTAATGAGACTAATGAAAAGAAGGGAGTAACTTACTATTACCCAGTGTGGCAACACTTACATTTCACAGGTTAAACTAATGACAGGTTGCTTTGGCTTTTTCCTCCACAGATGCTTATTTCTTTGATTTCTGATTGTACTGATTACAGTGCAGCAAAGACTTCCTGGTGATGAAGCGATTCATATTTCTTTTTAGAGTATTGTGTAGTAGAGTGTCATATTTTCTTCTCATGCCTGTGTGTGTATAATGCAGTGCTTAGCAGAGTGCCTGGCGCATAGCTCCTTTATAAAAAGAAATTTTTTAATTAAAAAAATTTTCTCATATAGCCTCTTAATAAATGCTTGTTGACTTGACTAATACTGAAATTGTTGTTTGTTTCAGGTTTTTCTCAAGTATTACCACGTAGAACAGTTAAATTTGCTGCTTCGAGAAGTTATAGGCAGGGTGGTGATCATACAGGCTTATGCCAAGGGGTGGCTTGGAGCTAGGAGATATAAGCGAGTTAAAGAGAACAGAGAAAAATGTGCCGTTACCATCCAGTCAGGTAAACGTGCTTGTTAGCTCTCTCCTATACTGGGTTGGTTGTGAAGTTGTGAAGTTGTCTGCTAATCACCTAAAGCTTAGCCCAGGGGTGAGGAACCTGTAGCCTCAACATATGTGGCCCAAAGGGCCACACTTGAGGACCTAGAGGGCTACATGCAGCCTCAAGGCCACAGGTTCCCCATCCCTGGTTTGGCCTAACAGTTGTCTGTGCAATCACAGTAATATCCCTCAGTGTCTTTTTTTTTCTTCGTAACTAAAAGAGACACATTTCATCACCAAATTAATTATGGTGGAACTGGGGTAACATCCTGGCTTCAATGCCTTTACCTTTATGGACAGTATAAACCATGGAAGAAATGTATTAGTCATGCAGATCTTTCACTCCATTCTAACTCAACTCCTTTTGAATGCAGAATGAAAACCTCTTGTGGGAGGGCGTGATAAAGATAGAGAGAAAGACAGACAGAGACAGAGAGAGATAGCAACAGAGAGACAGAGAAAGAATATTTATTATTGACCACGTATGAAGTGCTAGAACTGCAAATACAAGCAAAAAGCAAGACTGTCCCTACCTTCAAGGAATATCATCCCCTCCCCCCCCAAAGGAACTGAAAAGGAGGGGGGGAGGGAAGACCATGTCTAATTTATCTGCTCTTAAGGAGATTGGGGCCTCCAAGGTGGAGAGGGGGGAGGTCTGAGATGTCATGGGCTGGTCTAAGTTTGAAAAGAGCAATGATGGGTAATGTGGGTGTGTGTGTGTTTTTTTTTTAATGGAAATATCCCCAGCATCTAGCAAGGTACCTGGCAAATTAGTTAAAACATTCTTATTGAATGGAATTGAATATTTTTCATTAATGCTACAGACAGCATTTGAGTGAATGGGTTTTGTTATTATTATTATTATGGATAGTTTGTCTCATTCCTAGGGGAAAAACGCTGGGCCTAGGACATGTATTTCTATTGTTATTATGCCTCGTGCACCTTACTCTACCCAGGATTCCATTATTCAGCAACCAGGAACCATTCTTTTTGATAGTTCTAAAGATGAGTGCTTAAGCTGAGAGGGAGCTCTTCCCCACTTTCTTTTTAGGCAATTTTAATTCTACTCCCTGATGTGTGGAAAATGCAAATTACCTTTCTCAAATCCCTCCCTTTTCCATTTTCTCCTCATTCTCTCTCCTTCCCTATTTTCTCCAACTTCCTTCTTTTCTCTGCCATTATTTTCTTCCCTATATTTCTCTTTCCCTTAGCTTTCCTTTTTGTCCCTCTTTTCCCAAATTGAAAGGGACAAAAGAGAATGACTCCAGTATCCCAAAACCAAATCTCCACAAACCCCAAGCTTTAATTAAAGACCCCTTGGTGTGATAGATTGTATGATAAGAGATATTGGTACCTCTAATCTCATCACCAAGTGATGAGATAAATGCCTAGAATTCTCCAAGTGACTGGAGTAATTTACTTCCTCAACCCAGTTTCCTGGAAGGGAAAGCTTCAGGTCAGAATCCTAACCTAGAAATGACAGCTATAAACCTAAGGTTCTACAGTTGTTCATGAACCAGTTTATTTGATATCAATAAAGGACAATGAGGAGCACTCAATTTTGCAGCACATAACCTGAAAACGGAAGGTTACAGAGGTTAGCATGGCCTCTCCATGAGGATGGCATACAATATTATAAAACATTCCGTATTTTTTTTAACCACAGGGTAGAATTCTAGGAACAAGGGACTCATTGGCACTGATGACAATGTAAAAGGGGAGAGTAGCAATAAAAAGGAGGGGGAAGAGGAAAAGTATAAGAGGAAAAGAGAGTGGAATGAGGTAAAAGATGAAAAAAAAGCCCAGCCAATCTCAACAGTATAGCACTTTCTTAAATTAATGTCATTCCCAGCACATGGTTTTGTATTTTTAGCCTGGAGAGGATATGATGCTCGCAGGAAGTTTAAGAAAATAAGCAACAGAAGAAGTGAGGCTGCTGTTCATATTCAAGCAGGTAATTAAAACATCATTTGCATGGTTCCACTCCCTCTCTCAAAATTTGAGGCAGAACTCAATATTGATGCTTTGGCCAGAGGGTCACAGGATTTAGAGCTGGAAAGGGTCCATAGAGACCATCTAATGCACCACTGCAACCCTCTGTATCTCCCCCCCTTCCCTCACACCTCTCATGTCACAGAGGAGGAAACATCCTCACTCCTAGTAGCCCCTTCCCTCTATCACAAAAGCAGAAAAAATTGGAGAGTTTCTCTTAAGAAGATGAATCCCTGAAAGCCCAGCTCTGATAGTTGAAGCTCTCTGGCTCATCTCACTACTGTGTACTAACTCCTCTGGGCTCTCAGAGGGTTAAGTATGACATGCCTTTGGTGGCACAGCTTGGCTGGGGCTGCCTGGGAAGAGCCAATCCTGGCTGCTGGGCTCATCTATCCCTTCCCTGGATCCCTTGTCATTTTGATCTTCTACAAAACATCAATGCCTACTGCTGCTGTTAAGGTTGTTCCTGCCAGATTGGTCTCTTTCCCTGGACTAAGATTCTAAACACTTCTCTTCATCTAAACCTGACTATGCCTAATTGAGGGTCTTGAAGAAATAGTCCCTAGAGTATTACAGGAGTCTCCTGGAGAGCAGGAAATTAGAGACTGAATGGAACATAAGTGACCAGTCCAGTGAACACAGCAGCTGCACTAAGGGATATTATTTTAGCTACTACCAGCCTGAAGTGAAATTAAAAAGCAACAATGAATATCTCATGGTATCTCTACCTAGAATCCAGACAGGGTAAAGTTCAAGATCCCAGGGAAGCTCTATCTCTGGCCCAGGAAGTCTCCCCCCATATAACCATTGCTTCCATAGACCCTTCTAAGTTTTATTTGACTTCTTGACATCTTCATTCACAATCAAAATATTTGGATGTAAGGGGGATAATTTAAAAGTAAATTTGTCATTTTTAAACAGACCCTCTTCTCTTACTCTTCTTCTCCTTCTCCTCCCCACCTTCTACCCCCAAAGAACTCTGGGCCTTACAACTTCAAAGGGTTAGGAAGAGGAATGTAATTCTACTTACAGAATAAGAAAGGGAGGTTGGAGTTTATAGAGCCCAAATCTGACATACACATACACAGACTGTCTCCTTGTTAGAAAGAGATACTGTACTGATTTCTGGTTGGCCAAGAGCCCAACATGTGTTTTAAAATATAAACTTAAAGCTCAGATGTTGGAAATCCACTACAAAGCTCACTTGTCAGTATATAGAAATCATAAGCCAAATTCTGCTAAATTCTGAAAACTCTATTGTATGTTTTAACTTTGCAGGTTTATCCAGTTATGTCCTTATTGTTGAACAAAGGCGCATAGCACGTAGTTTACTGTGATAATCACATAGGACCATAATGCATAGCTCTATGTAGTAGATGTCATAAGAGTACACATTTTGTAAAAATAAAATAAGAAAGTTTAATGTTGTTAGTGCTCCAATCCTCTTCTATCAAGGGGCATCCTTAATGGCAAAGCTGAGGGAATATATGTTATATGTCCTGTGGGTTAGCCATGGGTGTGAGAGGAAGAAACTTGCAACTTGGGCAGAACCCTCCTGTCATCACCAGTAGAACTCATGGACAACCATCTGGACAAGCTAAGATGATGAGTTAAACACAATAAGATGAAATTTAGTGGAAATAAATGCAAAATATATTATTTGGGCAGAAAAAATATCAACTATACAAAGGCAAGATGTTTTGGTTAGGCAACAGTTCACGTGAAAAAAAAGATTTTAGTGAATTGAAAGCTTACTGTGAGTCAATAGTAGGAATTGGTAGCCAAGAAATGTAATGAGACTACATTGCATTAACAGAAGCATCATATCCAGAAGGAAGGATGTGATATTCCTTCTAACTTTGCCCCCATATATATAGTATTATGTTCATTTGTGGAAATCATATTTTAGGAAAGACCATGGAAAGTCAGAGCATGTGTTCCCCCTGATAGAACAGCCTTGAAAGTAGGGACTGTTTTGCTTTCATCTCTGATCCCCCAGGACAGTACCAGGCATATGGTAGACGGCACTTAATAAATATTTGTTTATTAAATGATTGCTATCTAGAGGAGTGTGACCAGATTGATGAGAAAACTTGAAAGTATGCCATACATAGCAAGATATGGTTGAAGGAATTGGGAAGGTTTAACCTTGAGAAGAGAAGAGAATTCTGTGATATCTGTCTTCCATTGTCAAAAGGGCCATCACATAGAAGGATTTAATGCAAGAAGGAAGCTTAGACATCATCTCATTTTTCAGAGGAAACTGAAGTCTACAAAGATTGGGTGACTTGCCCAGGCTACACAGGTGATAGATGTCAGTCAGGATTCCAGTGGGTGCCTTTCGATCTAGTGTCATTTCACTCAATACTAGAAGGTAGAGTAAAACCCCAGAGGGAAGCTATACAGAAGCAGATTTCAACTCTGGGTAGGGAGAGTTTACCTAATAACTAGTAATATGACAAAGGGGAATGAGTCATCTATATAGACAATGAGTTCTACATCAGTGGAGATATTCAAGCAAAGTCTGATTGGCCACTTATTAGGAATGCCATGGTGGTGGATAAGAAAGATTCTGTACAGGTGGGAGTTAGACTAGATGACCTCTGATATGCTCTCTACTTCTAAGAGTCTATCATTCTAAGTCTTTTAAGGGATTTTGCTATTCAGGAATAGAGACTAACTGTAACCTTTGATACCTAATTATGTCTTGCCCCTAGACTCTGGAGAGAGTGAGATTGATGACTTTGCACAGCCCTGCCTACCTTAAATCCAGTTCATTTGCAAATCAAGACTTCACCCTTCTGATGTCATTGGTCCTCTTCAAGAATGAAGGACGAATAAAAACACTAATTACCTGCTTGGCCAGTAGACTATACTAAAAAAGCAATGCAGAGGCAAAGGGGATGTCAGTTGCCTTCTGAAACACCAAGATTAAGAATTAGGGTGCCATGTTGGCATTGGCTCTTCCTTGGACTTATTAGATGTATGACCTTAGGCAAAAGATTTAATTTCTCTGACCTTCCGTCTCCTTGTATATGTAATGGAGATAAATTATATTTGTCATATTTACTACTGGGTATTAATTAAAATGTGTAAAAATACCTTGCAGCCATAAAGAGTTACCTATTTAAAGATGAGTAGATATTGAAAGTGGCAAGTTCAGATGTATTTAGGAGACTGATGTCTCTAGGCGACATGTTCTAAGGAGCAGTCAATCTGCTAACTTCCTCTTCTTCATAGGATTGTAGGATCATAACACTAAAGCTAGAAGGCACCTCAAAGCCTATCCAATGGAACTCCCCTGTTTTACAGATGAGGAAGTCAAGTGACTTATCCAAGGGCACACAGGTCAAACAAATCAGAAACAGGATTTTAAGCTAGGGACTCTGATTGAAGAGCCATTGTTCTTTCTGCCATACCATGCTGTGTCCCTATTTTTTAGTATATATGATACTTCAGTATTTCTCTTAAAGGTTTAATTGATTTTTTCATTTTGTTGGCTTTTATTTTGTACCATTACATCTCAGGGTAGCTCAGGTCTCTAGACAAAGTTGGTCCCTTGCTGTTAAAAGCCTCTGGCAAGAGGCTAAGGGGTGTTATTATAACACAAAGACATGTTTTCTAAGTTCTTTCTTTAATTTATTATTTTTTAAAACAAGCCATTGAATTTGAAATTTAGATGCTGTGGGATTCATTTGTTGTATTTCCAATTCAGCCCCCTCCCCCAAATATTACTTTTTCAGTGGTGTCACTAAGATATGCTGTATGTTTTTTAAGGAGCGGTTCTTGAAATTTAGGAAGCATTTGGCTTACATGTTTCTACAGAACAGCGCATATTGAAATTTGTTTTCCTTTCATCTCCTTCCCAATAAAAGCAGCAGTAAGGCTTATCCCTTTAGCTTCCTCAGAACTTCCTTTCAGAATTCCCGACCTATTACAGCACATTCACATACCAGAAACAAGATGCCTTTTCATGCTGTCAACCTTTTTCATCTGAAATGTAAATTAATTCTTGCTGGTGTGCCTTGACAGAGATCAAAGTAGGGGTATTAACCTTATTGGGCCTTCTCCTCATCAGAATCAGTTCCAAGGACCGGGAGGTTGGTGCTAAGAAGTCTATGTTCCCTGTTATCTGTGGCCCTCCTCCAGGCAGGCCTCTGTCTACAAGTCCACATTTCAAAGGCTCTTATTCCTTTTGTAAATGACCTTATCATTACTTTAAACTGTGTGGAAAAAAATTATTTGCCTGAATAATTCTTGAGGGATTATCCTGCTTATTTTAATTGTGGGCCACTTCATTCAGATTCCTGGATATCATTTAAGTGGTTCTGACAGCAAGGGATCCTACAGTGATAGAAAGGGGGAAACACAACTCCTGATTGGAAACCCCTGACTTGCTTAGATTGTTCATTTCTTGCCTGTCAGTCTTTGAGGTAGGCCACATTTGCATTTTTAAAATAAACAGATGCCTTTCAAATACATGAGCTGGTGGTCTGGAGATCTCTGTGGGCCCAAACAGTTCACTATCCATTGATCAAATGTTAGAAGAAAAAACAAACTGAAAAAAATACCCAATATACATGAGGATACATTTCCTATGTGTATAATGTTACACCAACAATGAAAGGCTTTTATGAGAGAAAGGAAGGGTGGGGGGAGGGGGGTACTTTGTAAAAGTATAACATTTTATGAGTTTCAAACTTAAAAAAAAAGTTTGAATGTCACTTTGGCCAGAAGCCTCTTGTTTTGTTGTATACATATTTCTTAGTACTGTGCTACCTTTTTATGGGCCTACCCCTGGACAAGGAATAAACCAACCTGTCAAACACTAAATAATTTTAAAAACATCCTTGAGCAAGAAATCAAAATGTATATGTGACATTTTTAGCGTTAAAATGTTAGGCGTCGTGGATAAAAGCTGCTAGTTATCCATGGTTCCATTACTGATGGAGCTTTTATTAAAAACCAACAAATTGTAGAACACTGATAATAGATTAGCTATTAAATTGAAAATGCCTCTTTTGCTTACTGAATAATAATAAAGCAAGCAGACCAATGGAGACAAAGAGAGCCTGTTTTTCTGTTTTTTTTTTAATTTTACATATGCATTGGCATTAAAACTATCCCTATAATTCAACATCTTTTTGAAAAATTAGAGCAGTCAAACTAGTGGGCCTCCCTGATGGGAGGAAAAAGGCTATCTCATAGATAATATCATTAGCCCCCAGGGTTATAAAGAGAATTTCAAATAACCTTACCCTAGGTTTGCTTCTTCAAGCCTTCCCCATTCCCATCCCAGCCTGCAGCCACCCCCCCATCATCATCATCATCTTTCTCTGTCTCTGTCACACACACACACACACACACACACACACACACACACACACACACACACACGGGAAGTGGAACAGGAAGAGGCAATTGGTTTACAGCACATTCTCATCTAATTGCTTTAGTACTGTGAAAATGTGTTGTTTTCCCTTTCCCTCCTGTCCTCTGATCTTTCCTTTCCCTCTCCCTGACTAAAAGCCAGATGTTATCAGAATATAACCCAGGGCATTTTCAATGATGGTTGATTTCCCTTCTGGCCAGCTGGAAGTGAGGGTGCTCTAGAGGACCAAGCTAGGTATGCTCTACATCAGCCAGAGGTCTTTTTTTTTTTTAAACATGGGAGCAAGTATATACTATCAGACCCCTTCAAACCACCAGTTTAATCTACTGCATATGATTCTTCATTTGCTTCTCATATTTCAGCCAAACTAACCTCCTTGTTTTCCCTTGCACAGTCATGCCCCACCCCATGCCTAGAATGCACTCCATCTTTAACCTCACTCGCCCAGAATCTCTAGCTTCCTTCAAAGCACAGCTCTAGGGCTACCTCCTAAAGGAAGTCTATCCTGCTCTCTCCAGTTGCTAGTACCCTTCCCTAGAAATTACTTTATGTAGACTTTTATTTTATATTTCATTTTCTGTGTATGTGTTGTTTCTTCCCCCTCCCCTGCAACCCCTCCTCCTAATCTCCACCAAGATAATGTAAATTCCTTGAAGGGCAGGGACTATTTCATTTATTTAATCTTTCATTTATTTAGTCCTTATTCTCTTCCCTCTCCCCACGTCTTTCTCTCTTTTTAAAATTTTCTTCTCTCATTCTCTTTTTTTTATTTCATTCTTGGGAAAATTTTTTTTGCATACTTTCTCTTCTGTAGTTAGCACAGTGCCTGGAATGTCATAGGTGCTTAAGAAATGTGTGAATGATTATGAATTTCAGTCATTTGGAAAAGGTTCTTATAACTGATCAGAGCTGCTCTAAATGCTGTTTCCAAAGGTAGAAAGGCCCAACCCACATTCACAAATGCCTTGTACTGCATTTTAGGCCAGGTTTCTCCTGGACATTTTTTTTCATCCTAGAAGAATCTGGTTTAGTCAATAAGGTATCTGGGAAGCCAGTCCTGATTCACCACTCATTGTAAGAGCACAGATTTTTTAAATTTTTGATGGAGCCTTGGCTTTTAAACTATGTTCAGTGAAAGACCTCCAAGCCTTTTCTGCTCTTAAAAGAGATTCCCTTTTTGACATTATTCATAAGTCCACTACAAGCAGGTAGTAGCATTTAAGACTAGATTTCTAGAAACAGCACTAGGACTGGAGGGCCAAGACCATAAGATAGGTCTGTTTAAATCGGTTCCTCAGTTTCTCCATTGGTAAAATGGAGGCAATAAAACCTGACCTACCTCAGAAGGACAATGTGTGGAGGGAGGAGGTGATATGTCTGAAAGTACTTTGGAAGGAGCTACTGTCGAAATCCAAACCCAATATTAATAATAAAAAGCACTTGCCCACATGAAACATACCACAAGCTTCATGCTTCTGGTAGGCTAAGGACTGCTACGCACATTTCCTACCCAGAAAATAACTGTGTTCCAAAGAACATATGACCACAAGGTTGGCAGGACCCAGATTGTCAGTAAGCATTGCTGACTGGAAGAAGTGAGCAAACAGGGCTGGTCTTAACTAACTCACAGTTGTGGCTAAGGGCTGGCCCTGTAAACAAACAACCAGGGAGCAAAAAAAAAGACCCCAACCCCCAAAATGTCTTCTTTCTATTTCCTCTCCCCATGTCTTTCTCTCTTTTAAAAATTTTCCTCTTCTCTTTCTCTTTTTTTATCCCATTTTTGAGAAAAATAACAATACTCATAGGGAAATAGAGAAATGGAAGGAAAGTACCTCAGTGGCTGTTGAATTTCAATCCCCTTATTTTACAGATGAGAAAACAGACTTGCCCAGGGTCACATAGCTAGATCATACAGATCTTCTTGACTTCAAAGCCAGTAAATACTTTATTCATTACATGGGAAGAGGCTTAATTTTCTCTAAGAGACATAGCATGGCACATTGGAAAGGAGGCTGGATTTGAAATATGAAGACCAGTTTTTACGCATCTCTTTTTCTAGCTGTATAAATCTGGACAAGTCACATATTCTTTTGTGGGTCTCATATATAAAATGGGGATAAAGGTATGAAGATGACCCGTCTCATAGAGTTGTTTTGATGAAAGTGCTTTGTATACTATAAAGAAACATTTTGATGTAGGTTATGTAGAAATTCTACACAGGTCTGGCTCACGATAATCCTGAAATTGCATATTCCTAAACTTGCCATCAAATGACTGAGGTACAAATAGGACCATTAAAACATATTTGCTGATGAGAATGAAAATGATTAACCTCAAAGAAATAAACCTATTCCTTTCCTTCTTAAAATGTAATTTAAAAAAACTAAGACTGGGTAAAGAATAAATATAAAGTGCAGATAAAAGCAAGCTCAGAATAAGGTTCTAATGTAAGATGTCCAGTCTGACCTGATAAGTGTCAGTGAAACTTGGTTCGATAGGACCTATAACCACCATATAGTTCTGAAAGGCTATACCTTATTCAAAGGAGACAGGTTATAAGGTCTAACAAAGAAAGGTAGGAGGGATGGAGAGAAAGAGAGGGATAGTAAGTACTGTAAGCTAAGAAAATATACTTGTGAAGAAATTGAAAAACAAGAGTAGAAATGTGGTGGACTGCATTTGGGTAAAACTCAATAGAGGTGCCCATCAATTGGGGAATAGCTGAGCAAGCTGTGGCATAAAATGTAATAAATTACCATTGTGCTTCTAAGAAGTGGATTCAGAGAAACCCAAGGTCTTGTAAGAACTGATGCAAAATAAAATGAGTAGAACCAGAAGGACCATTTGCATGAGGACCATAATAAGGTAAAGGAAAACAACTTTGAAAAACTTCAAAACTCTGATCAGTGTATTGAATACTCATGACTTGAGAGGAATGATGATTTATGTCTTCCTCCTAATTAGATGATAAACTAGAGATGAAAAATGAAACATATATTCTCAGACATGGTCAATGTACTGGTTTGTTTTGTTTGAAGATAGATAGATAGATAGATAGACAGACAGTGTCTATTATATATATATATATATATATATATACACATGCATATATATGTATATACCCACATACATATACGTGTGCGTGTGTACACACACACACATATATATATAGTTGTTGTTGTTGTTGTTTTGTCTGACTCTTTGTGATGCCATTTGGGATTTTCTTGGCAAAGCTACTGGAGCGATTTGCCATTTAATTCTCCAGATCGTTTTATAGATGAGGAACTGAGGTAAAAGGTTAAATGGCTTGCTCAGGGTCACAGAAGTAGTAAGCGTCTGGGGCTGGATTTGAACTTGGGAAGATGAGTCTCCTGACTCCAGACCCAGCACTCCATCTACTGTGCCACCTCACTCAGTGTGTGTGTGTGTAGATATATACATGTGTTTATATCTATCTGTTGAGAAAGGGAGGGAGGGAGGAAGTGAGAGAGAAAGACAGAGAGAGAGAGAGAGAGAGAGAGAGAGAGAGAGAGAGAGAGAGAGAGAGAGGAAACTCTTTTTTGGTAGGTTTAGTAAGTAGACAGAGATACAAAAAAGAGAGAAAAGGATGTCAATAAAACATTAAAAAGACAAGGAAGAAAACAAAAAAGTCCCAGAAGGGAATACAAAAAAGGACAATTTTGTCACTGTCATTTAAAATTTAATAGGTACTTCAAAAAAATCAAATTTTATATAACAGTGGTTCATGGTTTCATGTAAAATCTGTTTTCTTTGTACCTCAGAGATATTGTGGATTCCAGACCACCATAATAAAGCAAATATAACAATAACGTAAGTCACACAAATTTTTTGGTTTCCCAAAAACGTATGAAAGTCATGTTTACATTGTGTTGTAGTCTATTAAGTGTGCATACCTAAAAATACCTTATTGCTAAAAAATGCTAACCATCATCTGAGCCTCCAGCAAGTCCTAATCTTTTTTGCTGGTGAAGGATCTTGCCTCTGTCTCGATGACTGCTGACCGATCAGTTGTTGAAGCTGGTCAATTTCTTAAAATAAGACCACAGTGAAGTTTGCCGCATCAATTGACTTCCTTTCACTGGAACACTTAGAAACCTTTGTAGGGTTGTTACTTGGTCCAATTTCAGTATTGTTGTGTCTTAGGGAATAGGGAAGCTGGGTACAAAGGGAGAAAGACTGGGAATAGAAGGTTTGTGGAGCAGTCAGAACACACATTTATCAATTAAGTTCACCAATGTTATATGGGCACAATTTGTGGTGCTCCAAAGCAATTACAACAGTATCTCTAAGATCACTGATCATAGTTCACCATAATAGATACAATAACAATGCAAACAGATGGAAATAGTGCAAGAATTACCAAAATGTGACACAGAGAAACACCGTGAGCATGTGCTGTTGGAAAAATGGCACCAATAGACTTGCCTGATACAGGGTGCCAGAAACCTCCAATTTGTTTTTAAAAAAGCAGTATCTGCAAAGTGCAGTAAATGAAGTGCAATAAAATGAAGAATGCCTGGGTGAAATGTCTGTGTTTGTTGATGTTTACATCTATGATAAAATTATTTAAAAAAAAAAAAGAATAACAGGGGAAAATAGAAAACAAAAGCAATATTCTCATCAGTATATACTAGAGACTTCTAGACTAAAAGAAGGAATAGAACAGGAAACTTCACAGGTCCGGCAAGGAGGCATAACACAATGTCTTCACTACAGGGTGTTTTAATTATTTGGACATCTGTTCTCTCTCTCTCTCTCTCTCTCTCTCTCTCTCTCTTTCTCCCTTTCCCCTCTCTCTCCTCTCTCCCTCTTCCCCCCTCTCTCTTCCCACCCCCTCTCCTGGCAAGATGACATCTGGAGTATCATATGTAGATCTAGGCACCATGCTTCAAGATACTGACAAATTAGATCACATCTAGAACAAGTTGAACAAGAGATAATGGGAGAAGTGGAGACCATGCCATAAATTGAAAAAAAATAGAAGTTCTTAGCCTGGAGAAGAGAAGACTTAGAGAGCACATGGTAGATGTCTTCAAATATTTGAAGGGTTGTAATGTGGCTTGGTCCCAAAGGGGCAAACAAGGTAATAGATATAATTGAAAGGAGTAGATTCCAGGTAGATGTAAGGAAAAAAAAAACTTCCGAACATTTAGGGCCACCTACAAATGGAAGGAAGGTCTTGGGAAGTCATGTGTTTTCCTTAATTAGAGATATTCAGGAAAGGGCATGATGATCAACTGTGTGGTATATTACAGACTGAATTTCTGTACAGGTACAAGTTCAGCTAGACCTCTAAAGATCCTAATAACTCGGTGATTCTTTGAAATATCAGTGCAATTAAACATTCCAGATAAACATCACATTTAACACATTGTGACTAATAACTGAAAGAGTAACATCTGAGTGACATTCTCTTGGCTACGAGTTCAAATCCCAACAGCAGAAGCCATCACAGGATCAGGATTTGATCTTCTGGGCTGTGAAGTTTGAGTCATAAACTATATCATCTGGGGGAGGGAGTGACAGCTGGTACCCATTCTATTCCACAAAGTTGTGACTTGAAAAGCACAAGCAACAGGAGCCTGCTCATTTCATAATCTTTGAGCCAAGTGCTTAGTGTCAAAACAAGCACTAGTCAGTGATTCAAACTGATGTGATGAAACTACCACCTTCATAGTCAAATGTCTTCCCATTTGATTCTTTTCCAAGCTTGTTTGCAAGCAGGACCTATTAAAAGAGAAAAGGTCCAGTTCAAAAAGAAAGTATTGTTGTTATGAAATGGAGAGGATAGTAAATAACATGTTTTCATGAAAATATTTTCCAAAAACAAAATTTTTAAGCAAGCAAGATTGTAGTGGTACCAACCAGTTCTCATAAAGCTACATTTATTTCTTTTAGTTCATCAGTTGTCTAAAAGACAGCCTGGTAGAGGGAGCCAGTCTGGAGGTTTGGAACCCTGGGGTTCAAATCCTTCCTCTGACCTATATTGAGTACCTGTCATTTAATCTCTCAAGTGCTCCAAGCAACTATACATTGCAGTGAGAGTAAATGATCTTCACTGGCCTAGAGCAGTGGTTCTCAACCTGTGGATCGCGACCCCTTTGGGAGTTGAACGACCCTTTCACAGGGGTCACAGGAGTTCCCTAAGACCATTGGAAAACACATATTTCCATTGGTCTTAGGAACTGAGACACTGCTCCTCTATCCGTCTCCAGGTGGGTCTGCCCACATGCAGATACGCCCACATATGAGTATTAAAGGGATTGCAGCATTAGTAAGGTTGAGAACCACTGGCCTAGAGAGTTTCCCCATCTGAGGTTCCCTATTGTGATGAAACTATTGGTAGTATTCTCCACCTTCCCCCCAAAGTCAATCAGTTAAGAACATTTACTGAATTTTCATATTGTATTTAGAGCAGGTCAACAAACATTTGTCCAATGCTTACCGTCACCAGACATTGTATTATGTACTAAGGATTCAAAGAAAGGCAAAAACCGTCCCTGTCTTCAAAGAGCTTACATTCTAATGAGGGAGATAATATGCAAACAACTATGTACATCCAAGATATATATAGGATAAGTGAAAAGTCATCTCAGAGAGAAAGCAATAACAGGAAAAAGTCTCCTGCAGAAGGTGGAATTCGATCTGGGCCAAGAAGGAATCAAGGAAAGGGAGAACAGCCCAGGTGTGGATAACAGCCAGTGCAAAGGCAACTCTTCTCCCTTCCATACAAAGTCCTTCCTAACAGAGTCAGGACACAGAATATAATAGGAAGAACAGCAAGTAAGCCAATGTAGCTGGATTTTCACATGTGTGAAAAGTAGTAAAGTGTCAGGAGATTGAAACGGTGTGAAGGAGCCAACTTGTGAAGGGCATTAAATGCCAAACAGGAAATTTTATATTTGATACGGAGGCACTGGAATTTTGTGAGCAGAAGTTTATTGACTTGGTCAGAGCTGTGCTTTAGGAATATCACTTTGACAGCTGAGTGGAGTCCTTGGATGGGGAGAGTCTTGAGGCAAGAAGACCAGTGAGAAGATGAATGCAGTAGTTCAGTCAAGGGGCAATGAATACTGTATATATGGTTTTGTGGTAGGTACTTTAAGGTCACATGCAAAATAGAAAGCACAGATTCTCCCACATAAAACTTGCTCAAGAGAGATTCAAAACAAGGGTAAATGGGAAGAGCAGAACAACCTTGATGGTGATGAGAGTCAGGAGAGAATGGAATGATCAGAGCCACCAAGATGCTCAGGAGGAAGATAAATTCCTGGTGAATGAAGAAACTAAGGGATCAAGCCATTCTAGTCCTGGTTGCCAATGAAATTCTAAGTCTAATGAAGTTCTAAGTTCACCTCCCCCTCCAGCTATGTATGCCATGAAGGTAAGGATCCCAGCTTTGAAGAAAGTCCAAGTCAGAGTAGGCCCGCAACCTGGGCCCAGCCTATCTCTCCATTTAATTTTTCAAAGGTTTTTCAATCTGTTTTCTTATCTGATCTGTACAAGTACTTTTCCCCCAAAAGATGATTTTAGGTTAGGAACGTGCTAACTCAGACATGAGGCTAGAGTAGTTAAAACATGGATACATAGTCTTAAGAGGACATTCCTCCTCCTCTACTCTGTGACCAGTCAAATTAGTCTTCTCCCTGTTCCTCACATGTGACCCACTATCTCCTGCTTATGTGCCTTTACACTGGTTTTTGCTCATGCCTGGAATGCTGTTCCTTCTCATCTCCACTTCACTGAGTGCCTTTCTTCCTTTAATATACAGCTCAGGCACCATCTTCCATATGAAGCCTTTCCTGATCCCCACAACTGCTAATGCCCACCATTCCAAATTTGTATTTAATTTCTTTGTATATATAGTTACTAACTATATGTTGTAAATATTTACATATATGTACTTATTTTCCCATTACAATATAAGCTCATTGTGAATAGGGATTGTTTCATTCTTTGAACTTGTATCCCGTGTTTAGCATGGTGTTCTGCACATGGTAGATGTTCATTAAATACTTTTTCATTGTTTGATTGATTCAAGCACAGAGAGTTTGACTTCAGAAAAGGTTGTGAATTTGGCATCAGGGATCAAACTTAAAATGTCTAAAAAATTTTCAGGAAAGCCTGATTTGGGACTTAAAGAGATTGACTTCAATTAATGGCCATGAAGATAACTTCAGAGATTGACATTTAGAGAGAGGAAAAGGGGCCATGTTTCAGAATCCTTTTTTAAAAAAAAAAGTATTTCTAAGTTGTACTGCAAAGGTACATGTTCACTGTACTGACCAGTAGTTGGTATCTTTTTGTTCTGATGTGATGACTGTCGACCAGCTGTCACTAGAGCCAGAAACTGAGCAGGCTTTTTGTGTTGACAATGGTTATGGAGTGGAAGGCTGACACTTTTACACCTCATCTGGATGCACTTTCCTGGCAGATACAGTTGCTGGCTTTTGCCAACCTCATTATCAAGGGAAGAAAGATTACCCTTCCTAGATCATCATCCTTGGATAATGAATGGATCCATGAAAACAGTGTCATTTATTGGGAACAATGTCTGGGTCTGTCTATAGCTGGGTCACTGAAATTAGTTCAAATCAGGGCAGGCTGTCTGGTAGAAGAAACTGATCTGTGGAATCCCCAAAGACCCAAATACATGTTAGAAGTCAGAAATCCCATCTTTCTCTTTCTTTTCGTAGCAGGGGTTGAACAGGGATTTTCTGATCAACTGAGTCCCCCTAACCAGTGCTTTTATCAAGCAGGTTGGGAGAACTCCAGGATCTGTGTCTGTGATCAACTTCCCACTCTATATTTATGAAGGGTAAGGAACAAGAAAGAGAGCAAAGCTGCAATGAGTTTTTAAAGGAATATATTTTATTTTGCTTCCTTTTCTCTCTTTTCCTTTCCTTAATTGCCCTTCCCAATTCAAAGTCAGTTCAACTTCATTTCCCTGTCCTTTCTCCATTGTATTCTTCCACTATCATCTCAAAAAAAGAGACCCTTTTATCATAATACCTCACAAAAATATAGTCTTTTAACTTTTCAAGGACTTTTACATGTATTATTTCACCTGATCAGCACAAATCCTCTTCCCAAAAACATGATGGTAGGTTTAATAAGAATAGTTAGTATTCTATTATCACATTTTATCACCACACCAACTCTGAGAGTCGGGTACTACTATTGTCCCCATTTGACAGATGAGAAAATTGAGGTAAACAGAGACCAAATGACTTGCCCAGAGTTACATGGCTAATAAGTCTAAATCTAGATTTCAATTCAGTTCTTCCACACTCAGGCAGCTAAGTGACAGTATGGGGTGTTCAGGGAAGACTAGCAGTTATGGTATGAGGGCTTGCCAGTCCCTTTTCAAGGCTGCCCCTCTACCTTTGGTGTCCAACTTCACCCATTTCTCACCTGTGGTTACAAGAAACTGAAGCATGCATGGTGGCTACACGCTAGTAAAACCATCTCAGTGCATGGGCTAAACCAGATTGAAGGTAACCAACAGACTTCAAACCTCTCCGTGAGCTAGAGGGAACGTATACCCCAAGCATGTGAAGACTCCCCCATATGGAATGAGCGGATGAGAACAGTTTGTTCCAACAGCAATGAAGACTGCTAAAGCAGGTGCTTTGGGGCACTTAGAGCTTGGTCAGACATCAGGGATGCCAAGGTCATTCACTACATCCCAGACCATCTCCATTTATCTTGACTTTTGTCTTGTCACTGGACTTTGACGACTTTGGAAGAGAAAGTGAGTCTAAGGACTTTGTGCAACTCTGCCACATTTAAATACAATTTACACACAAGTCATGACAACACTCTGTGATGTCACTGGCTCACTTCAAAAAAAGAAGGACTAACAACAACAGCCAGTTGATGCAGTGGATAGAGTGTGGGGTCTGAAGTCAGGAAGACTAATCTTCTTGAGTTCAAACCTAGCCTCAGATACTAGCTGTGTGACACTTGGCAAGTCACTTAACCCTGTTTGCCTCAGTTTCTTCATCTGTAAAGTGAACTGGAGAAGGAAATAGCAAACCATTACATTATCTTTGCCAAGAAAACACAAATGGGGTCAATGAAGTGTCAGACAGACCTGAAAACAATTCAGCAACAGCAGCAGCAGCAGCAACAACTTATTTGCTCCAGGTCCAGTGCTCAGTCAACTGAGCCACCCAACTGCTAGCACATCATGGCATGACTACAAATAACATAGATTAGAATATGATAAATGAAGTACAGCAAGAAATGTTAGGAAAATAAGGAAGGTGAGATTATTTCTGGTTAGTGGTTATCTAGGAAGGCTTTGCAGAGGAAGGCCATTAGACTTGTGTATGGGAGTTTTGCCCTTTCTGTATCCCCAACACTTAATATAATGCCTGGCACACAGTAGGTGCTTAATAAATGCTTGTTGTCTTAATTTGACTTGGAAAGTTATCACCTTGATCTTAAGTATGAAGAAGTCTAACAGATAAATAATAAATAATAGAACTGGGAGAATCTTCAAAGGGAGATGGAAGGAGGTGAATTCTAGGCATGGGGAATAATACAAACACAGGCATACGGGGGGAAGTAAATGATGCAGTAAACAGTTATTTGTGAATTGGAGCACTTGGAGAACCTCACCATTGGCAGAGATTCCTCCTTTTATTTGAATTCTATGCAGGACATCTTCCCACAAAAATGAAAGGCGTCTTAAGTGATTCTATGCCTCTGATTTAGTCCTCGTTGTCAATACTCACCAGACTGCTGAACAAAGCTCTTTTTGTTGCATATGTTGAGAGTATTGTATATTTTTAACATTCATAGAAGAAGCCCTGTTAAAAGAAAACTTTCAAGGATGCATTTTCTTCTACCAAATCAAATATATTTTTTTAAAAAAATCAATAAATAATAAACATAGAGGATCATTTAACTCTCACTCAGTTCTGTGACTATGAAGATATGTAGAAAATAATCTACCAAGACCTGTGTGTTTTCTTCTCTCATTTTTCACTAGATTCTTCTCATAAAGATTTTACAGAGACAACAAAGTTGGCATAGGTCAATAGTTGGGTTTTTTTTGTATCTTCTTAGCTGACTACTTTTGATTTTAAAAAATGTCATACATAGTTTTTTCCATTCTTTTGGAATCTCCCCTTCTTCGAGATATATTAAAAAATAAATTTAAATGCTTTTAAATTGTGTTGCCTTCAGCAGAGATTTCTTCTTTACATATTTGGTCGGGTCTAACATACTCCTCCCAGTTTAATTTTTAAGTACTGCTGCCAATTCTTTACATTGTGCATTAGGTACTAATGTAGTGATTAATGAAAACGGAATACAAGGCAAATATTTACAAATCTGTACCATTTCATTTACCTACTATATTTATATCTATATGTGTATGTATGTGTATGTATATGTGTGTACATATGTATGTGTATATGTATATGTGTGTGTATGTGTATAAGTATTGTGGTGCTTCCATCTCCATTTCATCTACAAAGAAGAATAATCTGATTTAGCTAGAAAGCAAACTAAAGTCTCTAGACAGACTTTCCTTTCAACCCCCTTTGATTTTATTTTGAGAATTCATCATCATTCACAGTTTCCCCCTTAGTGTTTTACACATTTTACTTAGGTGGGAGATTAAAGATTTGCCATATAACTCAATATCTGGATTTTTAAAACTTCCTTCTACCAATGAATGTTTAATAACATTTAGGAGATAAAATCAAGTCTTAATTTTTGTTCATTTTCCATTTTTTGGTAATGGGCAACTTGTTTTAATAGGCTATATTGATTTATAATTGATCATAGTATCTGTTCATCTTTGTTCTTTCTTATAATTTAATATTTCCCTTTTCCTTTGCCATAATACCATGGAGTTCTGTTCCAATTCCTCTTCAAGGAATGGAGATTCTCAAGCTCTGGCATGGTCTACCATGCTAGAACAGCTTTTAGGAAGACCCTAGAAATAGATCACTTTCTGAGGATCTGAGTAGCTAAGTATAGAGAAGCCGACCATCAGGTGATGCACGGCCATGACAATCCATTAGACAAAGAAAAAACGAAAATGATTCTCCATTCTTTTTTGTCATTTAAATCACTGAGTATCCAGGTAGACAATATCTTCTTTTGGAGGATTTTATTAAGTTCTTCATGTAAAATTCTCTCTATCTTCATCCTCTGCAACATATAACAGGACATACCCTGCAATTATCTTCATGGCAGTTTGTATGATTATGCTTATGACAAGGCAAGATCAAGTTAACTCATGAAGTCATTCTTATTCATTGTCTTTGGGTATGTGATGGAGCAAATTTTGCCAACTTCTTTATTTGCTTCTCTGAGGAAAACCTGAATCATTTTTAAAAATTGCCTTTTGCTACAAATTTTAATGTTGCATCTTTGGTTTTATTTATAGTGAAAAGTGTCAACCTAGCATTACAGCTTGAAGGAATCTTTGAAGTCATCTTGTCCAATCCTCTCATTTGATAGATGAGGAAAACTGAGACCCAGGGAGGTTGTAACTTATCCAAGGTAACACAAGTAGGTGACAGAATCAGAATTCAAACCCAAATTTTCTAACTACAAATCCAGTGCTGTTTCCATAGTAACTAATACCAACATCTTTCTTCAGCTGTCTATCAACCCCTCGGCCAATTGAAAGAATTCTCCTCTACACTTCCTTGGACAGAGTATATACTTCAATTCTAGGTGATATGTTAGGAAAAAACAAGAGGGCAACCCAAATGGCGAAGGTGGTACCAAGTCAGGATCGGTTGAAGGAAGTGGGAATGTTTAGGCTAGAGAAGATTTGAGGGAAGAGAGGATGTCTTTGAGTATTTGTAGAGCTGTCATGGGTAAGGGGGATTAGACTTTTTTGTGTTTGGAAGCAGAAGGCTAAGCTTAGGTTTAATGTAAAGAAAATACTGCCCAACACCTACAACTTACCAAGAGCTCAGAGGCCCTGGGAGATACTGGTTTCCCCCTCAAAAGAAGTTTTCAAAGAAAGACTGGATGGTCATAGATTGAGTGTGTTGTAAAGAGGATTTTTTTTTTTAGAAGGAATTTTAAAGCACTTTACCACCTGGCATCTTCCTGCCTTTTTAGTCATCTTATACTTTACTCTTTAGCATCCTTTCCTTCTTGCCATTCCTTATATATGACATTCTATCTTCTGACTCTGCACTTTCTCACTGACTGTCCCCCATTCCTGGAAGCTACCTCTGGTCTCCTCCAGCTCCTGGCTTCTACAACTTCATTCAATTCACATTCCATCTTCTTCAAGAAGACTTTCCCAATCCCTTCCTCTCCCCCAGCACCTTTCCTCTGATATTACCTTCCATTTGCACTATATATATCTTATATGCATGGAGTCATTTGCATGTTATCTCTCCCCATTAGATTGTGAGATTCTTGAGCTCATGGACTGGGTTTTTTTGCCTTTCTTTGTAGCCCCTTCACATAGCACAGGGCCTGGCACATAGTAGATACTTAATAAATTCTTGTTGACTTGACTTGTTTTGAAGTAAGAGTTGCATTCAATGACCTCTGAAGTACCTCCCAGCTCTGAGATTCTGAGTAAAGATTATCTGTTGGCAAAGCATGTACTTTTAGAGCTATCAATAGTTGAATTAATGTTTCTAGGCTGGCTAAGAACTGCATAATAATTCTTAATAGTTTCCTCCCATTTTTCAACTAATATCACTAAGGAAGGAGGAAGGAGTCAGAGGCTTAATGTCCATTTTGTGATTTTGCCCATTTCAGAAATCACTGGGGACAAAGATTTCATCATCTCATGGTCAACTTTTTGGTGGTCAACCTCTCTTGACTTAGCTAGACTGGTCCTCAGGTAGTAGATAGTTCACAGAATCACAGGATTCTAGAATCTGAGAGTTAAAGGGATATGAGTGGCCATCTACTTCAACATTTACATTAAAGGAGTCGATCCTATAACATAATCCAACAAATAGTTATCCAATTTCTGCTTCAAAACCTTCAAGGAGGTCTTCGCTTCGAGGTAAGGAAGTGGATGGAACCCTGGGCCTGTAATCAGGAAGACCTGAGTTCAAATCTAGCCTCAAACTTTCCAGCTGTAAGCCTGAGGTCATACAGCTTAGCCTCTTTCAACCTCAGTTTCTTCGTCCATAAAATGTGATAATAATAGCACCTACCTCCTAAGACTGTTCTGAGGATCAGGTGAGATAATATTTGTAAAATGCTTTGCAAATCTTAAAGCAATACATAAATGCTAGCTTTTACTCAGTTATCTTTTTTCTGCTGTTGTTATTATTACCACTGGAAGCAACCCATTCTACTTTTTGATAGCTCTGCGATATCAAGCCTCAATGACATACTTGAAAGTTTTACATCTTGGCAGGTTTTATCACAGAACTTGTTCTATAGGTGCACAACTTTCAGCAACTCACATTTCATCTCTGTATCATCACGGGGCATTGGAGATGGACTTTTGTAGAGGAAGTTGAAAATATGGATTTGTAATATAATATACTTAATGGAGGCAAGCCTCAAAAGGCTAAAAAAATTGGTACAATATAAGTCTTAGGTGGGTGTACTATGCCCAGAACCATTACTAAAAGAAATACAGGATGTAGTGAAAAAGACAATGCATGGGCCCTCCCTTCCCCAAATCAGATATGTTTATATTTATTAGGTTCAGCTAAAATAATAACTGAAATTTAGATAATTCTATTACCTAAGCTTTCCAACTATTTTCGATAGATTATCTCATTGGATGAACATCAAATAAAGTCTTGAAGTAGAAAAGGAACTATATTACAAATAGATTGAAAATGTATGTCTTAGGGGAAAGGTGTTTTGTTGTTGGGAAACCAGGCTTAGTTCCCTATTTTTTTTCTTTTTATCCCTCCAGAATAGGGTCATAAGTTCATAGGTCTAGGGTTAGAAGAAACTTCAGAGGCAATCTAGGGCAACCCCTTCCTTTTATAGTTGAGGACACTTGAGGCACGGGAAGACAATGTGATTCACCCAAAGGCACAGAGATAGCATGTATCAGAAGCTGGCCTCGAGCTTTTGGCTTGCACCACCATATTCTAGTGATTTGCCAAAGTGACTAAAACAAAGGAGGGACGTTATGCATGTTCTCTAGGTCCTTTTGCAAACATGGTATTCCCTTTAGCTGTACATAGAAGTGAATCTCCAAGAAGGATGGTACTGTAGATATTGAGGGCATAGACAGAGTTCAGGTCTTCCTGACTCCGAGACCAATTCTCTACCCACCATATCAGTCTACCTCTTAACTCCTTGTTTACACGCTGACATGATTCCCCAGATGTTAATGCCTTCCCTCCCAAACAGATGTAACTACTCTGTGTATGTTTGTATTTATCCAATTTTATATTTGTGCTACATGTATTTGTTGCTTTTTAACAAGAAGTATTTTTATTTTATTGTAATAAGATGTATTTTATTTTTCTCCAGTTACACATCAAGAAAATTTTTGGCATTCATTTTTACAAGATTTTGAGTTCCAAATTTTTCTCTGTTCCCTCCCTCCCCTTCCCTCTTTGATGTAGTTTATATGTGTACTATCGTGTAAAAAATGTTTTCATATTAAAGAATTGTGAAAGGAGATACAGATTTTACAAAACTGTGAGAAAGAATAATGTAAGTGAAAAAAGTATATATATATATATATATATATATATATATATATATATGCTTGGATCTGCATTCAGAGTCCATCAGTTCTTTGTCTGGATTTGGATATCCTATAGTCAGGATTATTCTACTAAACCTGGAACATCAGGTCTGCCTTGATCTGAAGTACCCATTTATCAGCCGTGCTGAGAGGGAATGTGGTATAATGAATAGAGTACTAGATCTGGAGTCAAGAAAACTAGGGTCGAACCTGTCTCTGACACTTACTAGCTGTGTGATACAGGATAAGTCACTTAACCTCTCTGAACCTCAATTGCTTCATCTGGAAAATGGGATGGTTGGCTTCAAAGGTCTCTTCCAGCTCTAAATTTATGAACTTGATTGATTCCATAAATAGTGAAACCCTGCAAGGCAATCTATCAATCAATAAACATTAATTAAGTACTTACTGTATACCGGTCATGGCACTAAACCCTGCAAAAGAGGAAAAAGACAGTCTCAGACTTCGAGGAGATTACATTCTAATAGAATTACTATCCCGGTGTCTTGTTTGGAATCTGTTGGGTTTTACCTATAGTCAGAATCAGCGTGCTAGAATGGGAGGAAGCACTGGTCTTAGAAGATCTAGGCTTGAATCCTGCTTCCACCTCTTATTAGTTGTGGGACTTTGGGCAATTTACTTTAACTGTTTCCTTATGGTGGGGAAAAAATTATGTTTTCACTACCTACCTCACAGAGTTTCTGTGAAGAAAAGTCTTCTGTAAAAAAAGAAAAGTAAGGTATTAATGTGGTTAGCTACCTGCCCTGGAGTCAGGAGGACCTGAGTTCAAATCCTGCCTCAGGCACTTAGTAGCTGTGTGACCCTGGGCAACTCACTTACCTCTGTTTGCCTCACTTTCCTCATCAGTTAAATGAGTTGGAGAAGGAAATGGCAAACCATTCTAGTATCTTTGCCAAAAAACCCACAACGGAGTCACAGAATCAGACGTTAATGAAAACAACTGAACTACAAAGCTATTAATATTACTATTGTTGGTAAATGCACACCTAGAGAGTTAGAGACATGCAGAAAAGCATTATGGGAATGAGAGGTTGGTGGGTTAAATCATTAAAAATATTAGATTTTTTTTTTTGTAGTGGAAAAAGCAAGGTAAGTTGGGTTAAGTGACTTGCCCAAGGTCACATGGCTAGTAAGTATTAAGTGTCTGAGGCTGGATTTGAACTCAGGGCCTCCTGACTCCACTGCAGGTGCTCTATTCACTGGGCCACCTAGCCACCCAGAAATGCTAGTTTTTAAAGGAGTATTGAGGGGAGGTGGGAGTCACTGATCTAGGAGATTTTTTCCTAAAGCAGAATCTCCTTTAGTTCTAATTTGAAAGAGATAAATGTTAGGGAAGGTGTCCCAGCCACACCAGATTTTAATCTGTATTATAAAGCAGCAGTCATCAAAAACTACTTGGTACTGGCTGAGGAACAGAGTAGTGGATTGATGGAATAGATTGGGCACATGAGACTCAGCAGCTAATGACTATAGTAATCTACTGTTTGATAAACTAATTTGAAATAGATCATAATTTTTTATTCATTATCTCCTCAAATGAATGAAATTCTAATAAGGGTTACTTCTGGATTTTACCCAGATATTCTTGAATCTTTAAAAGGGCCGTATCCTTATCACAAGCACCTGCCCTTGGTCCACCATTCAACCCCACTTAGACCAGGAACACCCAGCCATAGAGACCTTGCCTTTGGTGAAGTCCATTTTTGCCATACCTCTGTATGGCCCTGGCTCAGTATACAGGGAGTGGGGGAAAGGGGTAAGGAGGAGTAGTTGTGTTATTTAAGTAAATACTCATTTAATTTGAATATTTTGTTATTTAAGACCATAATTTCTTCTTATAGCTTAATTTCTGTAGACTAGTTAATAGTCCTTTGAACTAGATATTCACTTGAAATTTATTAAGGGAGTCACCTAAGTCATCTTTTAGTCAAACAATCATATTGTTTCTCATAATTCTGTCCCTTTGGTCCATTTGTTTAGCTCTGAGTTTTCCTGACCAGCCTGCAAGGGCCAGGACATTCTCCAGGGATTAACTAAAATTATTTTGACCACATTTGGAATTGCTTGAAATTCAATGACAATCTTACATTCCAACCTGAAATCACATCTTTTGTTTATTAATTTGTTTTTGTTTTTGACTTTTTAGCCCTGCCCCAAACACCTGTCTTCACTTTTAAGACAGTCAAGAGATACCGGAGAAGAGTAGACTTCTTAAAGCCATATTAAGAAGATTCCGTGTGGTTCTATATGATTTCTTAAACTTCAAATAATTCCCCCAAATCAATATTTTGATGACTGAAGTGTAAATGAATCAGAAACATGAAATAAGTTTTCTCCCCAATTACGCAGAGCTTTGAAAATGAATAGAATGACCATGGACTTTATTTTTTTTAAAAACATAGGGAAAGATTAGCTGGAGGCATTGGACAATCCCCAAATTTAGAGGATCACAACCCTCTCTTTTAATTACTGGGTATGACACCTTTATATCTAGAGCCCCAAGTCATAATTCTTTTGAGCATCTTCCTGGAGCGTTAAAAGTATTCATCTTTTTAACAAGTCTGTTAATGAACTGTTGTTGCTTCTTTAAATAGTGGGAATCCCCTAAAAGGTATTAGCAAAAGTTTTCCATCTAAGCTTTATATGAAAAACGTCATTCATTTCACCTTAATTGGGAGATGTACATTGCTGCATCTCCTGGTGCTATCCATTGAGGCCAATAGAATCAAGAATCCGAAAGGAGTCACTAGTATACATTTCCTCCCCCTCCCCCCTTTTTTCCTTAAAGAAGAAGTAAATTGCCCAGAGTCACACAAATAGAGGATGATTAGAATGCTCAGGTCTCCAGCTCTGAGCACCACACATCTTCCATTACACTTCCTTGCCACTCCCATGAACAAGGAAAATTCTGTAGGTTGCTATTGATGGGAGTAGGAAGGATGGTTGGGGAGGTTTCCTGGCCCTGATGGAGGTGGGCTGGTGAGGGAAGGAATAGTAGTCAGGCAAAGAGATCATTTTTTGATTTGGGGATAGATTGCTTGGTAGAAAGGGCACTGATTCTTGAGTCAGAGGACTTGGGTCTGACCTAGGACCTTTAACACCTGTGTGACCTAAGGTAAGTCATTTCAACTCCAGGACTATGGCCTTCTCATCTGTAAAAAAGGAGAGCTGGACTAAATTTCCTCTGAAGTCCATTCCAGCTCTGGGACTTTGACTGTATGATCCTTTATTACATTATTGATCAATATAAACATGGGGCTTTGCTAGGGCAAAAGAACATCTTGGGTCTTTGTGGTGAAGCAGTTTGATTGTCAAGACAATAATTTTTTAAAATATATAAATATAATATGTATTATATATATATATATGTATTCTTATTTATTTTCTTAAATATTCCCTAGTTACATTTTTAAGAATTTAGCACTCACTTTAAAAATTTTTGAGATCCAAATTCTCTCCCTCCCTCCATGCCCTCCCCTCCCCCTTGAGAAGGCAAATAATATGACATCAATTATACATGTGAAGTCATGCAAAACACTTCCATATTAGCCATGTTACAAAAGAAAACACTACCAAAAAAATCAAGAAAAACAAAGTGAAAAAGTATGCTTCAATCTGCACTCAGAGTTCAAGGCAATCATTTCATTTAAGGGTCACTTCATCTCCTTATAACTCAATTTTCTGATTTTTAAGATGAGAAGTTGAACTAGAACATTCCCAAAGTCCTTTCTTTCTTTAATATGCCATTATTCTAACTTAGAGATGCAGAGAGTAAAAGCATCTATTTGGAGAATTCCAAAGTACTCAGGCTAGTTGTGAAAGAGGAAAAGGTTAGAAAAAATACGAGGCGCTCCCCCTACTTTGGAGGTTTTGTGACTGGGACTGATAAGGAAAGAATCCTCAGAATGAAAATTTAATAAGACTAATAGATGTATATTTTGTGGTTATTGTAAACAGGGTTAAGTGACTTGCCCAGGGTCACACAACTAGCAAGTGTCTGAGGCTGGATTTGAACTCAGGGAGGGGAGTCCGCCTGACTCCAGGGCCAGCCCTCTATCTGTTGTGCCACTTACTTATCCAGTGATTTATATCCTAGAAGCCATTTAATCCAATCCCAGTATTTTAAATGAGAAAACTTAGTCCCAGAGATGTTAAACAACTTGCCCCAAGGTGACACAGGCAATAAATAGTAGGAGAAAGATTCAGACTCCATCCTTCTGATTTCAAACTGAACAATCTTGATCGTGATGCCTTTGGGTTTCTTTAGGATGGGACTCTAACAGGGCCTCTCTTCTACAGACAAAAATGGTGCATGTTTCCGTAACACGACCTGAGGGCCCCTGGAAAACTCATCTAGCAAAGAATGTCTCTTACCTCCTATGTTGCTTGAAATTTCCATTATTAAGGTCCTTTGGATTAAGCTATTATGTCTCCAGAAAGATCCCGTTCTAATGTTACTATGTTGTAGGAATAATGAGACGGGTATATTGGCTGTGCTGGCCTGAAACTCATAAGGTCCTGTACCTTGATGAGGTCATCATGATCCAGAGGCTTGGCTACAAATTTGTCAGTTTAGAAACTTAACTTTATAGATTCACTTAGGAGGATCAGACTCTGGGGAATTGAGTTACGCTTATCAAAATCACCAGACTTATAAACCAGGATACCAAAATATTAAATTGCAATATAACATATACCTGGCCCAAGAACCAGGACTGGTCATCTCTACAGGGCAATCATTTTCTGGTGAATAAATTCACTAGGAAGCCATATTATAGACTAGGGAAGGAAATTGAATATTTTAAACATATTTTTATTAAATTAGGTTAGCCTGATGAATTTCCCTTTTCTGCTGTACAGATATTTCTGTCTAAAGAATCAGAATGGGGTGGCTAGGTGGCGCAGTGAATAAGGCAGCAGCCCTGGACTCAGGCAGACCTGAGTTCAAATTTGGCCTCACACACTTGACACACTAACTAGCCATGTGACTTTGGGCAAGTCACTTAACCCCAATTGCCCTCCAAAAAAAAGCAAAAAAAAAAAAAAAAGAATCAGGATAGAAGATTTATCTAGAACCAGAGTCCCTCTCCCCTAGTGTTATATTGCTGATCCTTTCCTATATTCTGTGCAAATCACCAGCATCACCTTTACTTTCCACAGGCTTTCATATTAACGAGCTTTCAAATTGTCTTTACTGGTTTCCCCTTGCTTTATAGTGACCACTTCCTGATAACACAGAGAAAGGCACCTTTGTCTTCTCAGGAACTGTAAGTGTTCTTCAGGATTCTGTCCTGGGCCTTCTTCCCTTCTCCCTCTACACTATTTCACTTGGTGATCTCGTCAGCTCCCATGGATTCAGTTATCATCTCTTTGCTGATGATTTTCAGATTTATTTATTCAGCCCTAACCTCTTTGATGACCTCTGGTATCTCATTTCCAGCTGCCTTTCAGACACCTCAGACTGGATGGCTAGTAGACATCTTAAACTCTATATATTCAAAATAGAACTTCTTATCTTTTCCCCTTAACCTCCCTCTTACCATCCCTATTTCTATAGAGGGCAACACCATTCTCCCAGCCCGTCAGATACACAACCTAGGAGTCATCCTGGACTATCATTATCTCTAACTCCTAATATCCAGTCTCTTACCAAGGCCTTTTGATTTCACATTTCTCACGTCTTCTCAAATATACCTCCTTCTCTTTCTTTTCTGACACTGCCACCATTCTGGTGCAGGCCCTCATCACTTGATGCCCATTTTATTGTCATAGCCTACAGGTGGATCTCCCTATCTCAGCTCTTTACTCCTCTATTCCTCTTATCCTACTTTCAGTCACTAAAGTGATTTTCGTAAAGCATAGGTCCCATCATGTCACCCACCACCCCTTCCCCTCAGTAAACTCCAGTGACTCTCTATTGCCTCCAGGCTAAGATACAAAATGTTCTATTTGGCATTCAAAGACCTTTAAAAGCTAGCGCCATCCTACCTTTCCAGTCTTCTGATTCCTCACTCCCCACCACATACTCTTCCATCCGGTGACACTGTCCTCTGGGCTGTTCCTCAAACAAAACTCTCTATCTCTCATGTCCAGGCACTGTCTCTGACTGTCTCCCATGCCTGCAATGCTCTCCCTCCTCCACCCTAACTACTCTCTTCCTTCCCTTCCAGCTAAAATCTCATCTTTTCCTGCAAGCCTTCCCCATGCCCTCATAACTGTAGTGCCTTCCTTCTACTAATTATTTACTGTTCAGCCCATATATAGCTGCCTTTTGTCTACTTATTTGCACGTTGCCTCCCCCATTAGACTGTAAACTCCCCGAGGGTACAAACTGTCTTTTGCCTCTTTGTATCCCCAACATTGAGCACAGTGCCTGACACATTGTAGGTGCCTAATAAATGTTTATTGATTGACTGATTGATTCCCCCCCCAAAATCTATTCATTTAAAATATATAATAAAATTTATGTAAATTCTTTTTTCCCCTTCCCCTGCCCTAGAGATGGCTGCCATTAGACACAAATACGTACACACACATGTATCTGTATATAAATCTGGTAAAATCATTCCATACAGGCTTCTATTTATTAATTTTCTTTGGATGCGGACAGCATCTTCCTCCTTTGTAGTTCACTTGAATTGGTCGACTCTTACATCTTATAGTCCCTGTCCCCAACATACACAGGCTTCTAAGCCGTTTCTTAAACAAGACACCCCATTTCCTGACTGGGCATTTTTCCTGGCTGTCCCGCATGCCTGGAATGTTCTCCCTTCTCATCTCTTGTCTCCTGTGTTTCCTTGCCTTTATTCAATTCTCAGCTACTATTTCACTTTCTGGAGGAAGCCTTTTCCACTCCCCTTTAAGGTTAGTGTCTTCCCTCTGCTGAATATTTTCCAGTTTATCCTGTATATTGCTTGTTTGTACATAGTTATTTGCATATTCTTTCCCTCATTAGACTGTGAGTTCCTTGAGATCAGGTCTTGTCTTCTACCTTTCTTTGTATCCCCAGCACTTAGTTCAGTCAGTGCCTGGCATATAGTTGTTTTGTTCAGTTGTTTCAGTCCTGTCTGACTCTTTGTGGCCCTATTTGGGGTTTTCTTGGCAAGGATACTGGAGTGGTTTGCCATTTCCTTCTCCAACGGATTTTTACAGATGAAGAAACTGAGGCAAACAGGTTTAAATGACTGGCATAATAGATAATTCATAAATATCGATTGATTGACTTGACTTTGAGTCCATGATCCTTGTCTACTTTCTGATATCACGCATTATCACAAATTACTTTTTTCAATAACCACTTGTGACCTAGCACAGAGTTCAGTCTTGAGAGAATAGGGCTTAGGATTGGTAATTTTTGGTGGGATACCACAGGGGAGCCATGACACAGCAAGAAGAACCTGGGAATCTAGTGTTAGGAAAGAGTACTGAAAGTGGGGAAGAGGAAAAAGGTTGGGAAAGGGCATTAAAAGGGAGAAGTGGCTACCAGAGACCAACTTCATCTTGGGGGCTTTAAATGTCTGTCTGTCTGCTCTCAGCTTTTAGGGGTTATCGTCTCCGCAAAAGCAATACAGCATCCCAACTCCTCCAAGGCTTTGCAGAAGCTAAAGAACCCACAAGCACTTGCTTTGCTGTGACTGGAAACCCTAATGGAAGCTGGTGAGTCTTCGTTCTTGAGTGTGACGTACCTAAGCATGGCCACTTCTCATCCAATCAACACTGAACAGGGGTATTGATTCATGCCTCAATGTGGATAGTCCTATGATTTACCTATTTTAAAAAATGTTTTTAAATGTTTTTGCAGTCCAAGTAGTGTGTGCTTGTAATCCCTGTTTCTGGGGGAGGCTAAGTCTGGTGGAATGCTTGAGCTTAGGAAGTCTGAGCCACGGTGATGCTAACATTCAGAGTGAATGCACTAAGTCTAGGCACCAGAGAAAGGAAGGGAGGGAGGGAGGGAAAAAGAGAGAGAAGAAAGGGAAGGAAAGATGGGAGGGAGGGAGAAAGGAAGAAAGGAAAGGAGGAAGGAGAAAGAAGGAAGGAAAGAAGAAAAGAAGGAAGAGGAGGGAGCGTGGCAGAAAAGAAGGAAGGAAAAAAGAAAGGAGATGGAAAGGAAGGAGGAAAGAAGAAAGGAAAGAAGGGGGAGGGAGAAGGAAGGAAACAAGGAAGGAAACGTTTATTAAGTGCCTACTATGTTCCTGATACTGTGCTAAGTGCTTTACAAATACTATCCCATTTGACTCTCACAGCAAACCTGTGAAGTAAAGGTTATTATTATCTGTATTTTTCAACTGGCAGTCAGAGGTTAAGTGACTTGCCCAGGGTCATACAGCTAGGACACTTCAAATTTGAACTCAGGTTTTCCCTATTTCCAGGCCCAGAACTCTATCCATTTTGCCACTTCACTACCCTTAAGGAAAGGCAATCTAGCCCAATTTCAGAAACCCAGCAAGTAAAAGCCTCTAGGCCAATCAGCAGAGAAATCGGGCCTGTGAGCAACCACAGAACTTCCAGCTTGAGTGAGATATGGGGAACCAATCAAAAAAAATGTATTAAAATATTTTGGTTTGAGCTGGCAGCTAGTTCCCAATCTATACTCAGAGAAAGCCCACTATAAAATACATTCCCTGGAACAGCTAGGTGATGCAGTGAATAGACACTGGCCCTGGAGTCAGGAGGACCTGAGTTCAAATCTGACCTCAGACACTTAACTTTACTAGTCCGGTGACCTTGGGCAAGTCACTTAACCCCAATTGCCCTGCCCACCCCCTCCAAAAAGCAAAAAAGAAAAAGAAAAAAAAGTAAAGTATGTTCCCTAAGAACAGTTTATGGATTGATAAAAAAAGAAAGGAATGCTATGTTCTTTAACTCAATCACTAACATAGGTTGTTTTGTTTGACCTAAGTTTTGCTTTCTCTCAGAGCTAACTTTATTTATGCCATTGTAGTCATCATATGTATAGTTAAAATGTTTTTCTTTCTTCATATCTTTCCAAGTTTCTTTGAATTCTTCTTATATGGAATTCTTTATGATACAAAGATATTCCATCACATTTATACCATAGTTTGTTTTCTGTGAAGTTATTTTTCAGTCAGGTCCAACTCTCTGTGACACCACTTAGGGTTTTCTTGGCAGACATACTGGAATGGTTTGCCGCTTCTTTCTCTAGCTCAATTTGTAAATTAGGAAACTGAGGCAAATAGGTTAAGTGACCTGCCCAGGGTGACACAGCTAATGAGTACCTGAAGCCAAATTTGAACTCAGGAAAATGAGTCTTCCTGACTTCATGTCTGGCACTCCATCTGCTGTGCCACCTAGTTGCCCAATATATTACTCATAATATTCTACAATTATTTACTGCTTAAGGTGCCTTTAAGGAATTTTTTAACATGAACTTCTTGGATCACTTTCAAGAACCCTCAAGGGATTCATGAACCACTAAATTGGAACACCTGCTCTAGATGGACCTAACTCCATCAATCATTATCTCAGTAATTTAGCCAATTTTCAATTAGCATTTATTGAGCACCTACTGGACTAGAGGATTTCTGAGGTCACCTCTGGCTCTATATCTACAGTCCTGTGATCTACTCTTAGATGGAATGATGACTTTATCCTAAGGTTAGCATTTTTTTCCCTTTAAATAACCAGTTCTTTGTTGGTCAGTCATCTTTAAGAAAATAAATTGCGCTCTCAAGCATTTTTTAATAGAAAAGTACATAAAAATAGTTGTGAAAGTTCAGGTGTATTTTGAGTAGCTGGAAAAGCTGTGTAGATATCAGCAGATCCATGATCTCACTGATTTGAATATTCTCCCCATGGCTGCAGATCATATACTCTACTCTCAACTCCTGTGTTAGGATTGTCTTTTTCCTCCCTATTAAACATCAAAAGAGTATTTACCCACCCAGTGTGTTGGAAGGTACCCTCTGACCTTCTAAAAATATATTGTAGATATTAGTGCAGTACTCAGCCTGTCCATCAGTTGTCCCTCCTATTTTACTATATGATTGACTCACCTCTTTTAATTTTCTCATACATATGCCATTTTTCATGTTCAACTCACTTAGACTCCTTAAGCCTCACTGTGTTTCTTGCCGTTGCCCTTCCAATCATCTGCAGTTTTTATTTTTCTGCTATCATGGTATTTCATGATTTATAACTATAATGCATTACCAGAATATTGCTGCTTAAAATATGAGCTTTGCATCAGGGAACAGTTTGGAATCACTGAAAATGCTAGGCAGTTTCCAGAAAATGCAATCCAGCCTGATCTTTCTCATTATGGTCCCAGTACATTGACCATTTGTAGAAAGTGTCCAAGACTAACTCAATGGACATCCAACTGCACCTCGCAATCTGGACTGTATACATTCTTTCTTTTTTTAGTTCTTTTTTCCCATTATTTTATTCTGAGCTTAAATATAAGATGAGCACTTCCTTTAAACACAGTAGAATAGAAAGAGAAGGTTGTACATGAAACTGAGAACCTCTATGATATATAACTTGTCTTTCTTTTTAAGTATACAAAAACCAGAATGTATCACTTTCAAAGCTGTCCTGCTTGTCTGTGATTCTTTTTGGTCATTCTCTGTTCTCTTTTGTACATTTCATAAACATGTTTCAATGGATCTCCTCTCTCTGTCTCTCTCTGTTTCTGTTTCTGTCTCTGTCTCTCTGTCTCTGTCTCTCCCTCCTTCCCTACCTCCCTCTCTTCCTTTTTTTTGGCAACATTATTCCTAGCTTCCTTCTCCCTTCTTACTTCTCTCCACCGCAGCCCAAGGGGGAAAAATCTTTGTGACAAATATGCAGAGTAAATTCCCTCATCGGCTTTGTCCAAAAATTTATCTCATTCTGTAATGTGTAAGTTCATTACCTCTTTGTCAGAGGTGGCTAGCATGCTTCATTGTCTTCTCTCTGAAGTCATGACTGGTTATTGCATTGATCAGATCTCTTAAGTTTTTTAATGTTGTTTATCTTTTGTTGTTGTTCAGTCATTTCAGTCATATCTGACTCCCTGTGACCTCATTTGGGGTTTTCTTTGCAAAGATACTGGAGTGGTTTGCCATTTCCTTCTCCAGACCATTTTTATAGAAGAAGAAACTAAGGCAAATAAGGTTAAGTGACTTGCCCAGAGTCATACAACTAATAAGTGTCTGAGGTCAGATTTGAAACCCAGGTGTTCCTGACTCCAGGCCCAGTACTCTATCCATTATGCCATCACATTTAATAGGTATCTATTAATTGAACAATTAAAATCATTTGATGTGGTAGAACAAAACACAACCATAAAGGTTATCCTCCAGCAAACTATCTCCCATTAGTAAAGTTTCTACAAGATTCTTTGGTGGGTGATACCGCTGAAGTAACATTGTTTAACCATGCTATGAGAATCTACATCAAATACAGCATACAGCAACCAATCCATCCATCAAGCAACATTTATTATTAAGCACCTCTTATAGGTCAGACATTGTGCTAGGTGTTAGGGATGCAAATTCAGTAAATGAAACAATCTCTATTTACAAGGAATTTATATTCTAATGGGGAAGAAAAAAAGACATATATGTAGATACACATGAATGTCTATATATGTGCCTGTCTCCTCCATGAGCATATAATCTCTGTTTGAGTAGGGACCATGTGTATATGTATGTATGTAACAAAAATAAACAATGAAGGATCTTAAGCTCTATCTCTCACTTGTCTGTGAAAATATGCTCTATTACAGAAAATAGTCTCTCAAAGTTTACCTGTTTTCTTCTCCTGCTTTCATAATACATAAATACATAAATATTTGTAGAGAGGGGCAACTAGGTAGCACAGTGAAAAGACCACCAGCCCCTGGAGTCAGGAGGACCTGAGTTCAAATCCGGCCTCAGACACCTGACATTTACTAGCTGGGTGACCCTGGGCAAGTCACTTAACGTCAATTTCCTCACAGATATGTGTGTATACACACATGTATATACATATATATATGTATATATGGAGAGAGAGAGAAAAGAAAATTGGTATCTGAGTCAGTAACTGCTGATGTCTTTTCTTGGTAACAGTAATAACTATGACAATTCCTAATGTTTGGAATCTTCCCTTTTACAAGATGTCTTGAAAAATCTATCTCAAAGTGACTTTAAAGCTATGTTGTATCCCTCTGCTTTTTTCTGAGGTAATTTATTCAGTGCCATTTTAACTTCTTCCAATAACCCACGGGATACTGTTATAACAGAATCCAAATGTTGTAGTTTGGGTCTCATTAATGATGAGGATAAATTTTCATAGAAATACTAGCCATCTATTACATTATCTCATGTATACTTGCTGTTCTTCTAGCCTCATCTGTAAATGTTCTTGGGATGACCAGGATCAGTTAGCTATCATACTAAGCCTTTTACAGGTTCATATTCCTTTCCACTGCTTTTTCAATTTTTCTGAGTTAATATTGCTTCTACTCTTTAGTAGTTACTCCGTGTGTGTTTTTAAATGAGTTTATAATCTAAATTGTGTTGCCCCTGGCTACCATGTCTGTCTGCTTGGCAGGGAGTTAGAATAGCAAACCACTGGTATGAGGTCAGTACATGATCCGTGAGAGATTAAAACACAGTTATCAGTACCGGGAAGAAAAGGAATAGAACATTAAAAAAACTTCTGGAAAAAATATACTGAGATGGACAATCTTTGACATATACAAGATGGCAGATTTCGAATGTAAGCCCAAGAATAGCTTAGAATCAAGAGTTTGTATCACAAGACCAAGAGGAGAGTTAGTAAGCAGATGTAACTTCCTAGTGCCAGCACTAACCTGTCCAGTGAGTGAAGCAG
Source organism: Pseudochirops cupreus (assembly GCA_028627135.1). Taxonomy (NCBI): domain Eukaryota; kingdom Metazoa; phylum Chordata; class Mammalia; order Diprotodontia; family Pseudocheiridae; genus Pseudochirops; species Pseudochirops cupreus. The sequence continues at coordinate 301,301,666 of CM053582.1, read as the reverse complement.
ATGAGGGATATGGCCATAATATTAGCATGATTTTAAGCAGAAGTAAGAGGGGTGGACAGTGGGACTCATATAGGAAGGACTAATGGCATATCAAAAAAGGGAATGTGTCACAAGATATGAATTTTGTTTAGTTTTATTGTGGCTTTGGTAAAAATGATAGGTTGCATTTTAGACTATGGTTGATTTTTTTTAATAAGACCTATAATTTAATCATGTAGGCAACATGACTAATATGGAAATGTGTTTTACATGATTACATATGTTATAATCTATATCAGATTGCTTATTGTCTCAGGGGACGGAGAGGAAAGAAGGGAAAGAATTTGGAACTCAATTAAAAAAAATAAATGTTAAGAAATTGTTTTCAGATGTAATTAGGAAAAAATAAAATATCATCCAAAAAAATTCCATCAGCATAAGGAAACACCTTCTATCAATGCAGATTGACATCTGTTCTGTAGCTTACCATCTTGGCAAGTTGTTTGAGCACTGAAAAATTAAGTGACTGGCTTAAGGTCGCACAAGTCATCAGGGATCAAAGGCAGGTCTTCCTGATACCAAGAGCAGCCCGTAATCATACTGCTTCCCAACTTGGGTTACACATTGTACTATAAATTTAAGTGACAGGAAAATATGGGCATGATCCTTTAACAGACTGAGTCTACTTGGAATGTTGCCTTCACTTCTGAAGCTGTCCAAATAATACATGGCCCTTAGACCAGGGTATTAAAAAGACATAATAGGCATAGTGAGGATCAATATGCTGAATAGACAAGATCAGTTGATTTTAATTCAGAGGGAGCACACTTTTCAATTAGTTCAGTTAATAGGGCATTAGTTTAGAGAAACAATTGGTGTAGTCAAATACCCTTAACCCTGAGGTGCTCCCATATTCTGCAAAAATATTGATATATTTGGGGTTAGAGACCGAGACTGACTGGAGCAGCTTTGGAGAACTCAGCTCAGAATTACTCTGAGAAAATAAATTACTTCACTGACCTCTGTAAATGGGACTCTTTTAAGAGCTATTTTACTATTAGTTTGTCATTTATGTACTCTGCGAGAGATTTCTATTTAAGTTACTGACATATTAAATTTGTTTTATCATTGTTTCTGCACAAAAGATTTAGAATTGAATGGTAGGCACTCATTGCCCTGATTGGTGTTATCTTTCAATCTTTATACATTCCAGAGCTTGCCAGGCCCATTCAGTCATCCCTGACACCTAGCTGGCAGTGGCTCACAGATGGTGACAGCAGAAGCAGAGGGCTGAGGGAAGAGTCCTAGGTGGACTCATTAAAATCTAGCTAAGATTGTACCCCAAGCTTCAAGTAGAATAAATAAGAGACAGCAAGGATGTCATAGACCATTTAGCATTTTAAAACCTAACCTGTCACTTGTGATGAAGGCCTTTAAACCCGAGCAAAAATGGCCGAACTGCTCCAAATTCTAACTCCTGGTATAATCTTCAGTGTCTAGCCCGGTGTTACCCGGCACTGGTGTAAAGTTTGGCCCCATTCCCTTCCTTCCTTCAACAGACACATTACAGCATCTCAGACTCAAAATGTCCAAAATGAGCCCAGCTTTTCACTAAGTCCTCTCTTCTTTCTAACTTCCCTACTTTTGTCTGGGCCACCCCATTCTTCTGTTCACCCAGATTCACAGTACAGGTTTTATCCTTTACTCTTCATTCCTCCAGCAGAGGCATCTAGGTAGCACAGTGAATAGATCCCTGGGTCTGGAGTCAGGAAGACCCAAGTTCAAATCCAGCCTCGGACATTTTCCAGCTGTCTGACCCTGGGCAAGTCACTTAACCTCTATGCAGCAATTTCCTCATCTATAAAATGGAGATGATAATAAAAGACTTACTTTCTAGGATGATCGTGAAGATGAGTGAGATGATACTTGCAAAAAGTGCTTAGCACAGTGATTGATACATAGTGGTTCTTAATAAAATGCTTGTTTCTTCTTTGTCATATCCAGTTGGCTGTGAAATCTTGCCATTTCTCCTTCTACAGCATTTCTTTTATCTGGTGTGTTCTCTCCACTCATATGTAGTCCAGCACTGCTCCCTTCCATAGACATTCCTGATGCCCCCACTTGGTAATTGCTGTTCAGTCATTTTTTCAGTCCTGTTGACTCTTCATGGCCCATTTAGGATTTTCTTGACAAAGATACTAGAGTGGTTTGCCATTTCTTTCTCCAGTTCATTTTATACATAAGGAAACTGAGGCAAACAGGGTTAAGTGACTTGCCCAGGGTCATACAGCTAGTAAATCTCTCAGGCCTGACTTGAACTCAGGAAGATGAGTCTTCCTGACTCCTGGCCCAGCACTCTGTCCATTATGGCATCTAGTTGTTAGTGCCCCTCTCTAAATTATTTTACATTTATTTTATATATCAGGTATCTCATATCTCTTTTATCTACATAGATGCTATATCCATCTAGTAGAATGTAAGTTCATTTTTGATGAGGTATCTCCAGGGTTTAGTACCAGCATTGTAATTGCTTTTGCTGTTTGTCCTTTGTTTATGAAGAGGACCAGTGGCATCATGGGGTGATGCCTTAACTTGTGAGTGAATTGAATTTAAGTGAGTCTGGGTTGCACAAAGCCATCAACCTCACTCTCTCCTCCAGAGTCACTGGAGTCCAGTGGCAGGACAAAAGTTAAGAGGACTGTTGATGGCCCCAGGATGCAGCATGTAACTCTCCAGATCAGCGGTTCTCAACCTGGGGGCCACAACCCCTTTGGGGGTTGAATGACCCTTTCACAGGGGTTGCCTAAGACCATCAGAAAGCACATATTTTCGATGGTCTTAGGAACTGAGACACTGCTCCTCTATCCGTCTCCAAGTGGGTCCGCCCACATGCAGATACACCCACATATTAAATTATTAAAGTATTAAAGGGTCACTGCATTAGGAAGGTTGAGAACCACTGCTCGAGATCAAAGTGTTCCCTTTCCCCCCCACAATCATTACTCCCCTATGAGTTGTCTCCTCCCATTGACAGTAAACTCCATGAGAGCAGGGACTGTCTTTAGTTTTTCCTTGTACCTCTAGCACTTAGCACAGTTTTTGGTGCATAGTAGAAACTTGAAAATGCTTGTTCACTGACTGGCCTAGCATATAATAAATACTTAAATGCATTTTGATTAAATTGAAATAGAGTTGCTGAGGGAGTTGCTATATCCCCAGTTATTACTTAGTATACAAACATAAAAGCAAAGACAGTCCCTCCCTTCAAGATGCTTATATTCTTATAGAAGGGGACAATTCCCATAGGGGAGTGGGGAGGAGGACACTTTATGATAAGTTAAAGTTATGGTGAGATGGGTGGATACATCCCATCTAGGAACAAAGGTGGGTTTCGCCATGGTTCATGGTTCCACAACTAGAAAGGGGAAGGAGGGCCAGAGTATGATTTTGACTGCAGCCTTGAGGAAATTGTGGAAGAGGTGACTATATAAAAGGGAAATATGTGAAGCCTGGTGGGTGTTTTACTGAAACTGTGTCACCAATCCAGAGAGGGGATCCCCAGACTGAGCTGCAGCAAGGGCAAGTCTGTAGTGCCAGGTGGTTGTTGAGTCAAAGGCTGGAAAGGAAGGAGTGCACTACATAACAAATGATGTACGGAAAGAAATGGTTCCTTCTTCCCTGATGTTTTCTTCACCTGTTGGCAATCTCCTCCATCTTAATTTTGCTAAATACAATAATAAATAATTATGTCCTTAATTCATTTTGTCTTCCATATGGCAAACCTCATGGCTGGCTTTTATCTGAGGTTTGTTAGCATAACTAGGACAGCTAGTTAGCACATTGGATAGAGTAACAAGTCTGGAGTCAGGAAGACCTGAATTCAAATCCAGCTGTGTGATCCTGGGCAAGTCACTTAACCTCTATTTGCTTTAATCCACTAGAGAAGGAAATGGCAACCCACTACAGCGTCTCTGTCGAGAAAACCTCAAATGGGATCACAAAGAGTTGGAAATGTCTCAAACAACTAAACAACAACAACAAAATCTATCTTGCCTCAAGGGTCCCATTCTATGAAGAACAGACAAATGAAGAAAATAAGCAACATAGAAGGTAAAGGCTACGAAGGCAAAATGTGATTGGTTCATGAAAAATACTGGTTTCTTATTCTCTGTGAGTGATGCCACGTATCTTTAAAGTGTGCCATTCATACAAATGTTTGTGGAGATACGTGGCAATCTGTACTCTCTAGCCCACAAGAGAACCTGGCCCACACTCTGCCCTGCTGTCTGGGAGGCACTTTCACAGCCTCATCATTTCTGAGATCAACCCAATTGGCTCCCGGCCGCCGGAGCTGCAAGGATGACACGGAAGAGAATCATGTTTCCACCTCAAAAGCTGCCAACTTTTGTTTTCAAATTGACTGAGTCACGTATATTCCCATCTCGGGGAATTCGAGTTCAAATATAAGCAACCAACAGTAAAGCTGCCCTCCCTTGGGATGTGTTATGAACTACTGGGTCAAAACATCCCTACCAATGTTATCAATCTTCTCCCTCCTTTTAAAGCACTTTTCTCCATGACAGTAAGACTCAGTTATGCTTTGTTGTTCAGTTGTATCTGACTCTTTGTGACTCCATTTGGAGTTTTCTTGGCAAAGATACTAGAGTGGTTTGCCATTCCCTTCTCCAGTTCATTTTACAGATGAGGAAACTGAGGCAAACAGGGTTAAGTGACTTGCTTGGGGTCACACAGCTAGTAAGTATCTGAGGCCAGATTTAAATCTATGAAGATGTCTTCCTGATTCCAAGCCCAGTGATCTATCCATGCATCACCTAACTGTGCCTAGGAAAGTTTGAGGGAGCATTGATAGAGATGCTGAAATCCTCTATTAGAAGGGCAAAAGCTGGGGAAAAGAGAAGGAAGGTGAGGTCCATTCTGACTCTAAGTCTGTATGATTCCATTAAGTGCCTACCATGTGTACTATACCACGTTAGGTGCCTGTTTTACCGAGATAAAACATGGCATAATATCAAGAGCATTAATGTTAAAAGTATTTTTAAATGAAAAAATGTCAGTAAGCAGAGAAAATTAATTAGAGAGGAAGCATATTTAAAATTACTTTAAGAATATTTGATAAATTTCCATTTATCTTGAACTTCTCCATCTCTAGGCTTTTTCTAAAGCATTTTCTCTACCTGATATGCCCTCCTCCTTTCACTCTGTGCTTCAGTACCAGATCAAATTCTATCTTTTCAATAAGCCTTCCTTGGTAATCCCTCCCTCTTCTGGCCTCCCATACCATCTTGTTGATACCACTGGCTCTTGGGATATTTACCACACACTGCCTTCTTTTGGGAGGCTGCATACTATAATGGAAAGAACGTTGGGTTTGGAGTTAGAGATATGAGTTCACATCCTTTTTCTTCCATTTGTTATGTATACGACCATAGACAATACCCTTAACCTTTCTTGGTCACAGTTTCCTCATTGGCAAAATGAGAGAATTAGATTAGATCACCTCTACTGTCCTTTTTAGCTATGTCTTTGATCCTGTCTTAGTCTTTTGCTAGACTAAGTTTGATGAGAGCAGGGAATTTATTTTTTGTATCTCTTCAATGCTTAGCACAGAGCTATTGCACACAGTAGATATTCGATACATATCTGCTGAATAAAAGAATTCATTTATATAAAAAAGATGAATTTTTATTTGTGTTGGGTTCAGGGGCAAATCTGATTCTCTTGAAACATTTATTTTTACTCTTTTAACACGCTTCCAACCAGTCTTTATGTTGGCTCGAGCCTCTTGATTTCTTCTGCAAAAGTATAATATTGGCTTTTGCTTAAGAAGCCAGAGACATTAGCTAAATAAAGGAACAGAGTTTCTATTTGCACCGAGTGCTGAATTTCTGGAACAGATCTATCTTTATAATGTGACAATGAGCACCAAGTGTGGGACAATGCTTAAATGTGCATTTTCTTTAGGAACCTGTTATTCCGTTGTACAGATGTTAACTATTACTAATCCATTAGCACACCACTTGCTATTGCTAACACACTTTTTAAAGGGTAGCTTTTGTTAGATCTAGTTCACAAATTAAGAGATGGAAATGACTTTTGGGACTATCTAGTCCAACGCCTTCATTTTCCAAAAGAGTAAATGGAGATCCAAATAGATAAAGGACTTGCCCAAAGCAACATAAATATTAAGTGGAAGAGTCATAAACTGCTCCAAATCTGATGTACCTTTTTTACTTTAATGATGTGGCAATAATAAATGGAAATAACAGGTAAACTCTTCTCTCATGCCACAGGACTTGGATTCTTTTTCCTCTATTTCGATTCAATTCAGTAAACATTTATTAGGTACCTACTATGTGCCAGGCATCTACTGTGTGCTAAGCACTGAAGATACAATAAAAGGCAGAAGATAAGCATGCCCTCAAGGAGCTTACAGTCTAATGAGAGAGGCACTATGCAAACAAATACGTACAAAGCAAGCTACATACAAGATAAATAGGAAATACTTAATTGAAGGAAGACACTGGATTTAAGAGGACTTGGGGAAGGCTTCTCATAGAAGGTGAAGAACTGGGATATATCAGAAAGATCCACTGGCTTAGGTGTGGTTGAAGTGGGTAGGATGTGACATGATCAGGCCTATGCTTTGGAAAAAAATCACTTTGGCAGTGATGGTGAGTGGAGGATGAACTGGAATGGGGAGAGACTTGAGGAGCAAGACCATCAGAAAGCTTCTGCAATAATCCAAGCATGGAGTGATAAAAGCCTCAACAAAGATGGTGACCATGTGAGAAGAGAAAAGAGAATATATTCAGGAGATATAATGAAAGAAATTGCAATATTTGGCAACTGAATGGATGTGTGGCAATTGAGAAATAGAAATCAAGAATGATATCAAGGTTGCAAACCCGACCAAGTAACTGGATTACAATAATAGGGAAGTTTGGAAGTGGCATGGGTTGGAGGGGAAAGATGAATTCCTTTTTGCTCATGTTGAACTTCAGATGCCTACAGGACATCTAGTTCAAAATATCTGATGGGAAGTTAGTGATGCCAGGCTTAAACTCAGGATAGAGACTAGTGCTGGATAAGTAGATTTGGGAATTATCAACATAGACATGATAACTGAAGTCAAGAGAACTGATAAAGCCTCCAGATAAAAGAGGATCCAGGAAAGAGCCCTCAGTAGTATCCATAGTTAGTGTACATAATGTTGATCAAGATTCTGCAAAAGAGATTGAGGAGTGGTCAGACGTGTAGGAGGAGAACCAAGAGTCAGAAAAAACCCAGAGAGGAAAAGGTATCCAAGAAGAGAAGATGGTCAACAATACCAAATTCTGCAGAGAAATCAGGAAAGGTGAATATTGAGAAGATGGTATTACATTTGGCAATTAAGACATCACTGGTAACTTAGGAGAGAATTGTTTTAGTTGAATGATGAGACAGGAAGCCAGATTACACAGGGTTTAGAAGAGAGTGAAAGGAGATGAAATAGAAGCATTGATTGAGGGTAGCTTTTTCCAGGAGTTTAGCTAAGAGGTCAGTCGACAAGTATTTATTAGGCTTAGGGAAGAGAAAGAAAGATAAATAAGAAAGCTGGTGAGCATGATAGGATCTAGTGAGAGCTTTTCAAGGACAGGGGAGGCATGGGTGTTTGTATGCATCAGGAAAGAAATCAGTAATTAGGGAGAAATGGAAGACTAGAGAGATAATGAGGATGATAGTGGAGGCAATCTGCTTGAGATAAGAGAAGGGGATGAGCTCAAGAGTACATGTAGAAGGGTTGGCCCTGGTAGGCAGAAGGGCAACTTCATCATCAGAGATTTTAGTGGTCTAGAGAGAAAGATAGGAAATTAGTTAGGGAAAAAGATTGCCTTGTTGAAGTAAGGGTCTAGTCAAATTAGCTAGCATAAATTTGTGGTATAATCAGTCAGTCTGGTCTTGTTCCTTTCAGTTCTGTTCAGCATTACATGAGTAAGGGCAGATGAGTCAAAGGATGGAGGTAATACAGGGCTGGGATTTGGAAAAATGTGATTGTCAATAGGATCCTAAGTGAACAAGAGTAGAGGATAGTGTAGTATTGAATTGGTTCACCAAAGGGTCAAGACTGGGAAAGGAAAAGAGTATAGTCAGGTGGCAACCTGGGATAGCACTGAGAGATGGTGGGTTTGGAGGTCACTGTAAGGATGAAGAGTAGGTTTAAAAGGAGTAAGACATAGGGAAAGATGGAAAGAAAAAAGATTAGGATCACATAAAGACAATTCAGCATTCTTGAACATGGAAGTGGAACACTTATGAGTTACAATCATTGCAAACAAGAATTTGACCATCCCTGTAGCTAAAGTGGAATAGAAGAGTGGGTCATAGGAGTGGAATGGTTAGAGGAACTGAGAAGTTGGGGTATATGGAGGTGTTTCAAAATGTATGTTGAAGTCTCTTAGAATGAAGATAGGAGTTAGGGCAGAGAGAAAAACTATGAGTCTAGCACTGAACTCATTGACACAGAAAATGTATAGGACTTGGTAGATAACAACCCCCAGAATCTGGATTGGATGATAAATTTGAACTAAAGAATCTCAAAGGAGAAGCTGCCAAATGATAGTAGTAAAGGGAGAGTCTGGAAGTGACACTAGGGAACAAGGAACATTCTGACTCTCTCACCATGACCAAGGGGTTGGAGTATGAGTCAAAGTATAATGAGTACTAGAATGAGTTGCCAGGGACTCAGTGTCATCAGGAGGGAGCCAGGTCTCAGTGAGCACCAGAAGATGGAAGGAGCAAGAGAAGAAGTGGTGTAAGATGAGAATGTTTGTTAATAATGGAGCAAGTATTCCAGAAAGTACCTTGGGAAGGACGGGCAGATCTGGAGTGGGACATTGTGGGGAGATAAGATTAAGGAGGATAGAAACAGAACAGACAGCTCAGGTTGGGAGAAGGAAGCTGTCCTTTGACATTTAGAAGTTATATAACACAGGAATGTAGAACATAGGAGGGAGTATGTTAAGCGTTAAGAAATGAGTCCAGGCAGAATAACAGTGAGATTGATTAATGAAGGCAGTGATAAGGTGGTTTAAGATTGATCTTCTAGGTGACATCAGAGCCTTCAGCTGCCTGCCAAACGTACCATATTGCTGTGACCTAGGAAGCATGTGGAAATCCATTTTGTAGTAGATACGAGTATTTGTCCTAAGACCTGGCTAGTTGTGCCCACTTCTCCATCAGGAAGTCAGTCACTAGGCATTTATTAAATACTTACTACGTTCCAACCAGAGAGGGAGGAGATTGATTGCCCCAAACAGAGTTTGTTTGTGTTGTGCTCTTGGGCCAGTCCAGAAGCCCAGAGAAAGCTGGGAGATAGTTTGTACTATGATGAAAGCCTGTTAAGAAGGTAGGAGATGGTTTGTCAGAGTCTGTAAGCATTCTAAGGACTGTGATGTTACTATTTAATATACTACTATGTATCTTTACTAATATTGCTACTGAGTAATATACTACTATATACCAAGTGTGGTGGTATTAAAGAAAGCACTTTGTTGAAATGGCTTTTGCAAATCTTTTTCATCTGTCTTCTGTTTGTTGTCCTTCTTACCTTTCCATTCTTGAATGTCCTTGAGATAACTTTGTTTACTTAGATATCTTGCCAAACTTACTTTAAACTGGTTTTGCCTACCACTGAGTCTATTTTTACGAAATGACACTACTCATAGTTAGTCATCACCATTCTTCACAATATTTTATGGATGAATTTCTTTTCTAAATTCTTGTTGACTCTTGCAACCATAGTTCCTCTTTAGGCAAGTCAAATGTGTATCAGCTAGGGTGTTTTCTGAGCACTTTTGATTTCCTTGTGGAAATTCATTTAGATTACTTAAACTTCTTGATGAAATTATTGGAGTCAAAACCAAGGTAATTTCCATTGTCCATTTCCCATGTTTGATTTTCAATAGCATTTAAACAAGTCAGGGTTAAATCATTTCAATTGTATAGCATATCTTCTTACCTTTTTCTATTATTATTATTTTTTAAAAAGTCTTAGCTGTGACAAGCCCACGATCTGATGGTGCACAGTTAACTCAATAGTAGCTTTCACGTGAATAAAATCTTTTCCAGTTTGGTAGACCTGTTCCCCATTTCCCATTGATGGTGGGTCTCTCCAATAGGCCATATTCTCTAATGCATTCTAAAGACTCCCTGGCCATGCTGTCTACTATATGTTCTCTTTTAATCCCCTTAGAACTCTGGGTTTTTCCATCTGCCCAGCAGCCGAAATCTCATCTCTTCTCTCTCTCTCTCTCTCTCTCTCTCTCTTTTTCTCTTTCTCTCTCTCTCTCTTTATATATATATGTATGTATGCATGTATGTATGTATGTATATATACATGCAGACACATATATACACATACATACACATATATATATATGTATGTATGTATGTGTATTTCCCCAATTAGAATGTGATCTCCTTGGGATCAGCGTCTTCTTTTCCTGTTTGTATACCCAGCACTTAGCATACTGCTTACCACATGGTAAACACTTAATAAAAGCTTATTCATTCATCCATTTGTTAATGTATAAACTGAAGTTAATTTCATCTTTTTGCAAATCCTTGTCATTAATACTGCAATACACTTGATGAAGTAATGATTCTTGTAGCCTTCGGGTACATGATAAAATCTATTGGGCAAACTCCTTTCTTTGCCCAGCTTTACCAAAAAAAAAAAAAAATAGATGCCTGACACACTTTAAAGTTTAACTTGCATTATTAACATTTTCTCCTTCACATTCTTAAATCTAAAAAAAAATCAACAAAACAAATCAAGTCCTAATTTGTAGCATTGATAATTTCTGAGGTGAAAATGCTCACCCTGAAAATTTAACACTTGGCTTTCCAGATGTATGAGCTGGTTCCTGCACAGCCCTACCTTGCCACCCACCCTTCCATTTAGATGCAATTTCCTTCTTTCTTCTGATTTATAGGAAGAATGTCAAGATTGACATAATTCAATTCCTCAAGCAGTATGCCCACTCATTGTCCACTGAACAAGGATCTCATGATTAGAGGGCCAACAATCAAACTAAGTTTGTTGACAAGCTAAAAACTATGCCTTGCCCAACAGATTTTTTTCACCAGACTTTCTGTACATGCAAACTTAAGAGGAATTCCATATATCTAAATAAAGTCTGCTATATCCCAACTTAGACTTTCCCTCTATTTTGAACACAAGATCAGCGTTTCCCTTTAGAGAAATCATCTGTCTCTGTATTACCTGTCCAACTTTAGCAAATTCAAGAAGAGAAAACTTGCTTAAGTCGAAATGTTGAAGGGGAAAAAAACCATGTTTGTCTGGAAATGAATTTTAAATAGGAGCATTTCCTTACGGACAGTTTAAAGTCTCTGCTTCCAAGGGAAGCCTAGATTATATTCTTAAATGCATAGTGAGAGGAGGTTAATTCTATGTCATTTCCTATTGCAGTTACAGGCTTTGTCATGGGAAATCATTAACTTTGTTCCATTGTCTTTTCTTAGTTATGAGAATGAAGTATTTGCATATTAATGCCTGAGATGTTTTGTGAATCTCAATGGCACTTTGCTGCTATCTGTGCTGGGTAAATTTGCCTTGGTAGCCACAGTACCCAATAGCAATAAAAGGAAAAAACCCCAATCAAACAAGAGGTCATAGTACTTTTTAAAAAGCCATGTTCCCCTTATAGGCCACAGTCTGACATAGTGGATAAAATGCTGGATTTATGTCAGAAAGACCTGGGCTCAAATCCAGTTTCAGACACTCGCTAGGCATGACCTTAAGCAAGTTACGTAAGCTCTCCCAGCCTCAAATTCCTTGTCTGTAAAATGAAGATAATAATACTATATTCCCAGCTGTGTGACCCAGGGTTAAGTCACTTAAGTGCTCTGTGCTTCAGTTTTCTTATCTGCCAAACGGGGATAATAATAGCACCTACTCCCCAGGGTGGCTGTGGGAATCAAATGAGAAAATAATTGTAATATAAACGCTAGTTATTATTATCATCATTATTACAGGGTTATTGTAAGGATCAAAGGACCTAACATCTGTCAAGTCAGCAGGCACTGAATAAGCACCTACTGTGTGCCAGACAAGTGTTGGAGATATAGAGAAAGGCAAAATCAGCATGTAAAGTGCCTGGCAAACTTTAAAGCACTGTGTATGTCAGTAATTATAGGCACTATACATTCTATCAATCTGTCAACAAGCATTTATATTAAACTCCTTGCCCTCAGGGATCACATAGTCAGTCCCGAAGATAACAGATTCATAAACAAGATAAACATGGGATAATTTTTTCCCCCATGGAAAGAGGGTATTAGCAGTTTAGACGGTCAAAAACCAGTGGATTTTCCATTTTTGAAGTGTCCTTCCTCTTCTCCAATATTACCTTGTATTTATTTCAGAAATGTTCTATCTGTTGTCTCCCCACCCCAGCAGAATATTAGTTCTTGGATAATTACGGAGTCAATGCAGAGTGAAGCAGACGATTTTCTTTTGTTGTTTGTTTTGTTTTCTTTCTCGTGATTCATCCTATTCGTTCTAGTTCTATACAACATAACTAATGTCAAAGTATGTTTAATGGGAATGTATGTGTAGAGCCTAATACTCCGGGATAGCATGCCGTCTTGGGGAGGGAGGAGGAAGGGAAGGGGGAGAAAATTTAAAACTTATGGAAGTGAATGTGGAAAACTAAAAATAGATAAATTTTTTAAAAAGAATATATAAGTTCTCTGAGGACAAGGAGCAATTCTGGTTTTGTATTCCTAGTCCCTAGCTCAGTGACTGGCGCATAGTAGGTGTCTGATAAGTGTTTGTTGACTGAATGCATGAACGCATAATGACTGTTGTGTAGAGACCTAGAATGTTGAGCTCCAGGGAAAACAAAATCCTAGCAACTGCTGTGATTGGGAAATAAGATGATAAACAGTTCCTGATACCAAGATTTTAATGGTCTAAGATCAACATACCCTGGAGACGAAAGGCGGGAAAGGGCCGTCCTCCATTCTGGCTCATATCCTCCCGAGAGAACTGTGTGTATCCACAAGAACAGCCAGCCCTTTTGGCTCTTGCCCAGAGCTCAGAATGGTGCTATCATTTTTGTTTGCTTTGCAAATATCTTAATGGGAAATGGTTCAACACCACCCTATGGGTTAATCTTCAGAGTTCTGCCTGACAGCTGTTAGGTTTAGGAGCCACATGGTCATCTTCCATCGGGATGGAGCTGACGCTGATTGCTGCATACGGGGCCGAGGCTGCGGATCTTCTTTAGTTACCGAATTTACAGTCTGACGAGGGGTCCCCCACTGGCTTATATTTTTATTTTGTTCTGCCTGAGAGGCTCAATTGCTTCCTCATTTGCTTTCTGTCCCTTTCCCTTTCTGCCCAGATCAAGCCACTTGTTTGAATTCATCTCACTGAACAACAATAATAATGTTTTACAGCGCCCACGCAAGCACTTACAGGTTGTTGTGTTTTAAAAGAAAGAAAGAAATCAAATGAGCCTGGTGCCTTTTCCTTGTGTTTATTTGTTTTGAATTATATTACAGGAAGAAAAGGCTGGAATGTTGAGGGGGGGGGGGGGGGAAACAGAGAGAATCTGGTCTCTTTTCTTTCAGCCTCCTAAGCTTGACTTCACCTGAGGATTTCAGTATATATATTTGGTAAACAAGCCAAGTCATCACAATACTTTATGAGTCACTTCTTCCTTTCAGCTGGTTTGCTCTTATACTAAAGCTGTTTTTCAGTTGCTACTCTTGTCTGAATGGAATTAAGTCTTTGTTTTCTCTAATCTAGTATGTTGGCTGCTGTGACACTAACAATCACTTTCCCAATTTCTTTTTTATTTTCTTAGTAAGGTTGGAAAGTACCTGCTAAACAGGCTAGATAAAATTCCTGTGGGGTCAAATTTGGTAGGGAGTAGGGGGAGGTGAGGAAAGGAAGCAGGGAGGGTATTCCCCATCTCTTAATAAAATGCGAAAAATAAATCTTACAACTACAGGTCATAGACAAATGTCTGATTACCTCCGGGAAAACCCAATTCTATTTATAAGGCCCCTGTCTTCCGATTTTTTTTTCTTACCTCTTTCCCTATGGTCCTAGTTTTCTGGAGCTTTCATCCTCAATGTCATACTCTCTACAGGAAATCACTTTAAATCTGCCCTTCTTAACCCTTTAATACACACTCACATTACCTGTTTGCCTCAGTTTCTTCATCTGTAAAATGAGCTGGAGAAGGAGATGGCAAACTACTCTAGGATCTTTGCCAAGAAAACCCCAAATGGGGTCACGATGAGTTGGACACAGCTGAAAAATGACTACACACACACACACACACACACACACACACACACACACACACACACACACACAGGACTTCCACCTTGGTCTGGGTCCCTGAAATAGGCTCTTTTTGTTTCCATTTAGATCAGTGACCACCTCAATTTCCCAGACTTCCAGGTCATTTCTAACACCAGGTTTTCCTTTCTGTTTCATGCCTGACCTGTTCCCCTCCCACTAAATTCTTACCTGGGATTTTTGCTTCTTTCTCTGTAGGTTTCCCCAAATGTGTTTCTGTTGATTTTCATTCAGTGCCACATATTAGGTGTACTTCATTTAAGTACCTTTTAGGTACTTAAGGAAGAGGAAGGGAAAGTGGACTTTGTTGCTCTAGATGTTAGGAAGTCAAAAGCAATGTTAAAAATCCAGCCTTTGAGGTATATAAAAGCTATAATGATCACCCACTGAGCTCCTCCCCCACCTTCCCCTTTAAGCTACCTATCACAAAGTAATATTAGGACAATACTTTAGTCTAAAGTCCTTGGTACCCAATGCATAAGAAATCTTTCTCAGTGTTTCTTTAATATCATCATCATCATAACTAGATTTTATATAGAACTTTAAGGTTTGCAAAATATACATGTTAACTCATTTGACTCTCACAGCAATCCTGGGAGATAGGTACTATTATTATTTCCATTTTATAGACAGGGAAATTGAGGCACGCAACAGTTTAGTCACTTGCCCAGGGTCACGCAGCTAGTCAGTGTCTGAAGCAGAATTCAAACTCAGGTCTTCCCAGTTGCAAGTCCTTCCATTTTATCCATTATACCACCTGGCTGCTGCTGATAAAGCTAACTGAACTGAATCCTCTTTGGCCCTTTACCAAAGGCCGAACCACTTTCTCTGAGGAAGCTAGGTGAAAAGATCTGGAAGGAACTCTGTTCTCCTTGAAGATAAGGATGCTATCTATCCTACTTGACAAGGGTACAGGGCCCCTTGATGGAGCTGCTTAAGACCAGTATCCTTTTTCCATTCTGCTTAAATCATATTAGGGTAACAATCAGACAAAAAGAAAGGAGAAGTTGTTAATTAGTTCAATTACTGCAGGGATCCATAACCTGGGGTCTCTGTGGATGGATTTCAGGAGAATCCATAAGCTTGGATGGAAAAACTTTATTACAATAAATTTGATTTCCTTTGTAATCCTACATGTTTTAGTTTGTGCATTTAAAGACATCATTTTGCAACAGGGTCAATTGACTTCACCAGACTATGAAAGGTTAAGAACCCGAGTTCATGGAAGTATCCCTTAAATTTACCTTGGACCAGATTGAAAGAAGAATCCCTAGAAGAAGTGAGTAAAGACGGATTAAATAATTTTGGGAAAATCTCTAGGGCTGATGTTCTCAAACTTTTTGGTCCCAGAATCCCTTAAATGCTTAAAAATGATTGCGGATCCCAAAGAGTTTTTGTTTATGTGGGCTGTATGTATCAATATTTACTGCATTAGAAATTAAAACTGATAATTATTTTTTTAAATGTACTTACTCATTTAAAAATAACAATGAGAAACCCATTATATATTTATATAAATAACATATTTTCAATTTTTTAAAAACCGAAATTTTCCAAAACAAAAGAATTTAGTGAGAAGGAAAGAATTGTTTTACATAGTTTTTCAAATCTCTTTAATGTCTGACTTAATAGAAGACAGCTGGATTCTCATATCTGCTTCTTCATTCAATCTCTCTTGATGTTGTTTTGGTTGAAATATATAAAGAAAATATGACTCCACACAAATGTGTAGCTGGAAAAGGGAGGAGCATTTTAATAGGCAAATAACATCTTAGTATTATTTTGAAAATAATTTTATTCTTGAAGACTCCTCCTCCCCCCAAAAGTGTCTTGGGGACCCTCAGGGATCTCAGACCAGACTTTGAGAACCATATAGCTTTGGGGTGTTTAGACATTTTAAATTACTCTTGTTCTGAGACTATTACCTAAATTCTGAACCCTTGTTCAATATTGACTGTAGAATATTGTCCACTGCTCAAGGATATTATAAATTATAAATCCAAATTGGCTTATGTTAGAGAAATTTTCAAAGACCTGAGGTACGTGTGAATCTTTTGACCTCTCTAAGCAGAAAATGTTTATAATTAGTTCAGTCTAAATAACAGAAACTTTGTGGAAGGCTTGTAGCTAAAATGCAGAGAACAGAATTTTCTTCCATACAGCTCTGAGGTTGCCTCCTGATTCTACCAAAGCGAAAGAGAGAAAACAATCTAAAGGAAGTCTCTCGGAGTCATTGCAATCCTTAAACTTTATTGAGTCCAAAGGGTCTGTGCTATTTGTTTAATAGAAATGAATTATTAAAAATAATAATTATGACCACTTTATATTTTAGCATTCTTAACCTGAAAAAACACTTTTATACTTATGATCTCATAGGAATTTCTCCAGAACCCCATTAGACAATCATTAATTGTCTCTACGTCATGGAATGGTGAAATGATTTATCTAAGATCATCCAATCTATAATGTGCTTTTGAGTAAATGGTATCAACGGTGAAAGAGTTGTTTGTCATTCTCCTTGTGTAAGGTCTTCTGTTTGCTATAGATCAAACATGAAATTCTGTAGAGTTGACAGGCTAAGGCACATTGGAAGGTTTCAGTTATCCGAAGAATATTTTGAAGCCCATTGAAAGCTGCTGAGGGAGGGCACTGAATGCTTAAAACAATTTATCTTAAAGTAATCCAGGCTCTTAGTAGCCTCTACCACCAGATTAGATACTAATGTAAAAAGATATAGTCTTTAAAATTTCCCCCTTTTTGTTATTTTGAACTTGGCATGTGTCAATGAGCATGAATACTTCCATATACAAAGAAGAACAAAAAAAAAATAGGCTTCTGAATGAAACCATGAATCTCCTCTATGAGCCACTTGGGGATTTTTAAAGTGTATTTCAAATCCAACATGGTAGTCAAGGGCATAGTCTTAATGTTTGCCCAAATCATTTATTGGCCCAAATTCAGTATTACATCAATGTCATATATTCATTTCTGGGTGGCACAATTTAGGAATGACATTGAATAAATGGTACATTGCATAGAGCACTGGGCTTGGAATCAGGAAGATCAATCTTTATGAGTTCAAATCTGGGCTCAGATACTTCCTAGCTATGTGACCCTGGCCAAGTCACTTAACCCTGTTTGCCTCAGTTTCCTCATCTGCCAAATAATCTGGAGAAAGAAATGGCAAGCCACTTTAGTATCTTGCTAATAAAACTCCAAATGGGAGCATGGAGAGTTGAACACCCCTGAAACAACACAACAACAACAACCACCTGACAATTTTTTGAACTTCTCATGGAGGACAACTGGGATGGTGAAGGATTTTATGACAACTGGTTAAAGGAATGAGAAATTATAAGGAAGCAAATTTGGATTAAATGTAAGGAAAAACTTCCTAACTACTACAGCTTTCTAAAAGTGAATTGTACTGCCTAAGGAAGTACGGGGGCCCCCTCAATGGAGTATGACAATTGTTGTGTATGTTATTGAGGGAATTCTTGTTCATATAGTGGCTTAATTAAATTCAGAAAGCATTTATCAAGTGGCTAGCTTGTGCCTGATCGTGTGTTAGACTAGGAATAGGAAGCTAAAAATGAAAATAGCCACTGCTGTCAAGGAGTTTTGTTGTTGCTTTTTTTTTAACTAGGAAAGACAAGATATATTAGGAAAAGAAAATATAAAATCTCTCCAAATTCAGTCAAGCAAGTCATCAACAAGCGTTTAGTATGTGCAAGGCGTTATTGAAGATACAAAGACAAAGATGAAAGTCACTGGCCTGCTTAATCACAATTAAGTCATTTTGGGGAGGGAGAATCATAACATTTGGTGGAAGCAGGAAAAGCCTTGAGTAGGAGATAGCACTTAAACCAAGTCTTGAAGATGGGTAGAGATTCTAAGAGATAGATGTGAGGAGGAAGAACAGTCTAGGCATGGAGATCAGCCTATACAAAGATATGGATGTAGGAGGTGGAATGTCGTATATGAGAAGGAGTTATGGGAAATAAGTCTAGGAAGATAAATTGGAACCAGATTACAAAGAGTTTTAAATATCAACCAGAGGAATTTGTATTCTATCTTAGAAGCCATAGGGAGCCACCTGAGTTTCATGAGCAGAGGAGCGACATGGTCAGATAAGTGCTATAAGAATATCAATTTGGCAACAGAGAAAAGGATAGATGAGAGAAGAGAGAGGTTGGAGACTGGAGACAGGGAGATCAATGCAGAGGCTATTGTAATCATTAAGACCTGAACTAGCTATACTAAACAGCCCCTGCAATCCTTTCCAACCCTGAGAGTCTGTGGTTCTATGAGCCCTTGAAATGTCTAGCTGTTTCAAGCACCAAAGAGCATGCTGACAAAGTTATGGTGGTTGTAATGAGTAAAACAGATTTCCCCTCCCCCATGAGTCAAGGGTTCTTTATCAAAGAAAGGTCCCCTATTTCTATCTGAATCTTCAGCAATAATTGTTGCCTTTAGAGATAATCTTTGAATTAAGGACATAGAGAAGAATACAAAATAGAAATGAGATTTTTAAAAATAGCTGGAAAATTAAGAATGCATGGGCTTTTGGAGGAGGGGGTGATCGTGAGTCGAACAAATACTGTCAGATAGAGGCCCCAGTGGGATTTGTGGGAGCTAGTGTGTGTATGAATATATCTGTATAGACAGAGATATATACATATGTGTAAAATACTAACTTAGAGCAACTGCTTTATGAAATATTTATTATCGGTTTCTAGCCCTGTTTATAATTACATCCTTGAGAGATGTCTTTTAGATCTTAAAGAAGCTGTACTATCTTTGGGCAAACTCATAAATAGCTATATATATATATTTGAACAAAACTTGCTTTCAACTCAAATGGCTTGAGGCTCCAGTTAGAAGAGTGCCCATCCAAACTGGCCATTAGGCAAAGCAACACTCTGTGGACAGTTAGTGGTAACATGGAAACTATGGGACAGATGGTTAGTTTGTGAAAATTCCCTTAAGACAGGATTTCATGACCTAAAGGTGGGGTTTGCTTATCATTTTTTGCAAAGGGATCAGGGTGATATTTTTCAATGTATGCCCAGAATCTGAGAAGGATCAACTCTACATAATTTGGATTTACTTAACTGTCAGTTCAGTCATTTTTTTCAGTTGTGACTGACTCTTTGTAACCCCATTTGGGGTTTACTTGGCAAAGATACTAGAGTGGTTTGCCATTTCCTTCTCCAGCTGATTTTATAAATGAGGAACTGAGGCAAACAGCGTTAAGTGACTTGCCCAGGGTCACACGGCTAGTAAGTCTTTGAGGACTGATTTGAACTGAGGTCTTCCTGACTCCAGGCCTGGCACTCAATCCACTGTGCCCCCTAGCTGCCAATTTCTGTGTAGCCATTGAATTCCCCAAGACAATGTGAGATCCTTGAGGTCAAGGATTATTCAGTTTTTCTGGGTCCCTAGAGCCTCACACATTCCCTTATACATAATAGATGCTGGTTAAAATGTGTTGTGAATTCAAATGTTATTACACATTTTATTTAATTTGAATCACTGAAAAATTATTAATTGCCAAAATCTGTGGTGTCCAGACTTTCCCCTTTTCTCTCTGTTGTAATTTTTCTTAATGCCACTGATGAAAAAAAAAAAAAACCAACAACTGTTTTCTCCTCTCATTTATGTTAACTTAGAAAATCTGGAGCTTCACTACCTCTTTGTGGTCATTTACTTTGGGAAAGAAGGTGAACACCTACATATTTGTATACAGGGTCTGGCTATTGGTAAATCCACTTCAGGAATTTGGAATTTTTAAAATCAATTTGGAAAAGAATTTTAAAAACTTGGAATGGAAACTCTGATGAGTAGAACAATGAGAAAAATCACAGCATCCCAAATAAAAACAGAGAAAACAGAACTGGGGTCCCCTCTGATTGGCCTCCCCTACTCTGTCATTAAAATAAAATTAAAATGATCTTCAAAAAGCAGTTCATGGAGAAATTTAATTGCCTTGATCAACATATGAAAATAATAGAAGAAATTAAGAATGGATTATCACAGCTCTATCTGACCAGTTGTATAGCATTGACATTGACAAGAATATATAATTTTTTTCTTATCTGACCCTCCTGATAACCCTATGGGGTGGATACTATAGGTGTTGTGTGTGTGTGTGTGTGTGTGTGTGTGTATGTTCATGTAGGCTTGTGATTTCATTGTTGTAAGAAGTTCCCTTGTGAAGAAGTCCCTCCTACTGTGCGACTGGGGACAGCATAATAATCTATATCACCACATATTATATATAGATTCTTATACCTCTGGAACTTTCAGCATAATAATCCTCATTTTATGGATCAGATCCAGAGAGGGAAAGTGACTTGCCTAAACATACAGGTACTAAATGTCAGAGCCAGAATTCAAAATCAGACGTTCTGACTCCAGATCTCGTATTCTAGCCTTTATATTCACACGGATTATTATGTTGATGAATGAATAACAGAAAGTCGTTGAACATGAGAGTTATAAGAATCTGAGCATTAAGGTCATTCCCCCAATGAGGTAACTGAGAATCTAGAAAGGTTAAATTAAATTATTTGCTCACGATCATGTAAAATACAAAATACAAAATGCATGATCATCAAAAAAAAAAATGTTGAACAGGTAAGTGGCACAGTGGATAGAGTGCCAGGCCTGGAGTCAGGAAGACCTCAGTTTAAATCTGGTCTCAATACTTACTAGCTGTGTGACTCTGGGCAAGTCACTTAAACCTGTTTGCCTCAGTTTCCTCATCTGTCAAATAAGCTGGAGAAGGAATAGGCAAACAACTCCGCTCAGTATCATTGCCAAGAAAACCCCAAATGGGGTCACAAAGTGTCAGACATGACTGAAATGACAAAACATATAAAATAGCCCAAGGGAGAGAAACAGGAGACTAAAACTCAGTTCTCCTGAATCCTATTCTAATACCTTTTCTATGACACAATCCACTTTGTAGAGCCTCATTATAACCAGGCTTGAGCTTCGATCAGAAAAAAAATAAGATAAAACTAAACTAGGAAGCTTCTTTTCTGAGCCCCTCTGAGAAACTTTAACCTAATAATATAACTTTACTGATCCTGCTCCACATAAAGTTAGTGCCATCCCCAGTTGCATGGTGAAGACCTTAATTGTTCTAGATTTGGTTTTTTGTCTCCCCGAAAAGAATGTTGACAACTTGAGAACAGGGACATGTCTTACACTGTCTCCTCTAATGTCTAACAAGGTGCTAGGCACAGCATAGTGGATGCTCAAGAAAGAACCTGTTGATTGTTCAAATAATTGGCATAGTGATAAACAGAAGAAAATATCAGTATTATCAAGCAAAAGTTATTTACTCAGGAACATTAGCTGTATAATGTCTCCTATAAATTATGCATCAGCTTGTACTCTTCTGATACATTTAGGCTCCACTTGTGTTTTCCTCAAAACATTTTCCATTACTATTCCCAAATCCCTATCTTCAAAGACACTCAAAAGATAATGTGTGAGAAAAATATAAAACACCCACCTTATGCAAATATGTGTATATGATTTACATACTAATGATGCTGAGAAATTTTAGAACTGTTTCATACCACATTTATACCATCGCATCAGATAGTCCAAATGTACAGATTCTGTGTGAAAACATAAATAAGGATGTAAGAATTAGGCTTGGCTTTAAGGTCCATGAGGACAGGAAAGAATGAATGAATGAATGAATGAATGAATGAATGAAAAAAGTATGAATATTGGATTAGACCAGTAATTATTAAACCAATGCATTCGATCCGTTCAAAGCAGTATTCTGTCTCTGGCAGGAACACCAAAAATATTGTGTGGAAAGGTATGGTTATCATCTTTGCTGGATATCAAAAATTGAGGGTCTCCCCACCAATTTCTCTTACTAGCCTATTATGTCTCTGTCATCCATTAAAATTAATTCAACCTTTTGGGAAATTATTTGTTTTGCATCATCACCCTTTGTGAAAACAGCTGACCCCAAAGTAAGTAGTTCTTCTTCTTATTCTAAATCCACTCTTCTCAAGGAGCAAACAATTCTCCCTTGTTCTAATTATGTCCTGAACTGGACCTATCTCTTGTGTTATGGCGAGTTGGCTGTTATTTTGGGGGCCCAAATTATTGAATTTTATCTGAGGTGCATGCATGGAAAGGAAATGAGACAAAGCCCCTTTTTTTTATTGGATATGGTGGCCCTGTAGGAAGTAGACAGAAGCTACAGATTTTATAAGTTAGCTTTTGTTCAGTCTTTTTGGTCACGTCTGACTCTTCTTGACCCCATTTGGGGTTTTCTTGACAAAGATCCTGGAGTAATTTGCCACTTCCTTCTCCAGCTGATTTTATAGATGAAGAAACTGAGGCAAAAAGGGATAAGTGACTTGCCCAAGGTCACACATCTAGTAAGTATTTGGGGCCATATTTGAACTCCAGTCTTTCTGACTCCAGGCCTGGCACTATGTCCACTGTACCACCCCTAGCTGCCCCTAAATTAACTACACCTCCAAATAGAAAGAAGAGATCAACAAGTGACAGACTTTACATGAGATCAACAGAAACAAAACAACAAGCAACATGAGATTAGCTGTGATCCATCCTACATTATAAATTATATATGAGTCCCATTGCTTTATTTTTTTTAAAGGGGGGAGGGCAGGGCAATTGGAGTTAAGTGACTTGCCCAAGGTCAAACGTCTAGTAAGTGTTAAGTGTTTGAGGCCAGATTTAAACTCAGGTTCTCCTGACTCCAGGGCTGGTGCTCTATTCACTGCACCACCTAGCCACCCGTACTGTTGCTTTATAGAATTGTAGGTTTACAGCTTGAAGGGACCTCAAGGACCATCTTGGTCCACTCTCTGTATTTTGCAGGTGAGGAAACTGAGGCCCAGAAAAGTTAAAACTGCCCAAGGCCACATAGCTAGTGTGTATAGCAGGTAGAGTTTGAGCCTGGGTCTTCTGCTTCCAGAACGAGTATTTTTCCAGTTGTATTTGTTATGCTTGCTGTCTCATGCATAAACCATATTTTTATACATTCTAAGTACTAAAGGAAAGAAGGTAATCTGCATGAGATCATATATATGAAGCACTTGCTATGGACAAGGTACCATGATGAGCATCATAGATACCAGAATAGATACTGACATGGGTTCTGATCTCAGGGAATGATGATCTAACAGTGGTTCTCAACCTTCCTAATGCTGCAACCCTTTAATATTCATATCTGGGCGTATCTGCATGTGGGCAGACTCGCCTGGAGACGACAGAGGGGCTATATATGTTTCCAATTGTCTTAGGCGACCCCTGTGAAAGGGTCGTTCCACCCCCAGGTTGAAAACCACTCATCTAACAGGAGAATGACATGTCTATAACAGGCACCTGGGATAGAAGGAAGGAAGTACTCTTCCAATATATCAAGTATGTTGACTGCAGAAGGAGAGGTCCAGGCAGAGCTCTATGAGAAGTCTGAGGAAAGAGAACTGACTTTCAGTTTGGTGACATGAGGGTGATCAGGAGAAGCATTTACGGAAGATGTGGCACTTGAATTGGGCCTTAAAGAAAAGGAAACATGGGATAAAGTTGAAAAGAACAGCCACGTGTCTCAGTTCAAATGTGACCTCAGATACTTCCTAGCCATGTGACCCTGGGCACGTCACTTAACCCTGGGTGCCTCTGTTTTTTTCATCTGTAAAATGAACTGGAGAAGGAAATGGTGAACATTTCCAATATCTTTGCCAAGAAAATGCCAAATGGAGTCATGAGACATCAGTCATCACTGAATAACAAAGTTGAAGTAGCATTAGGTTTGAATTCAGGACCTGGGTTAAAATCTCTGAGCCATTACTTGCACCTATGTGACCTTGGGCAAATCATCTAAATTTTTTTATGCCCTCCCTCTCATTTCCTCTAAAAATTAAAGTGTTGGATTTTTAAGGTCCAATTTAATGACTTTTAAAATCTTAACCAGCTGTAAATCTCTTACTGTATTATTCTATTATTATTTATTAGCAAATAGAGACAGAAGAGAACATGATAAGAATGAACAGTGAGCCAGAGAGCAGTTCAGTTGAATTGGAATACAGACTATATTTAAGAAGCTGTAGATTGGGGATGGCTAGGTGGTACAGTGAATAGAGCACCGGCCCTGGAGTCAGGAGGACCTGAGTTCAAATCCGGCCTCAGACACTTAACAAAAAAAAAAAACTAGCCATGCGACCTTGGGCAAGTCACTTAACCCCAATTGCCCTACCTTCCCTCCTCCAAAAAGCAAAAAAAAAAAAAAAGCTGTAGATTGGAATAAGATGAAACTTTCCCCAGGTGTTCTCTCTCCCATTAGACTGGAAGCTCCTTGAGGGCAGGGGCTGCCTGATTTCTCTAAGCACTTAGTTTTCCCAGTGCTTGGGATACATTAAGTGTTCAATAAATGCTTTATTTGTACATACACATGTATGCCCCCATCTATTTACATGTGTACACAACGACTCCTAACCAGAAGAAGGAGCTTATATTATAGCCTAATTAGTGGGGAGCCATCCAAGGTTTTTCAAGTAGAGGAATGATATAAACAACACTCTCCATTTGGGGCCTTATTTTTTTTTCAGTTTACCAAATTTATTTTCTCTCCTTCCCACCTCTCCATCTTCCTCTCAACTGAAAAAAAAGAAAGTAACAAATACGTCTAGTCAAGTAAAACAAATTCCCACATTAACCACATTCAAAAAAATGTGTCTCTCACTCTGTACTCTGTGTCTGTTCTTTTAGGTGGTTTGTTTTTAGCATATTTTTTAATTACTAAATTATCCTCCTGGTTCTGCTCATTTCACTCTGCTTCAGTTCAGATGGGTTTCTCTGAAACAATCCCTTTCATCATTTCTTACAGGATAATAGTATCCCATCACTTCTATATGCCATCATTTGTTCAGCTCTCCACCACTTGATGAGTACTCCTCCAGTTTACAGTTCCTAGCCTTCACTAAAAAAAAAATATATATATATATATATATATATATTTGAAATATTTGTGCATACATGGATCCTTTTCCTCTTTCTTTAATTTTTTTTCAAGAGGGGTGGGAAGGTATTTAGAGACCTAGTCATGATATTGCTAGGCCAAAGAGTCTAACAGTTTAATAATTTTGGAAGCGTAGTTCCAAATTGCTTCCTAGTGTAGCTAAGCCAATTCACAGGCCCACCAAAAATGCATAAATAGGCCTGTTTTCCCTCAGACCCCTTAGCACTGATCATTTTCCTTCTTGGTCAGCTTTGCCAATCTGATAGGTATGCCAATGACCTCAAAGGTATTTGAATATGCGTAGAGTTGTAATGTGGAAGACGAAAGAAAAGTCATAAATTAGAACCAGAAAGACCAGCTAAGAAATTATTACACTAATCCAGAAGAAAAGTGATGATAGTCTGGACTCTGTTGATTGCAATGGGAATGGAAAGGGGAAGACAGATGCAAGAAACACTACGAAAGTTTTTCTTAATGAATGGCTAGGGAACATCCAGGAAGAAGAGTGATCACAAAGAGCCAACGAGAATGGGTTCCATGAGAGCAAGCCTCATTTCCTGTTCTGACTGAGTTACTAGACTGGGTGACAAAGCTTAGGGTGCTTTGTCCCTGTATCCTCAGTACTTGGTTAGCACTGTGCTTTTACATAGTAAAAAGTTCACAAATGCTTGTTGATGGGACTGGGCATCATCTTTGTAGAAAACATGGAGAAATGATAATCCCTACATTAGAAGTGTTAATATGCTTAGAAAGGTTAAGATAGGATGGAATGACTTCGTCTTTAGTGGTTTGATATCAGCTTGGAAAGAGATCTCTGGAGGAGCAGCCCAGAGATCTCTGTTTGGCCCTATCCTGTTTTAATATTTTTATCAGTGACTTCTCTAAAGGCATACATACATGCCATACTTATCCAATTTGTCTGTAACACAGACTTGGAAAATGCATTGGATATCAAAATCCAGAAACGTAGACCAAAAAGAAAAAAAGCCAAACCTAATAAGATAAAATTTAGTGGGGATAAATTTAAAGTCTTATACTTGGGTTCAAAAGTTCAGGTTCACAAGTACAAGATGAAGGAGTTGTGGTTAACACTTCATCTAAAAAAAAGCTCTTGGAGTTTTACAGTTGACTTTAAGCTTAGTATAAATTAATTGTGATATGGTAGCAGAATATGTTGTTGTGATCTTGGGTTACTTTAAAAGAAACATTAGATCTAGAACAGCAAAGGACCTCAGAGATTATCTTGTACAACCTTCTCATTTTCCAGATGAGGAAACTGGGGCCTGGAGAAGTTAAGTGATTTGTCTGAGTGGCCACGGTAGAATTCAAACCTAACTCCTCTGACTTCCAAGTCAGTGCTCTTTCCATTGCATCCCAAATGTCTTTCTAAGAAACAAAGACAAAGGAGGTGACAATCTTGCTCTACTCAGTACTGGTCATATCATACCTAGTGTTTTTTATTTAGTTCACAGTTTCACATTTTAATAAGTATTAATAAGCTGGATGGTACACAGTGGGGAATAACGAGCATAGTGATAGTCTTAAGTTCATGCTTTATGAAGCTTGATGGAAAGAACAGGGAACCTTTCGCCTAGAGAAGTCAAGATTTAGGAGAATAGGATAGCTCTCTTTAAGAACTTGAAGGGCAACCATACGGAAGAAGAACTGTAATTGTTCTGTTTGGGTTCAGAGGGAGCAATGGGTAAAAGTTGCGAAGAATTACAAATTTTGGCTTGATAGAAAAAGGAAAAACTTCCTAAAAGAATTGTTTAAGAGTGAATGGGCTTCCTCTTCTGAAGCAGCCTTCCCCTCACCATGCTTGTAGCCTTCAAAGAAAGACAGGATGGCCATGTGTTCAATATCTGGTACAAGTGTTGATTGGACTAGGAGTCCTTTGAAATTCTTCCAACCCTTCCAATACAATCATAGAGATTCTATGATTCTGTGAAGATACAGTCAACAGGACTTGGCTACTGATTGGTTTGGGGTGAGAGAGAGCAAAAGAAAGAAAAGACCTGAGAAGACTGATAACTAAACAGAGAAGACAGAGACAAAGAATTGAGGGAGAGGAGTAGGGTTGAGGGAAATATGAATTCAGTTTTGGACTATTGAGTTTGAGTTACCTTTATGATACCAAGATGTAAATACCCCCAGCAGGCAGTTATTGTTATACTATGTGATGGATATGCTTGTTTTATTCCGTAAATAAAAAATAAAATAAATTATATGTAAGAGAAATTTATAACTGGAGCTCAAGGGATAACTTAGAGTTGTGACAATGGAAAAGAACGCTGGTTTTAAAGCCAAAAGACCACAGTTCACATCCCACCCCTGTTACTTATTATCTATGTGACTATGGGTAAGTCACTTTACCTCTCTGAGACTCAGTTTCCTCATGTGTAAAATGAGAGGGTTGAACCAGATGGTCCCTAAGGTCTCTTCCAGTTCAAAATCTATGTTCCTGTGAAAGTTGGGAGTTATCTGCACAACGATGATTTTAAGAGAACTTACTATCCTGGCATTCTGGTTTTTAAATCAAGCCCTGTGAATCACTTTCCTGGAGCCTGATTACCCCCTACGTGAATTGACAAAGCTGAGTCCTTCCAAAGCTAAGAACCAGCTTGACTCCATGGTAAAGCCGATAAGCTTTGCTTGTCTGAAGTATAGTCTCCTTCACCCATGGAGACAAAAAAAAGAGAGCTCCTAAGATGTTCTCAACCTCTTCTCAGGATCCCTCTCTTCCCCATAACAAAATAACAGTGGGGTGGGTATTTCAATAGAAAGAATAAGGGGGGGTGTGTGTGTGGGTGTGTGTGTGTGTGTGTGTGTGTGTGTGTGGTGTAGTTTCCTTGAATTTCAGAGCGTGTGGTGAGTGAAGCATTCTCAACAGTTAAATGAGCCAAAAGTTATCATTTCTGAGAAGACACCATTCTCTAAAACAAACAAGAGGAGACTATTAAATGACTAAGGCTTGTGGGTAGCTTGATTTGACGTTTAACTGTAGATTCCTCATTTTATCATTTAGCACAACCCTTTAATATAGCCCAGTGATGCAGTCACAGACACATAACTGCCCATCTGTATCCACAGGCATCCATGGTAACTGGAAATTCTGGGGCTTCTGGGAACATGGGAATAGCTGAAAGGACTTTATTTGCAGACTTAAGGCTCAATAATGCTGTTGTATTCTTATTCAAATAAACTGATGATTATCTTTCCCTTACAACTTCCCCCGTTCTCCCTACCATGAAACAGACATCAGCATGCCTGGTGAAGTCACTGGCAGGGAATTAAGATTCACTTCAACTTTGGAAGAGAATTGACTTGTGTGATCATTGTTTAAGGCAAAACAAAATTTGGCAGGATGGATTATTCCTAAGGGTTTGAGTGTGGAGGAGAGGAAGCTGAAGTGACATTTCCCAGTGGGAGAGCATAAGGGTTGTCATCTGTCCATTCGGTCCCTATGAGCCCATGTCAGTTAGAGGACTTTTCAAATGTTCAAACTGAGTAGGGTAAAGGTGGGGAGGCGGGGTTGGGGAAGGAGGATAAGAGCATAGCTCCTGGACCAAACTAGCTTCTCTGGTTTGCTCTAAATCCTCTCAAGACTCCTGGAGGGGCCGGAATCAACCTGTCTTTCTGATGGCACTTTGTATCCTTCGGGCTATCTTGGGACTAGAGCAGACCTCCCAGGGAAACTCGACTACTTGGAAGGCCTGTGATTCTTGTAATTGGTCTTGAACTTTAAGGGCTATAGAGTAAGGTCCTGGAGCCCCCAGAGCCCAAGATTCACAAGAAGGATATATCTGCTAGACCACATAGCCTACCTACAACTCAAAGGTTCACCCAGATATTCTGTAATATTCTTGTATTCCTCGAAAGGCACTGACACATCATCAAACACATTTGTATTGTTTATATCTTCCCATAAAAAGACAGACTCCCACAGTACTATCAAGTCAGGACAAGAAGCCTTTATTAAGCACCTACTGTGTGCTAGACACCATGATAAGTGCTGGGGATTCAAAGAAAGGCAACAAACTGATTCCTGCTCTAAGGAGCTTGCAGGAAGAGATAAAAAAAAAAACCCACTAAATAAATAAACAAACAAATAGATGGCAGACAGCTGTATACGAACAAGATATACCCGGGGTAAAGTATACGTGATTAACAGAGGAAAGGCATGAGCATTAAGGAGGATCAGGAAAAGTTCTTACAGAAGGTGAGATTGTAGCTGGGACTTGAAAGAAGTCAGAAGATGGAGATGAGGAGAGAGAGCATTCCAGGCATGGGAAGAGCCGTTGCAAATGCTTAGAATCAGGAGATGGAGCATCTTGTGTGGGGAACTACAAGGAGGCAGGTGTCGTTGGATCACCAAGTTGGGCAGAGGACTAGAAAGGCAGTAATATCTCCATAGTCAAAATAACCCACTTCAAGATTTGCACACACAAAGAGGCTTGCAGACACGAGTACATTTGAGCTTCACAACAACCCTGTAAAACTATGGACATATCAGTAGCCCTATCATACACATGAGGAAACAGAGCCTTGGAAAGTTTCGAGGATTACAACAGGAAGTAAGTGATGAGCTCTAAACTCAGGTCTTCTGACTCCAAGTCCAGAATTATTTACACCATACCTCAGTGCTTTTTTGCATATTTCAATTTAAATAAAGATCATAGATTACTAAGCCATAGAATCATAGAGCCAGGAGAGACCTCAGAAAGCATCTAGTCCAATCTCCTCATTAAATAGATTTGGAAAATGAGGAAAGGATGCAATGGTCCACCCAAAGACACAACTGTAACAGAGAAAAGGCTAGAACCCCTGCTTGCTGCTCCAGGATGGTCTCCACTACTCTGTGACCTCTTGCCACCATATTCCTCTGCCTCAGGTAACTTCCTCTGTAGGAGATTATTATAACTCCAGCCCAGTAATAACAGTGACAGCTCGATGTCAAGATCAATACTCTGGTGCAGTGAACAGAGCACTGGCCCTGGAGTCAGGAGGACCTGAGTTCAAATTCAGCCTCAGACACTTAACATAAAAACTAGCCGTGTGACCTTGGGCAAGTCACTTAACCCCAATTGCCTTCCCAAAAAAGGGCAAAAAAAAAAAAAGATCAATACACAGCCAGAATCACTCAACTCCTGGTCCCATTTTTATAGTTGCTTTAAATCTTCCTAATATTTAATCTTCCTAAAATTAGCTGGCACTTACATGGTACTTTGAGATTTGTAAATGAGGCAAGCTGGGTGACGCAGGGCTAGAATGCAAGACCTGGAATCAAGAAGATTTCAGCTCAAATCTGAGACCAGACATTTATTGGCAAGTTGACTTGACTACTGCCTGCCTCAGTTTCCTCATCTATAAAATGTACAATTCACCTCCTAGGGTTGTTGCGAAGCTTGAACGAGATATTTGTAAAATGCTTTGAAAATCTCAAATTGCTAGCTAGCAATGCTAGCTAGAATTACTGTAAAATGGCTTACAGACCTGTCTTTTGATCCTCACAATGACCCTATGAAGTATGTGCTATATGTGTTATTATCCCCATTTTAAAGCTCAGGAAATTAAAGTGGAGATATATTGAACCCCTTCATGAATTCATTCAACAAACATTTTTGAAGCACCTACAAGGTACCAGATGCTACGTTAGGTGCCAAGAAGAGGAAGAGGAAAAGGAGTGTCACTACCCTCAAATTCCAACTAGATTACACAGGTGTAGGATAGTAAGTGGGTCCCTTTACCTCTGGACCTCAGCTTCCTCAGTTACAAAGTGATGTCGTTAGACTAAGGGCAGCTAAGTGACACAGTGAGTAGAGTACCAGGCTTGGTGTCAGGAAGATCTGTGTTCAAATTTGGATTCAGACATAAACTGTGTGACCCTGGGCAAGTCACGCAACCCTGTTTGCCTTAGTTTCCTCATGCGTAAAATGAGCTGGAGAAGGAAATAGCAAACCACTCCATTATCTTTGCCAAGGAAACCCCAAATGGGGTCATGAAGAGTCGGACATGGCTAAACAACTGAACGACAACAAGGAGATAGTTAGACTAACGACTTTAAAGTTGCTTCCAGCTCTCTTGGTTCCGTGTGGGGGTGATCTCATTAGGCAGACGTGCTCACTGGACTTGTTCTCATCTCATGGTTGTAAACACTGCCCTTGGGTTTTTTTCTGTTGTTGGAATCCCAGAGCTGGCTGTAGCTGTATTGTAACATTTAAGAACCGTTATTTGGATATGCCTAATTGAAGCTGATCATATCCTTTTGATCAGGGGATAGGGGTGGGGAGAGAAGGGAAAGGACAAAGTAACATGTGAACTTAATAAAACTGTGTTCTCTGATGAATTTTTGGTGAGGGAGGGAAAACAATCAATTTGAAGCTTCTTTCATTAAAAGAAAAAAATATTAACTGTTATTTTTAGGCGACCGCTTGCCCAGAGTTCTCCCGAGGAGTGTGATGTTCTCCACCAGCAAATAAACAAGGTAACTGAAAGTTTGGCTACTCCACGTCAGGGTAGTCCCATTTCAGAGACTGGTCTGAAAGATGCCTAGATCTATCTGTTCAGTCCAGCCATCCCCACATGAAACTGTTAGTGAGGTTTTGAAGTCTTTGAGACAAAAAAGCCAGCTTGCTATAGAACTCTAGTTCAGTAGAAAGACGGGGAGGTACAGTGAACACAAGAATCAAAAGGCTGGAAATTTGCTGCCGAGAATAAATGCGAGCTGCTCCCCGAGGTGATTTGTCTGCGCACTTCACTTTCTACAGATGTTAGAGCCTCTTTCTGAGTGAGGACCCGAGGTTCTCTGGTAGCACTTTGATATCCTGCTCGAATTCAATATGTGAAATGGGGGAGTCGCTCTGTGACTTGGAGCACAGAGCCAGCTTTGAAGTCTGATCCAATTTTGGCTGCTCAGTATTTGATGTTGAAAGGATGAAATGAAGAAAATGTACAGTTTTTGCCAGTAACTCTGCTGAGCATATGTAAGATTAAAAAAACAAAATCCTTTGGATGATGTACTTAGAAATGTTAAGTAGATTAATACCTTCCTATAGGTCAGTGGGGCTCCCCGCCTTTCCCTTGCTTATAGATACAAAAGGAGTGTAAGAGAAAATAAGCATGTAGCTGTTTTTTTTAAAAAAAATTATGGTCTAGAATGAACTTGGGAGAATATGTGGATATACAAGTTCGGAAAGAAAGAAAGAAAAAGGAAGGAAGAAAGAAAGAAAGAGAAAGAAAGAAATAGGAAGGAAGAGAGAAAGAAAGAGAAAGAAGAAGGAAGGAAGGAAGGGAAGGAGAGGGAAAAGAAAGAATGCTAACAAGACACAGGTGACTGGTTTCAGTCACCAGTAACCCCAAGAATGACTCCACTTCATTCCAATACACGGTTAGATCACTTAACAAAGTGAATCACATTGGCTTTGCTTCTTGGATTACCACCAAGGTTAAGGGCTATCTTAGTTAAATGGCAATAGCATTCTTAAGCTTCCTTATTCACAGTGAACAAATGATTTCTTTCCCCAATTGTTTCCTTCTGAAGAATTCAGTCTCCAGGAGTGATTCACTGCAGTCTACCTGGGTGTCTGCTGGTTCTCCAGATCTTGGATTCACAAGTCCTAGGGAAGTCTCACAAAAGCCAGGTAAGAAGTGCCCTGAGAAAAAAGGCTACTGCTCTCAGTACTAATAAGCTATATGTTGCCTGTGCTATTTGTATGTTTCTTTATTTATTTATGAGTCATTTCCGGCAGCCTTCTCCAGAAGGCAGGAAGCAATTGGTAAGGAAAGGAATTGATTGTAGACTCCCCGTCTACAGACATGAAAGTCAACTTGAGCTGGTTTGTTGGAAACAGGAGCAAAGGGTTCAGGTGTCAGAACCAGAATAGCAGGAAAGGAAACCTGAATCAAGGGATACAATCAACTCTCTACACTCTATAAAAGGGAACTTTCCTTCTAAGGAAAGAAAATGTGTATCAGAAACCGTATTTCTCCCTATCATTGCAAGCCCTCTGGACAAGGAAGCAGCTTCAAAACTTACTCCATCTTACAAAAGGAAAGACAGACAGATGGCTGGTTTGCATCGTAGTGAATTTATTCAACCAAACAGAAAAATCTGGAATCTGGGCATTGATATAATATAGCTCCTCCAGGGCAGAGACTGTCTTTTGTATTTCATATTGTATCCCTAGTGCTTAGTTATTGGCACATAGTAGGTGTTTAATAAAGGCTTTTTTTAAACTGACTGACAGCATCTGTGTAGAGAATGATTTTATTCTTTTTGCTAATATTGTCATTTTCCCCCCAGTAGGATCAATCCTATCTTTTTTGCCTACTATAAAGTGGTCACTACTGGCACTTTCCCCCCCTAAATTCCATTCTATAAAGTGTGATAAAAAGTTAATTTTCATCCCTGTATATGACTATGATTTACAATTATATAAAGGCCTAAACTGATTATGAGGAATATTCATGAGCTAAAAGAAAATGCAAAATAGAGCATGTGAGTTTTTAGGGCACTTCAAGGGAAGAAACCTTTTCAACTTGAAAGCTTTGGTAGCAACCTCCTATATGTGATCTTTTTCTCTGACATAGGCACATGGTTTTCAGCCCATACCTGACTCGTTATTGTCATTCTCTTATTCCACAGCCTATTTGTCAGTGACTAGAGAGAATCTTTGTAGAAATGTTATACAGAATAGGAAATTCATTATAAATTTAATACGACCTTCAGTCCATATGGAGCTCAAATTCTTGGAGAGAGGGTGTGCCCATCAAAGCAGAACTCTTTAAAACAGATATATGTTAAACAGTAAACCTGTCAAGGAGAAATATTTTCCATGCCCCAAGCCATGGGGTAAGGAGATACTAGGGGAGAAGGGGGGCACAGGAGGAGGGAGACATGTGGTGATTCTGATTCTGACTCCTAGAATGATTCAGTAAAGCTTTACATTAAAGTATTGACAATTATTGTGGTCCAGTCATTTCAATAGGTTTCTAACTCTTTGTGACTCCATTTGAGGTTTCCTTGGCAAAGATCCTGGAGTGGTTTTCCATTTCCTTCTCCAATTCATTTGACAGATGAAGAAACTGAGATAAACAGGGTTAAGGGCCTTGCCCAGGGTCACACAGCTAGTAAGTGTCAGAGGCTAGATTTGAATTCAGGAAGATGATTCTTCCTGATTCCAGGCCCAGAGCTCTATCCACTGCTCCTCCTCACTGCTTCTGAACCCCAAGTGGTAGCTGAGACGAAGGAAGGGAAAAACAGGAGAAAAAGGGGGAGAAAATAAGAAGGAAAAGAATGTTTGCTTTTCAGTATAAGTAAATGCAATATTGGTTTGTTCAACAGAAGAACTTAACGAGATAAACTAACAGAGAAGGAAACCCAGGAAAACAAAAGTCTCACAATAAAACATAATTTTCAGGAGAAAAACAAAAATATATTATACTTTAAATGAATAACTGTAAAAAGAAACTATTTCTTCTATAAAAAGAAACCAAAACTTATGAACACTTCAACTTCTTCTTGTGCTTGGTTGCTATTAGTTTTAAATATGAATTTTTGAGTTCTCAGTGTCATAGAAATTACTACAGAAGCAAGAATTCAATGAAACACTAGTTAAGTGACAGCTCACTTTATATCCATTTGTGATAGTCCTGAGTGGAAAAACAAATCAATTAGTACTCCTTCTCCACCTCTACCCCCAGTAGGTGCTGCCTACTAGTAGAAAAAATTAGCATGGTTTGTTTTTCAGAGGTAAACACCAATGTTTATCATGCACACACATACCTGCCTCTAACCTTAGGAAGTGACAAAGAGAAATCAAAGAAGAAAGACCAGAGAATTTGTATGTTTGTGTGTTTTAAATAGTCACCAGTTTACAGCAAATAATTTATGCTATAAAATTGCTTTACAACCACTTTTCCCCTTTTGGATGCTGCTCTTCCCCACCAATGGCCTATGTTTGATCTGAACTCAATTCCTCATGGAAGCTGATATCTAGTCTTTTTCTAATCTGTTCATAGTCACATGGAAAAAAATTTATATTGGCATTTTCCATTTCAAAAACACCAACATACAACAATTGTGTTCTCACACGTGGTAAAAAAAAAATGACTTCATCAAAGCCTATGTACTTTATTAAATGAGGGAATGAAAGAAGTATTAAGATGATTAAATCACAAATATCCTGAGCATACATCTCTTGACATGAAGGGACTGTACAAGGTAAGCTCCGTGATCCTGGCTTTAACATTTACATCTCTATAAAACACCACTGCCTTATGAGCAGAGACATTGGGAGCTGATTCATTTTGCACATTCTGATAGGAAGGGATTGCATGCAGCAGGTAAAGGGTATTCAGAAAGCATAGGACTTTGCTTTCCTGTCTAAAGCATTTAACTTGTGCTTCACCAATAGAAAAGTCTGGAGTTCTGACTGTTTTTGCCACAGTAAAGCATCCTTTTAACCTGATAGATTTGAGAAATGAGCTGGTCCATATAAGTGACATTTCCTAGATACCTAAAAATCTCTTTAAACTGCATGGCTTTTCCTATTTTACTTATTTAGAAACTCTCCTATGTTATCTTCTTAAACAAAGTGCTCTGAATATAAGCATTTTCCTGATCTTAGGATCATCATGAACATCAGGCGTTGTAAAAGGGACAATAGACTCCCACAGGCTATGAATGAATTAATGAATGAATGAATGAAAAATAAATGATTAAATGCTATGAGGATATATTTATAGTATCTTTGCTATATTCTACAAAGCATATTGGGAAGCTAGGTGACTCAGTGGATAGAGTGCCAGGCCTGAAGTCAGACAGACTCATCTTCCTGAGTTTAAATCTGGCCTCAGACACTTACTAGTTGTGTGACTCTGGGCAAATCACTTAATCCTGCTTGCCTCAGTTTCCTCATTTGCAAAATGAGCTGGAGAAGGAAATGGTAGATCACTCCAGTATCTCTGCCAAGAAACCTCCAAATCAGGTCATGTAGAATCAGATACAACTGAGATAACTCTACAACATAAAAAATAACACTACACGATACAGAATGAGGACCCATTCTTAACTCTAAAAATTTTCACAGGCTTCAAACATGACTATTCGTATCTGTTGATTGAAAAGACACACGATGGCAAAAAGTCTCTGTGAAATCAATCAAGCTTTTAAGTGAATTTATACTTTATTTATCAAAACAACATCTAAAAAGCAGTGTGGATTAATGGAGAGGGCTAGTCTTGGGATCGGTATGACTTAAGTTAAGCGTTGCCTCTGATGCATGCCAGCTACATGACCCTGGGTAAGTTATTTAACTTCTCAGTATCTCAGGCAACTCTCTAAGACTGTAAGGATATATTCTGATCTGCATTGGTGGAAAGAGTTTTCCCATCATGAGTCATCTACTCAGATGAAATCATAGGTCTGATTCTCTACCCACCCTCACCCCTGAAAGAGAGAGAGAGAGAGAGAGAGAGAGAGAGAGAGAGAGAGAGAGAGAGAGAGAGAGAGAGGAGGAGGAGGAAGGAAGAAAGGAAGGAAAGAAAGAAGGAAGGAAGGAAGGAGGGAAGGAAGAGGAAGGAAGGGAGGGAAGAAGAAAGAAAAAGAAAGAGATCAACATAATTTCAAAAAATAGTAATACTCATGTATAATACATTCAATCTTGCAAAAAAAAGTTTGCTTATATGTTATGCTAAGTCACATTCAGTATTTTATTAGAGCTTACTAAAGATTAAAAGGACAATCCTTGATATAGACATGAATTTCTGGCCCCTTGGCAATTGCTCCACATCCCCTGCAAGGGTCTGCAGTCCATAGCCTAGGAACTACTACTGTCCTGTTAGAAAGAAGGCAACATAGTTCAGCAGAAAATATTCTGGATTTTAATAAGTATCCTGGCTCTGCTGCTTACTATGTAGATGATCTTGATCTTGAACAGTCATATAATTTCTCCGGACCTTGGTTTCCATTTGTAAAATGAGGAAATTGAGCTTGATGGTTTCTAACATTCCTTCTAGTTGTAAACCTGTGATCCTACAATAACCTTTGAAGAGATTTAATTCTTCCTGACCATCCAGTACAAACTTGACAGAACTGTGGGCAAGGGCTATTGAGATGGTGATTAATTACAGCCTATGTTGTACCTTCTTACATTGATCTGATTTTAGAATTTTTTTTTCTTATACAAGTCAGATCTTCTCAGTAAACTTCAGGTACTTAGAATTTCATGACTGTTTTTAATGTACACGTTGTATTACCCTCTTGTGCTTTCATGGTGCACATTACTGGTTCTCCTTATCTTGGCTGTCTTTCAACAACCAGAAAGAAAATGCCAGGGTGGATTTTTCTCCTTGGCCCTCGTAATACTGGAACTTGAGCTCAATCTGGACAAGAACTATTACAAAAATAGAAAGCTACAACAGGCAAAACAAGCCATTAGGTCAATGCAACAGACCCCCCCCCCCAACACTGGCAAAGGCCACTTGGAAGTGATTGAAGCACTTTGCCAAACTGCAACCACCCTTATCATAACGAGCTCAGATGTCATCCATTTGGAGATAAATGTTTACACAATGGATTCTCAAACAAAGTCCAAATAATCTCTCTGGGAATCACATGGAAACCAGACTGCACTCTTGAAGGCTTGGCTACTGCGCCTTTGAGGTCCCTCCCAAATTTCATTACCAAATGTCACATGCAATACTGTGTAGCCACTCAGTCTTCATTTCAGGGCTGTCTTTGGGATTCTGAATCCTTGCTGTTTTTAGCTCCCTGCTTGTTGATACTGTCTTCTACATTTTGTCCTATCCCATCAAATTTGCCATAAGTACATCAGTTGTATTTATTCATTATAATCATGAATGTCATATTACAGAAAACATAGGCAATGTACCTGATCATCACTATGTAGTTAGGAGGACATACACACACACACACACACACACACACACAAACACACACATACACACACAAACACTCATATACACACACAAATATCTTTCACTTGAAGAAGCTTTTTAGATGGGAAGACATTTCCCCATTACCAGGATAAATGTTATATTTGCTTACTTCTTAGAGGCAGTGTGAATAGAATGACCACATGAATACGTGCATATATGTACACATGTGCACAAGAAGGAGGAGGAGTGATACTCTTTTTGTATACATGACTTATAAGAGACTGGCGAGTCTACTGACTTGGTTTATTCAATAGTAATTTCCACTGCTGACTTTATGATTATTAGAGTATCTTCATCTGTCTCAGATATTGTTAGGAATTCCTCCCAAACATCTTGAGATTAAAATTAATTTTAATTCCCTTCACTTAAAAAATAGATATTTGCTACAGAGTAAGAAGAAATTTTAAAGTAGAGGACATCTAAGCTGCCAAAAGTTTGGGAATTGCTGCTTTTGGAGAATGTTATTCCTATCTGCCTTCAATGAGTAGAAATCAAATTATCCTAACCTAGTTTAGCTTAGTTATTATACAGCAATGTCAGCAGTGACAGGAAAGTGTAGCATAGCAGATCATGAGCTGGTTTCAGAGACAGGAAGACCTGGATTCTAGTCCTGGCTCTGACACATGCTAAATAACCTCCAGGCACTCTCAAGGTAAAGATCTTAGTCTAAAAGGGCCAGGGTCTCCCGTTGCATCTTGCGTCATCTCCAATCCTCCTGATGAATATCTGGCCTCTGCACCCAGATAGCTCTGGAGGGGAAAGTGAGGCTGGTCACTTTGCACAGCACTGCCTCACTTAAATCCAGTTCATTTGTGAGTCACGGCATCACCTTCCTGACATCATGGTCCTCTTCTCCGATGAAGGAAAACAGCTACAATAACAACCCTGACATCCCTAAGATTAGAGGGAAACTCCTGATGGGCCAAGTTAGGAGCACTGGAGCCAGAGAGAAAATTTCAATACCTCATAATCTAAGATAAATTAATTTTGTTTTTATTTGCAATCACCTTACCTGAATTGGTGTGTTCTCTTTTCCCTTTTAAGTAAATCTTAGGAAATACACTTATGT
Source organism: Pseudochirops cupreus (assembly GCA_028627135.1). Lineage (NCBI taxonomy): Eukaryota > Metazoa > Chordata > Mammalia > Diprotodontia > Pseudocheiridae > Pseudochirops > Pseudochirops cupreus. Next base: position 301,262,237 of record CM053582.1, on the reverse strand, counting down.
GTGGAGGTACGCACATTTGAGGTACACACACACCTTCAGTAGAATGTCAACTCCTTGAGAGCAGGTGCTATTCTCCTTTGTTTTGGAGATGGGAGAACGTCTTCCCATCTAAAAATATTCCCTAAGTCAAAGGTTATTGTCTATGTTTATTTTCCTGACTATATACTGTTATGTTGAAACTCATGCCTGATAGCCTCAAGACCTTGCACATTTTTGGATGGACTAGATTCCATTGTTATAGGGAACTCCCAGTGAGGAAACTCCCTCTACCAATACAGATTAGTACCCACTCTGCAATTTACAGTCTTAGAGAATTTCCTGGTGGCACTGAGAGGCTAAATGACTTGATATGTGTCAGAGGCAGAATTTGAACCCAGGTCTATATCCTCCGTGCTACACTCCCTTGCATATAGTAGGCACTCCATAAATGTTTGTTGGATTTAAATGTATCAGTAGGGTTCAGTGGAAAGAACACTGGATTAGGGATCCTAGGTTCAAATCATAGTCCTGCAACTAATTAGCTGTGTGACCTCTGGCAAGTTGCTTAACCTCTTTGTTTCCTTAGCTATAAAATATGGAGGGGGAACATAGAAAAGGGTGTGGAAGTAGATGATCTCTAAGCTCTGAATATACACCACCATGGTCTTCTGAAGTGAATAGAACACAAGGTATCAGATATTGGTAGCAGGGGCAGAAAATGGAGGTAATAAGTTATCAGGGTACAAATATGAAAGTAGTTAGAAATAGGGGGCCAACCTGGCTTAGAGCCTGAGGAAAGTCCATGTGGCTTGGTGCCTTGAGTTGGGAACTCAGTGGTTAATTAAGATAGCCATGAGTAAAAGTAGAATCTCTGAGGGCCAAAGGCAAAGGACTGCTTCCAAAAAAGAACTAGAATTCCCAAAAAGTTACTCAGGCCTCACTGAGGCCTGCAGCCCCAGTCTTTTCTGTTGTCTAATTTTATACTTATTTGCTTTATGTGAAACCTCTCAAATGTCCTAGGAACATTTGTCTTCTAGTTTTACTTGAAGAACTTATTAAAAATGAAATATTATTTTATTTTCAAACAAACACACACCTTCTCTCAATCCTACCTACCCTTTCTGTACCTTGCCCCCATTGAGAAAGGAAGAAAAACAAAAACACCTCTTACAAACATGTCCAGTAAAGCAAAACCTATTCCTGCCTTAGTCATATCTAATATGTCTCATTCTGCACTCTGGGTCCATCACCTCTCCAGCTGGAGAAGGAGAACATGTTTCATCATGAGTCCTCTAGATTCATGGTGTTGATCAGAGTTCCTAAGTTTTTCAGAGGTGTTTGTCTTTACAATGTAACTGTCATTATACAAATAGTTCTCCTGGTTCTGCCAGGATAACTTTGCATCAGTTCATAAAACTCTTCCCAGGTTTCTCTAAAATTGTCCTTTGAAGGAGTTTTCTTAAAACAGATGAGATTTACTACACGTCTTAGAATACTCCTACCCACAGAGCAAAAATAAAAATAAAAATGTGACCGCAAATTTGTTACAGAATGTGATGTTCACCACAACTTAGACCAATGTCTAAAATGGCATGTTTCAAAAAGATTTAAGTAAGAATATCTCTCACATTTGTCCTCACTTTTTCATTTCCTCAGGTACCAACCTAATTCGGGCCTTCATTATATGAGGGCATTATACTAGATGCCTCCTGAGACACCTTCAGATTCTAATGTTCTAAGATTTTTTTCTTGCCAAAACAACTACAAAAGATTTTTTACTGCTTGTTCCCCTTCCAGTATGTCCTTACTGCAGTTTGTTCTACAGATGACTTCCAGATTATTCTTCAAGACTGAAAAATCCAAAAATGTTATTTCTTGTTGCTGTTGTCCAGTTGTTTTCGCATCATCCACCTCTTTATGACTCCATTTGGATTTTTCTCAACAGAGATACTTGAGTGAAATACACACACATACACACACACACACACACACACACACACATACACATTGTTTAAGGAAATAAATTTATATATAATTATAACAATTATTATGTTTTACAAAAATCCATTTCCTTTTCCAGCTCATTTGGCAGATGAGAAAACTGAGGCAAACAGAGTTAAGTGACTTGCCCAGAGTCACCTAAGTGTCAAGCTGGGTTTGAACTCAGGTCTTCCTGACCGTAGGCCCAGAACTCTATTCATTATGCCACCTGAGAATGTCACCCCCCCCCCCATAACCTTCTGTGGTGTCTACTTTACCCTGGTTTAAGGTACCTCCACAATCTTGCTTCTACATGTCTTTCCATCTTATTTCATTGTTCTTCCCTTCACATTCTCTGAACTACAACCAGACTGGACTCCTTTGACCACATTTCATACTTTCTTTCCTCCTTAACTTTGCCAATATTGTTACCTATTCCTAAATTATCTGCTTTCATCCCAACTCAAATGCCACAGAAATGATCACTTCCTCCACAAAACTCATGGTACATTGGGCCTCTTTTATGTGCCAATCGTGTCCTGCTTTGTTTCATATTTATTTTTGTCTCTCCCTTTAGGTCATTCATTGCAGAAGGAATTGACTAAATCTTATTTATCTCTGTATCTCCCCTAGCGCCCCTTACAGCGTTGTGCACATAGAAGTGATTCATAGATGTTGAATGGATGAATGATTAACTGTGCATGTGGCATTTTTTAATCCTCTCAATGCAGGAAGATTCACTGTTGCCATCAGTGATCTTTGAGGCCATAGTTACAGCAGGAATAGGTTTTTAGTAGGGCAAATACTGTACTGATTTTTTTTAAAGTATATATTCTTTAAACCATAGCCCAGTGAGCTTGACTCTGATTGGTGACGTATTTCTCTTTAAAGAATAGTTAATGAGCATCTAGAAAAGGAAGAAGTGATCATGGAGATGGATTTTAGAGAACATCCTAGTTCAGCCCTTTTGTTTTACAGATGAGAAAACTGGGGGAAGATGACTTGCCCAACTTCTTAACTAACCCCATATCCCTTTGTGACAAAGTTACTAGTCTGCTACAAGGGGAACGTTGTAAATATAATTTACCTAGATTTTTGTGTAGCATTTGATAGAGCCTCTCTTCCATTCTTGCAGCAAAGATGGAGAGCTATGGGTCTAGGGGGTGGCGTAGCTAGGTGTATTTAGAACTGATCTCATAGTTGGACCCAAAGAAGAGTTAGAAGTGGCTTGTTGGCAATGAGGAAGGAAACTTGTAGTGGAATGGTGCAGGGATTGTTGTTTGGTTCTATATAGTTTAATATATTTCTCCATGACTTAAGATATAAACACAGAGGACAAGCATAAGCTTATCAAATTTTTAGTGGCAAAATGGGAGAAAGGTAGCTAACACAGTGAATGAGTCATGGATTCAGAAAGATCTTAAAAGGCTAGAACACTGGGCTGAACCTAATCTGATTAAATTAAAAGATATAATGGAAGATCTTTTCCTTGGGTTCAAAAAGTCAGCTTTTTAAGTACAAGATGGGAGAAATCTATCTAGAGAGCAATTCATCTGAGTAAGATATGGGGATTTCAGTGGACTACAGGCTCAAGGTGAGTCAACAGTTTTGGCAACCAAAATAAAAAATAAATATGACATTAAGCAATGTGAAGAAAGGCTTGATATCAGGATCATTGAGGTAATGAGCCTGCCATACTCTGCCCTGGTCAGATCACATCTGGAGTATCCTATTTGGTTCTTGAAACTACATTTTAAGAATGGTATTGACAAACTAATTCATATCTGGAGGATGACAATCAGGGTGAAGCAACTGGGTATATTTAGCTGAGAGAAGATATTTGGGGGTGGGCTTTACATAATAGCTGGTTTTAGATGTTTGAAGATCTATTATAGAGAAGAGGAATTAGATTTAGGATCATAGATTTAGAACTGAAAGATAATTTAAAGTCATCTAGTTTAACACCCCTCCCCCTTGTTTTTACAAATAATGAAATGGGTCCAGAAGGATAAATTACTTGTCCAAGGTCACACAGATAGCAAATAGTAGGATTTGAACCTATGTCCTCTGACTTCAAATCCAGCATTCTTTCTATTTTTTTTTTCTACTCAGCTCTGCAGAGAGAAAGTAGGAGTAACAGATGAATGTTTCAGTGAGGATTTTTTTAGGTTTGGTATAAGGACTAACTTCCTGTCAAGTAGTAGATCATTATCATTGAGCAGAGGCAAGGCAACCATTTGTCCTCAGTCTTTTAGATGAGATTGCAGGAGATTCCTTTTCTGCCCCAAGCTGGACTAGATCAGGAGTCAACAAACCATGGCCTGAGAGCCAAATCCTATTGCCACCTGATTTTTTTGATGCCACTTTGTATAACCCAGGAGTTCAGAATAGGTTTCAAAAAAATTTTAAGTGGAAAAAAAAATTTTTTAATATTAAAAAACATACTTGGGCCCTGACCAGGAGGAGGGCTATAATTTGCCCACTCAGAAAAATGATGATCTCTGATGTCCTTTCCAACTCTTAGATTCAGTGATTCCGTGCCACCCCTTTTGCCCCTGAATATGTAGAGCTGGAGAAGAGTAAGGTATCTAGGCTGTGTGCTTTGTCTCTGCTGGTCATTTTTTTATGATTATGGAGCAGGAATTTCTTGGCTTCTCATACCTCTTTCTCAAGGTGGTGGTAGAAGTTATAAGAAATCTGGGATTTGGAGTTAGGATGTTGTTGTTCAATAATGTGGTTCAGTCATTTTCAGTCCTGTTCAACTCTTCATGACCCCATTTGGGGTTTTCTTGGTAAAGATACTGGACAAGTTTGCCATTTCCTTCTCTAGCTCATTTTACAGATGAAGAAACTGAGGCAGAGTTAAGTGATTTGTCCAAAGTCGCAGTTAGTAAATGTCTGAGGCCAAATTTGAACTCAGGAAAATTAGTTTTCCTGACTCCAGGCTCTGTATCCGCTATGCCACCATGACCAAGTTTCAAATTCCACCTTAGTAGCTACCTGTGTGACCTTGGACAAATCACTTCTCCTGGGTTAATTTTCTGATCTATTAAATAAGAGGATTGGATTGAAGGAACTTGAAAGCCTCTTTTAGCATTAAATCTTCAAGATTCCCCTCACGGTGAGAGGTGGGTGTAGTAGGCATGTGATGAGCCACAATGCCTGAGACCATAATCCTTCTGGAACTCTGTTAAGGAATGGAATTTTTGTGGACCATTATCTTGCACGCAAATTATCTAAACTCATTTAATCTTTTTACAAACTTGGTTAGTTTTTCTAAATCATCTCTAGACAGATTGTTACTCCAAACATTTCTGAGAGGGGAGAAAAAACCAACCCCACTAAAGCTTTATTTTGCTTTCTTAAATGCTAATAGGTCAAAATGCAATTTTTGTGTATGCCAAGTTCCAATTTGGCGGGCTCCCAGGACATCAGGAATACAGCTGTCAATTCAAGGAGGGTCAGTTTTTTAATAAGAATTTCAAAGTTTGACTTCCAGAATTTCATGTTCATGGCATAAATGTTTATTGTGCCTAGAGAAATTTTATTTCCTAACTTATGGTTTATTTGCTTTATTAGGTATGTCCCATATTATGCAGGCAATTAGTTCTGTTTAACAGTAACCTGCCAGGTTTCATGTTTGGCTTCAAGAACTTGACTAATTTTCAATAGATGTGATTCTCTCCTTTCTCCTTCCCCTTTCCTTCTGCCATGAGCAGAGCCCCATGAAAAAGAGAAAAGTAGCTAGGGGTGATCACTTACTCAACCTAAGACTGTATCTAACATTGTGTGTTACAGAAAGACTTGGCTTATATGACTTGTCATTTGCATGATTTTTGTCTCTCAAGAAGGAAAATTTTTCATTTGGACTTAATTTTTATTATTTTTTTCCCTCTACCTTCTAAGTCATGGTCCTCAAGTATTTTTTTTTAAAGTAAATAATAGGTGTTTAATAAATGCTTGTTGAACTGTCACATGTGCAGATTTTTGTGAGTAGTCTTCCTCTCCCATTTTGGCCCAGTTTGTGGGTTCAGATCCCCAAGTAAGTATTCTTAATGCCAGGATGGGTGGAGGGAGGTGTTTCCTGCCCCTCTTTAAGACTACTCTCTAACAGCAATTAAGACTAATGAAAAAGTTAGACAGAATTCAAAAGACAGAATAGAAGGAGGAAAACTGCTCAAAACTTGCCTTTGGGAGAAAATAAGAATTTATATAATGCTTGCTATATGCCAGGCCCTGTGCTAAGTGCCTGAGAGGCACTTACAGTTGAGAAACTAAGACAGAGATGAAGTGACTTGCCTAAGGTCACACAGCTAGAAAGTGTGAAGCTGAATTTAAACTCAGATCTTCCTGATTCCAGGCCAAACCCTCTATCCACTGCCCCACCATCTGCCTCTATGGCACCTCCATAGTTTCATCAGATCTTGATCAGGTTCTCTTCAAGCAGAGCCTTTTTATCTGTTAGTCTATCAACCTTCTAGGATTGGGAGCAGAGGCAACAGTAACACCTCTAGCAGCACTCCCTGCCCTCCCCCGCCCCTACTCCTGCACTATTACAGAAGAGATACCAAGAATAGTAAAGAGGGTAGATGTTGACACTTTGTATATTATACAATGCTTTTCTCTCAGCAATCCTCGATGCTGGGGTCCTTCCCTCTTTGTATATTATACAGTGCTTTCCTCCCAGCAACCTTCGATGCCAGGGTCCTTCCCTCTCTATCTTCACTAATTAATGAGGGATGTGGTAACTCCCAAAACTTTTACTTGCAGTCAAGTATATGCTGGAAGCCAGTTCATACTGACACTACTGATTTTTAAATTTTCAGTGTGAGTATTTACCCCACTGAAATAGAAAAAAAACTCCAAAGTAGGGCTTGATTTATTGTGTTGTTGATTTCTCAACTTAAGAAAGTGAGGGAGAAAATATAAATAACACGAATTAAACTTAAAAGTGTGTTGTGCTTTTGGAAAGTTCATTGTCCAGTGGGCTCTTCTCCTCATTATACAGATGAGGAAACTGAGGCAGACAGAAATTAAATGACTTAACCAGGAGCACATACAAGTAGTTAAGTGTCTAAGGCCAAATTTGAACTCAGGTCTTCCTGATTCCAGGCCCACGGCTCTGAGAGTTGCTGCATAGTCTGGAAGTGTCTACAAGTGTCAGAGTTGTGTCCTCCACCAGTGCACTTTGCACTATCACACACTGCCTCATCTTGGCTCAGAGAATCCAGGACTGAGAAGGAAGACGGGCACTGCTTCTGCAAGAGCTCCCTTGAAGCAAAGTATATTATGTTTAATAATGATTTTATTTTCTTAATATTTTTTCCCCTGCATTATGCAAAGAGCTGTAGGGAAAACAAATGGAAACCTTGATTTGTTGAACAGTTAGCTTGGTGCTTAGCCTTGGCCTTTGGCTTCTCTTACGTCATGCTTTGCTTATTGATTAGGACGTAGAGGGAGCTAACGTGATTGGACTCAAAGGTGGGAAGTCCAAAAAGGAGGCTCTGAAGGAAATGCCTGTCCCCCACCTCCCCTTTACTGATACTGGGTCTGACCATTTCCATTTCGTGGAGATGGTTTTCCTGCCTGGAATTGCTGAAGGATCTGGGCCAAAACCAGTTGAGATAAAACTGAACAAATACAACTCTGACTGACATGGAGGAGGGGTGTAAAGAAAGAAAGGTAATGGAATTAAATTCAAAGAGTCACCTTTTTTTCTGTCAATGGAAAATGATTCACAGAGACTTTTTGACCCTGACTTTATGCTTTTCCAGGCTCTGTTGCTGTTAAAAATCTACATAAGGGGAGACTAGGTGGCGCAGTGAATAGAGCACTGGCCCTGGAGTCAGGAGGACCTGAGTTCAAATTTGGCCTCAGACATTTAACACTTACTAGCTGTGTGACCTTAGGCAAGTCACTTAACCCCAATTGCCCTGCCTTCCCCCCTCAAAAAAGCAAAAACAAAATTTTTAAAAAAAAATTTATATAAGCCTTCTCTTCCTTCCTCTTTTATCTTCCTCCTCAACCAACCAACCAAAAAGTATTTGTTAAACACTATTTGTCAGGCCTTGTGCTAGGTGCTGGGGACACAAAGGCAAAGATAAAACTGTCTCTGTCCTGAAAGATCAAAATTTATACAAAATAAGCCAAAAGTAAATTGGGAGTAATGGCACTGGGAGCTGGTGGGAATAAGGGAAAGTTTCATGTAGAAGGTGTCCTACAGAGTTTTAAAGGAAACATGGGATTCTGAGATGCATAGATGAGACAAGAGTATATTCTAGGCATGGCCAACAGCCAGTACAAAGTGTGGAGATGGGAGGTGGACTGTCAGGAAGAGTAAGTTGCTGGTTTTACTGGAACTCAGAGAACTGGGGGGTGTGGAGGAAGTTATGTGTAATATGTGTAATAAGGTTGCAAAGGTAGATCCAGGCCAGATCATGAAAGACTTTAAAAGCTAAACAGGAGTTTGAACTCAGAGGTAATAGGAAACAACTGGAATTTGTTGAGCAGGAGAATGACATAATCAGACCTGCACTTGAGGAAAATCACTTTGGCAGCTGTGTGGAGGAAAGAGAGTCGAGAGAAGAAGACCAGTTATGAGGCCATTAGAGTAGTCCAGGAGAGAAATGAAGGTGGCCTGAACTAGTTTGGTGAATATATAAATAGAGGAAAAAGAATGGATGTGAAAGTTGTTATAGATACAAAAACGACAACTACTGGCTGCTGATTAGATGGGTAGGGTGAGATGTGAGGGGGGAAGGATAAGAGCAAGACTGTAAACATAGATGACCAGAAGGGTGGTAGAGACTTAGTCAGAAATAGGGAAGTTTGGAAGAGAGGCGGGTTTAGGGCAGGGCTGGGGAACCTGCAACCTCGAGGCTACATGTTGCCCTCCAGGTCCTCAAGTGAGGCCCTTTGCATCAAAACTTTGCGAAACACAATCACAATCACAAACACAGAACAAATCATTCTGTAAAGTATGGATTCAGGTAAAGGGCTATACTTGAGGACCTATAGGGCCACATGTGGCCTTGAGGCCGAAGGTTCTGCATCCCTAGTTTAGGGAGAAGTTAATGAGTTCTGTTCTAGACATATTAAGTTTGAAATATCTACAAGACATTCAATTAAAAATATTCAACAGGCATTTGAAAGCTGCAGGACTCAAGTTCAATAGAAAGATTAGGGGCTAGTTGTTGTTATTGTTTATCCTTCATAGTCAAAGAGGACCAATGACACCAGGAGGGTGATGTATTCACTTGCAAGTTTATTGGATTTAAGTGAGGCAGGGCTAGGGGTGAGTACATACAGACACATGAACATACCTAATCTGTTTAGAGATGGTAATTAAACCCGAACTAATGAGATCTTCAAGTGAGAGAATATAGAGCAGTGGTTCTCAACCTTCCTAATGCCGCCACCCTTTAATACTTGTATGTGGGCATATCTGGGCATATCTGCATGTGGATGGACCTGCCTGAAGATGGATAGAGGAGCAGTATCTTTCTTAAGACCATCAGAAATATGTGTTTTCTTATGGTCTTAGGCGACCCCTGTGAAAGGGTCATTCAACCCCCAAAGGGGTCGTGACCCACAGGTTGAGAACCACTGATATAGAGAGAACATAAATAAGGACCCCAGATCATACTTTAAGTTCACAGTCAATCCAACCATTCAGCCAATTATCCAAGTCATCCTAACACCCGCCTGCACATGGGGGACATTCATGATCGGGACATGATGTGGAAGATGAACCAGCAAGAGACTGTAGGAGGAGACCCAAGAGAAAGCAGTTTCAAGAAAAATCCAGGGAGGAGAGAATATGTACGAGGAGAGAGAGTGGTCAGCAACCTGAAACGCTACAGAGAAGTTGAGAAGGACGAATACTGGGGAAAGGACCATCAAATTCAGAATTTAGGAGATCATCAATAACTTTGAAGAGAACAGTTTCAGATGAATGATAAAGTTGGAAATCAAATTGCCTCTTCCTTCTCACCTTTTTCCTCCTTGATAATATTGGCTCCTTTAACCCTGTCCCTCCCCCTACTTTCTATCTCTTTCCCAGGGAGTGATAATCAAATCAACATTACCTTTGCTTCTGTGAAGGAAGCACCAATCCGCTACTTTTCTCTTGTCCTACTCAGTAACTTCGTGATTCTGAATTGTAGACTTAACACCATAAGATTATACATAGATCTAGAAGTGGACAGAAGCTCAGAAACCATCTAGTCCAACCTGACTCATTTTACAGATGAGGAAACTGAGCTTTCAGAAGGTTTGGTGACTTGTTTAAGGTCACACAGGTGTGTGTGTTTTTTAAAAGGTAATCAGAAACTTTATTTTACTGAAATCATCTTACAGAAGCACTATGTTTTCAACTGAGATGATGTAAATTCCAAATTGTTCCAAAGATGTGTACAAACACTTTCTTTTTTTTTTACTTTTGTTTATTTTTAGTTTATACCATTCATTTCCATGAGATTTTGAGTTACAAATTTTCTCCCCATCTTTTCCCTACCCACCACCCCAAAACAGCAATACCCCTGTATATCCTCTCTCCCAATCTGCTCTCTCCTATATCCTCCCCCATCATCCCTCTGACTTTCCAGTAGGGCAAGATGGATCTCCCTGCCCCAGTACACATGTGTGTTTTGAACCACTGCACCCCTCTGCCTCCTTGAAAAATTCCAGTACCCTCTTGGATACAACTGAAAAACAACCCTCTCTGAGATATTTTCCTTTTCCCACTCTTTCCTACCTTTCCCCTGGGGATTCCATGAGGACCGTTGTTCTGCTATTATCAAACTGCCTTTCATATTAGGCCTGTGCCCTAGCCCTCCCCAGAATTTACTTTGTACACATTTTATATTTTATATATATGTAATTAATATATGTATCCATGTTATGTCCCCTCCCAATAGAATATAAATTCTTTGGAAGCAGGAACTATTTCATTGTTTTTGTATCTGTACCTCCAATATGGTACCTGGAACACAGTGGGTGCTTAATGGGTGCTCATTGAATTGAACTGAGTAAGTATAAGATTCCTAATGATTTTTCATAAAGTTGGAGTACCTTTGCTTGTGATATTTGGTCAGTGAAATTGTCCTCCAAAATAGGAACCCATTAACATGTTCCTTATGTGAAGAATAATTTCCAAATGCTATGATCTCCAGGTTGTCTCCTGTGTTTTCTATTATTCATTTTCTATTTTATCCTTTTTAAAATTTTTTCTGTTATTAATTTTTAAAGCATTGTGGATTTGTCTAGGAATCTGTACAATTGCACTTTGTTCTAGGTACCATACACAGTGAAGAGACCTCCTGTTCAAGGGTTTATCATCTTGTACTATAACCATTATGTAAGATGAGAATGTGACCTATTTGTTAGTGTATTCCATGGTCAGCAATTTACATAATGGAAACTAGTTATGTTTCATTGATTCTCCTAAATGAGATCATTTAATATTTAGAGTTCTTGTTTTCTTATACTCAAATTTCCTTTTCTAACCTCAACTGAAAGTGCATTTGGTAGTTGCTTGATAATGAACTGTTAAAAAAATCATTCTGTATCAGTATTGAGGCAGTTTAGTCTGACCATAGATATAAAAACACAAAGTTTTGCCAAAGGGATCCTTCTGTTTAAAAAAAAAACTCATTATAAACTTAATAACCACAAACATTGAAATATACAAATTAAATATAATTACATGTAAATTGATTAACTCCAAACTACACTATTTTAAAGGAAAGACAATGTGTGTAAACTTTAACGCAATGTAGCAATAGCATTAAAAGCAGAAATTTATAACATTCCTTTTTTCATTAAAATTCTACTAAGTATTTTCATTAAGCAAACTATTTGAAAGAACAAATTCAAACAAGCTAAGCAACAAATAAGTTTTTATTCAGAGAAGCACTAGTTATGTATAAAGCTTGCCCACTCATCTCACTATATTCACTGGCTGGCTCTAGACATGAGAATATATTTTCCCATTACCATCGCAGCCAGCCAGGTATCTCACCATCTGCCTGATTCTGCTGACCTTTTCCTTCCAAGTTGGACCAGTATTCTTCACACTGGAGACCTGAGACCTGAACTTACCCACCCAAGGGTCTTCTTGAACGAATGCCCTAGCTCCTAGGGAAGTGAAAGCACTCATCTTTGGAGATCTGCCACAAGGCCTGACCCAGTGAATAGAGTTGAGTGTGTATAAAGTAGCTCACAGTACTTACTGATTAGCCTTTGACCCCAGATCATACTTTAAGTTCACAATCAATCCAACCATTCAGCCAGCTATCCAAGTCATCTTAACACCTGTCTGCACATGTACCTGCCTCCCTGCCCCATCTGCCATATTCCCAAAGCAAAACTCCTTTCCCCATCACCTCTCCCCTGTATATACTGTCTTTCTCCATCAGAATGTAAGATCCTTGAGGGCAGAAACTGTTTCTATGCCAATCTTTAGCATAGTTCTTGGCATCTAGTAAGGGCTTAATTAGTAAATGTTTTTTTCATTTATTTCTTTATTCCAAAAACAGACATACTGCCTAATTTAAATGTTAAGCTCTATATTTGTGCATAAATCAGATAAGTATAGCTAGCTCTTGGATTTCTCTAAGCCATTGCTGATTTGTCCTCATAAAGACAAAATATTTCATGTTAACTCATTACGCTGGGTTTGAAGGCTGTGCAACAAGTATGCTAGAGACCATTTACTTCTCTTCCTTTCCCTTGCCCTTCAGGGCACTAGTATACATACGTTTATTAGGGAAGAACAAAGACTAATTTTCTCAGGATATTGTGGGTCAAAGGCACAGGGGAGAATGCACAGATCCTGGGCTTGTAAGAACAGTGGGCACCACCGAGATCTGAAAAACAACATGTTTGCCCAGCAAAGAAACAGCAGTGGCAGTGGTGGAGGCATTAGGTGTTGGGCAAGTCCTGGGGCTTTCAAAATGGAGACAGAAGTTGCAGCCACCTTGAGTGTATACAAGTAGGGCAGTAAATATAGCTTGAGTATGAGGAAAAGAAGCAAATAGAGCAAGGCTCCAAGGGTGAGCCAGAGGCAAATGAGGAGTACAGCCAAGAGGGGATATCCATGTTGTCTTCACTAAAGAAACTCCAACTCTATCCACATTGCAGGGACTTCTCAATTGATGTACTGAGTTTTTTCCTTGCTAGAGCCTTAGGCTGAAGTCCCACCTTAGTCCTTATCTGTTTGTTTTAACAATTATGCTTATGTTTGAACTGCTTATTGGTTGCTAGTAAGTAATCTGATTTGAATACTCTAAAAGTAAGCAAAATTCAGATGGACAATGAGGGACCTTTTGAGTAGAAGACAATACCTAGATAATTTGAGAATATTAGTTATTATTAATAAATCTTCAAGAATGAGTCCAGTTTTCCCTCCATTGACCAATGGATTGAAGTTTGTTATATTGGTGATGACCTCAATGTGGTTGGTAGTCAGAACTCCTAAGAAGCTACCCTTAATCTCTAAAAATCAAACTTCATACCATCCATTTTTTAATCCTTTACCAGTATATAACTCCCTTATTGTCCCATCCAAGAGTCTCCTTCTCTCCCAGGGGAAGACTACAGCAACTCTCTCCAAAAGAATGCTGAGTTTGGATTCTGGAACTCTAAGCAAAAATTTGGAATGGTTTTAGAAATGCTCTTGCCACTCACTATAAGACTATGAGGTAGATATTACAGGTGATGTGGACTAGTTAGTCAAATCTTAACGAAAGTTCTGGCAGTATTAGACCACTGCCAGTGAACTAGGCCAACTGGAACATTTGGTGGGGCTTTGGAACAAGCATCAATCAATCACTAAGTGCAATTAACTGAAGTCAGCCTCCATTAGCATGCCTTCTAGTGAGGGTTTCAAACATCAGAATAAATTGAGGTGATGAAGAAAGGAAACAGGGGATTCATTCCACAAATATTTATCAAGCACCTACTATAGAACATGATGCTACCAACGGGATAGAAAGTTGTTTCCATGAGATGCAGGGCCAACCCTTAAAGAACTTCTAGTACAATAATGAGTGAAGCAGTCAGTTGATGTTAATAATGGTGGAGGGAGTTTACTCTTTAGCGCTTTAGAACATAGACCGTAAGATCCTGGCAGAGACTTTTTCTGGTTGTTGTGGTGGTGGTTCTGTTAGACCTGGCATTAGTGCCTTACTATGTAGTAGTAAATGGGTTTATTGAATTGAATGGACTCAAACTAAAAATCCCATGAAACTTTTGGTGATTTCTGACTGCGGTGTTTTGAATTTCAGTGTAGAATTTCATCTTTTTTTTTCCTTTAGAGAAAAACAGCAGAAAACAACAAAAATCTTAATTACCTTAATTACTCTGTGGTCTTTCAGTTAAAAGCAATTGGCATCTGAATTGACCTGCAGATGGACCAGTAATAACACATTTTTAGCTGGATTCAACCAAGCCTGACTTAGGCTTTGGGGACCTATTTGCTCCCCTTTTCTCTCAATGATTTTGATAGCTATGACTTTTGATAGCTATGGCCCTATCCCATGAATCAGAAGTTGGCAGCTGGCATCTTGCTTGGGTTATAAATTGACACTCTGCTCTTCTCACCTGGGAGTTGTCCAAAGTCAACTGAACTCAGAATTGAGAGCTGGTTTCTCAAGCTATAAAATTTTTAGTTCTTATTGACTCAGCATCAGTTTATGGTGGTTGTTTTCTTATTCCTTCTCCCCTTCCCCCTAACTTTCCACCAAGAAGAAACCAACAGTGATATACTTGGCTTGACCTTAAGACTTCATTTTCCATAATGGCTGGGCTGTGACATTACCAAGTAAAGACTCATTGTGGTGGGAATGACATACTAAGGCCATGCCTCTACATGTCAGAACATGAAAATAATGAGAAAATCAATTTTCATCAGTTAACTTTCTCCCCAATTTCTCTCTCTCTCTCCCTCCCTCCCTCTCTCTCTCTCTCTCTCTCTGTCTCTGTCTCTCTGTCTCTCTGTCTGTCTCTCTCTCTCTCTCTCTCTCTTTCTCTCTCTCTCTCTCTCTTTCACACATACACACACATATACACCCTCTCTTGTAACCAACAAGCATAGTCAAGGAAAACAAATCCATACATTTGGAGGCAATGGTTAAAGCACTGAACCTGGAAACAAAAAGAGAAGTTTAAATCTAATCTCAGATAATAACTATGTGACCCTGGGCAAGTCACTTAACCTCTGCTTGCCTCAGTTTCCTTGTCTGTAAAATTGGGATACTAATAGCATCTGCCCCCCAGGGCTATTGTGAGGATAAGATGAAATAATATTTGTAAAATTCTTTGCAAACCTTGAGGCACTATATAAATGTTAGCTATTATTATTACTATTGTATATTCAGCATGTCTGGAAAAGTATGTGTCATTCTGCACCTCTAGTCTACAGCTTCTCTTTCAAGAGGTGGAAAGACTGTTTCATCACAATTTTTTTAATCTTTTATTTATTTTAGTTTACATCATTCATTTCCACGAGATTTTGAGTTACAAATTTTCTCCCCATCTTTCCCCTACCCACCACCCCAAAACAGCCATCCCATTGTATAACCCCTACCCCAATCTATTCTCTCCTATGTCCTCCCCCATCTCCTCTCTGACTTTCTGGTAGAGTAGGATGGATCTCCCTACCACAATGCCTGTGTATCTTAAGTTCCAGCTGGATGTAGTTAATAATAATAATTTTATATAT
>CM053582.1:301220275-301246055 GCA_028627135.1 Pseudochirops cupreus | reverse complement strand
TAACATGTTAATTTCTTCAGTCAGGTTGTTGACTCTCTTTTCATGATTTTCTTGCATCATTCTTATTTCTCTTCTCAATTTTTCTTCCACTTCTCTCATTTGCTTTTCAAAATCCTTCTTCAGCTGATCTGTAGCTTTTAGGCAATCTTCATGTCTCTTGGAAGCTTTTGGTGCGGGAGTTCTGACTGTGTTGTCTTCCTCCCATTCCCTGCTTTGATCCTTCTTTTCCCCAAAGAAGGAATCTAGGGTTTGGTTGTTGTTCTTGCTTTGCTTCCTGTGCTTATTTATGGCTGGCCAGTCCATGATTTTTTTAGCTCTGTGGAACTCTGCTTCCAGAGGGGAAAGCCCTGTCCCAAATCGCTGGGGTCTTCCCAGCTGCTGGAGCTTTTAGGAGCCTGCTGGGGCCCTCCCCCATTCTGGCTCACTGAAAAGAGACCCAGGACCACCACCCAAGACCGTGATCTGGATCCAGGCCACTCAATGCAAGAGCACTTGGCCTCTGAACAATCATTTGCCCCCCCTGCAGTCTGCAGGCTGGGAGGTCTGAAGCAGCAATGTGGAGCCAGGTGCAGGACCTCTGCTCCTGCCGCTTCCTTGCCCTGGAGGTGGTTTGGCCGAACCTGCTTTCCTCCCCTGATTTTTAGCTGAGTTCCACTAACCTTTTAGTCCTTTTTTTTTTTCCTTTATGGCTTGATAATTCTGGAAACTGCCACAGCTGCTGCAGATCCACTCTTCTATTGCTCCCGCTGCAGCTCAGCTCATCTGGCTGCCCCCAGGGCCAAGGCACCATTTCAGGCTGAGGTGGTTTCAGCTTCCAGCCCTGAGATGGTGCCTCCCAGCCGAGCTGCCTTTAGCAGAAAGTATATTTGTGTGCATTTTAGAGTTCTAGAATTTGTTTAGAGTCATATTTTATGGGTATTTTGAAGTGGCTGTGTGGGAGCTGTGATACTTTGCTGCTCCTACACTGCCATCTTGGCTCCGCCCCATCATAATTTTTAATGTCAGTCATTACATTAATCAATGTTTTTATGTCTTTCAAAGTTGTCTTCATTTACAGTATTATAGTTATATAAATTGTTTTCTTGGTTCTACTCACTTCACTCTGAATCAATTCGTACAAATCTTCCTAGATTTCTCTGAATCTGTTCCTTTCATTATTTCTCACAATACAATATTATTAGTATACCATAATTTGTTCAGATTTTCTCTAATTTGTGGGCACCTCCTAAGTTCTTAGTTCTTTGCTACAACAAAAAAATTTTGCTATAAATATTTTTGTACCTATAAGTCAATTTTCTCTTTCTTTGATCTCCTTGAGGCATAAACCTTTTAGTGAGAGATATCACTCTATCAGAGGGTTAACATAACTTAGTGACTTTGGAGACATTGTTACAAATAGTACTGACAATTCCAGTGAAAATGCATTAATGTGCTTATTCTCCCACATTCTTTCCACAATTTTCATTTTCATTTTTTTCCTTGGCCAATCTGAGGCATGTAGGGTAGCTATTATTTTATTATGATTTGCAGCAATCTTATTATTAATGACTGGACATTTTTTTCATGTAATTGCTTGCTTTTTTTTCTTTTGTGAACTGCCTACTCATACCCTTTGACAGTTTATCTATTGGAGGATAGTTCTTACACATTTATAATTGAATTTGTTCCCTGTATATCTTGGATATCAGACCTTTATTGAAGAAACTTGCTGGAAAGATTTTTTTTCCCACTTTACTATTTTCCCTTCTAACTTTAACTTCATTGATCTTGTTGGTGCAGAAGCTTTTCAGTTTTACATAATCAAAAAGTTATGTCTTACATTATACAATGCACCCAATCCCATGTTTTGCCAACATCTTTTCTCCTTCCTATTGATAGCTGAAAAATGTCCTTCTTTCTCTTTTCCTCTAATTTGTTTAAGATATGACCTTTTATCTTGATCATCTATCTATGTGTAGCTTATTGTATGTGGAATGAGATGATGATCTAAATCTGATTTCTGCCAGAAGTTTTCCTGGTTTCCAAGAAGTTCTTTTGTTGAGTAGCAAGGTCTTCTTCCTGGAGTGGAAAGGTCCGTATTGAACGATATGCTACAATATGTTTGATTCGTTCTAGGTCCTGTATACCTAATCTGTCCCACTAATAATTTTTCCTACTTTTAAAGCAGTACCAAATAATTTTGATGATTACTGCTATGTAGTATGGTGTGAGATCTGATGCTATTAGATCCAACTTCCTTTATAGGAAGTTACTCTTGAAGTTCTTGACTTTTTTGTTCCTCTAAATGAATTATTTTTTTTTCTAGCTCCATAAAGTAACCATTTGGAAGGTTGATTGCTATGGCATGAACTGTTCCTTTTTTATTAAACTAAAATTTGTTTCCTTGATTTGCAACCATATAGCATCATAAGGGGCAGGTAATGGATAGAGAGAGGTCTGGGCCTGAATTTAGGGAGACCTGAGTTCAAATTTAGTCTCAGACTTACTAGCTGTGTGTCCCTGGGAAAGTCACTTAACCGTTTGCCTCAATTTCCTCATCTGTCAAATAAACTGGAGATGGGAATGGCAAACCATTCCAGTATATTTGCTGAAGAACCCCAGATGGGGTCACAAAGAGTCAGACATGACTGAAACAACTGAATGACTAATGAGCATCATAAGAAGAATATTAATGTTAAAAAGTTGGATTTTTGTGTCAGGGAACAGCTTGGGGTCACTGAAAGTATTGCACAATTTTCCAAGTGCAATTGAATCACTTGTCTCTATCCTTTTAATTCTGGGTCCTTCTTTTGGCTCCTCTACAGTGCTTGTCTAAAATATACTGAAATAATTCAATGATTTATCCACCAAACCTAGTCTAAACAATAGGTATTCTTCATCCATTTTAAATGCTTATGTGTGTATGTATATTTGTAAGTGTGTTCACTCCAATAAAAGTCTTTTCAAATGTTTCATTATGATTTATAGGTAGCTCAGAGTTCTCCATAACTGTGTTAGTAAATAGTTCTAATAGATCCTAGTAACTAAAAGCTTTAAGAATGGTCCAATGATAGACTGAATATCTGTTGTCTAAGGACAGGAGTAATTAAGGCTAAGGAGACCTATTTTGCATATGAAGAAACTGAATTACTGATTAGCTAATTGACTTGCCCAAAATCACATAAATAGTAAACAACAGAGCCAAGATGCAAATTTGGGTGTGCTGATTTTAAACCCAGTGCTCTCTCTACTGTATCACACTTTAAATATAGGTAACCAGACAAGCAGCAACCATAAGATGTGAACCTATATTAGGGATAAAAATGTCTTTGTAAACTATATGCAAATCTTCACTGCCCTCCTATTTGCCGTTCATGAGTGTGGGTCTTCCAAAGACACTAAATCTACCTCTCAACCTTTCTCCCTCTACCCAATCTCCACATCTTCTCTCTAAACTCCAACATCTTCTCAGCAGGTAGAAGACTCTGAGTCAATCACAGGAAGTCAATCACACCTCTGTAGGAAGGTCAGATGAAGCCAAAACGAAGTTTCCAGGTCATGTAGGGAATGCACACTAAATCTAGGCTCTTATGCTTGGGACACTTGATTCACCATGGCCAAACTTCATCAATTACTATTCTACTTCCACTTCTCATTTATAATGTAAGCTCTTAAAATATCTGTTTGTTATGTCACTGTCGTAACTTGCCAAGAGCCATATAAATTATGACTATAAATAGATTGGCTTTGCCATTTTACTTAAAATAGTTATTGCTTTATAGTCATGACTTTTACGTGGGTAGCTGCTGAAAAGAAGGAATTGATTGATGAATAAGGAATGTGCCTCACATCCCTGGACAAACATGCTAACAGGAGAATTTACATCACTGACAAAAAAAGCAAAATTAGGGGAACTTCTGTAAAGTCTTCAGATGCCTTCAGATTATGGTCTAAAATGGATTACTCCTAGCATCACTATCTGTGCACAGGTAATCCCAGAGACAGTGCATTAGCCTTGAATGCTATGATTAGAAACTTGAACTTTGCCTCATATGAAATAATTTAATGAGGTGATGAAGTAATATAGTCAGAAGACCTTGGTTCTAATCCTAGTTCTGCTTTTGTTGTTCAGTTGTGTTTGACTCTTCGTGATCCTGTTTGGGATTTTCTTGACAGAGATACTGGAGTGGTTTGCCATTTCCTTCTCCAGTTCATTTGACAGATGAGGAAACTGAGGCAAACAGGGTTAAGTGACTTGCCCAGGGTCACGTAGCTAATTAAGTATTGGAAGCAAGATTTGAACTCAGGAAGATGAGTCTTACTGACTCCAGCCCAGGTGTTCTATCCACTACACCACCTAACTGCCCTAGTTCTGCTACTTGCCTAGGTAACCTTGGGCAAGTCACTTCCCTTCTCTTCCCTTCTCTCAGTTTCCTCATCTGTAAAATGAGAATGAAATAGTTATCCGTAGGATCACCTGAGTATTTCAAGAAGATTAACCCGGCAGTATTCTGGAGGACAGATTGGGGTGCTTGCAATTAACCGAAGGGAAACAATTTTCTGGGAATATTGTAGATGGATTTTGGTAGGAATTAGACCAGATGACGACTAAGCCTGCTACTCTGAGATCCTAAAGTTTGAGATCGTTTCAGTAATGTAAACATGAGGTGATAAGGGCCTGAGCAATGGTGGTGGCAGTGGTGGAATAAAATGAATGGATATAAACCTTCGTAAAGAAGGGAGGAAGGCAGGTGGCTAGGTGGCTCATTGAATAGAGCACCAGCCCTGGAGTCAGGAGGACCTCAGTTCAAATCCAACCTCAGACACTTAACACAAAAACTAGCCATGTGACCTTGGGCAAGTCACTTAACCCCAATTGCCCTGCCTTCCCCCCTCCAAAAAGCAAAAAAAAAAAGGGGGGGAGGAGTGGAAGGGAATAAGAATTTATATAGCACCTACTATGTGCCAGGGCTCTGTACTACGTGCATTATAACTATTATCTCATTTTATCCTCACAACAACCCTTAAAGGTAGATGCTGTTATTAATCGCATTTTACAGTTGAGGAAACCGAGGCAAATAATAGCAAGTGACTTCCCCAGGGTCACACAGCTAGTAACTGTCTGAGGTTACCTTTGAATTTAAGTCTTTCTGACTCCAGGCCTAGTGCTTTATCATAAAGAAACAATTGATAGGACTTGGTGAGTTACTGGATACAATAATTGAGGGAAAGCAGAGAACTAAAGATTTGGAGTGTGGGTACCTGGGGATAGTGACAGTGATAGAAATAGGGATGTCAAGAATGGTAACAACTGTTTGCCCCCTGAGGTGGAAGGTGGGAAAGAATGATGAGTTTGCTTTTGCTATTCATTCATTCATCCCACAAACATTAATCATGTGCCTACTATGTGCAAAGTGCTTTGAGACATACTGAGTTTTAGGTCACAGAAGGCTGCACAAGTGGAAAAGTCTAGGAGGAAGCTGGAGGCATAAGATCGTAACTCAGAAGTACAACCAGGGTAAGAGTTCTAGATCTGGGAGTCATATACAGTCAAAATTATGACAGTGAATGGCCATGGCCTAAGGACTAAACTTTGAAGAGTGCTTATAATTAGGAGGTGGAAAAGGAAGAGGAGCAAGCAAAGGAGACATAAAATGATGTTGCTTCACGTCCTGATCACTTACATGAAATGCTTGACTTGAGAAAAATGAAGTGGAATGACTTAGCATTAGCATGGTCTTCTTAGTTTTTTTCTTTTAAAATAGCATTTTAGTTTTAATTAATGGAATAAACAAACATTTCCATAACATAGTATAATAAAAAAGATAATTGCACGTGAAGCTTCAAATCTATTGTGTACAACTGGCTATCCCTTTTAAAATATAATAAAGTTATCAAGTAAATTTCTTTTTTTTCCCTTTTTACATGGTTCTTTTAGATATGTCTGCTAAAAGAGTTACTAGCCTGGTAATCAGGGGACTTCTGTAAATTTTGGCAAAGCTGCTAATAAAAATATCGCTGAAAAAGATGGGGGAAGTCTGGACTGTATGATAGCACAATTAGATGGATTTCAAACTAGTGAAATGGCTGGACTCGTGTTAACATGGAAAAAAGTTTCCAGTGGAATACCCCAAAGATCTTTGCTTGGCCCTGTGCTGTTTCAATATTTTTTTCAACCACTTAAACAAAAGTGTCCTGATCATATTTACAGGTTACACAAAACTTGGAGGGATAGCTAATACCCTAAATGATATAATCAGGAATCACAAAGATCCCAATAGGCTATAATACTGAGTCATATCCAATAAGATGAAATTTAATTGGGGCAAATGTAAAGTCTTGCATTTGGGTTCAAAACTTCAACATCACAAGCATTAGATGAGTGAGTCATGACTAGACAACAGTTCCTCTGAGAAAGCTGTGAAAGCTTTGGTGGATTGTAAGCTCAATACAAGTCAGCAGTATGATATAGCAGCCAAGAATACAAGCATGATCATATGCTGAATTAAGAAAGACGTAACTTCTAGGAATAAGAACTTGATCTACTATACTCTGCCTTTGGCAAAACATTTCTGGAGTATTGTGTTCAGGTCTGGACTCTTCACTTTAGAAAAAAGATCATTGATTATCTAGAGTGTGTATGGAAGAAAGCGATCAAAATGGTCCGTTAAACAGAAATGTTTATTAAGGGCTTGGTGCAAGACACTGTAAAGGGCCCCAAATTCATGCTCTTTGTAGATTGGTAGAAAGAACTAGGAATGCTCAGCTTGGAGAAAAGAAGACTTAGGAGGTATGTGGTACATCTTATGTGTGACAACTAACTTTGATAGACTGGGCTCTTCTCAGCAATATAAGGTTATAAGACAACTCCAAAAGACTCATGATGGAAAGGGATATCCACATTCACAGAAAGAACTACAGAATCTGAATGCAGTTTGAAGCAAACTACTTGCTCTCTCTTTTTTTGTTTTGTTTTGTTTCTTCTTTTCCATTGTTCACTCCACTGGTTATAATCCTTCTTTACAACTTGACTAATGTTTAATGCAAAGGTATTTGTAGATCCTATATTTGATTGTGTGCCACCATGGGGGGCAGAGGGTAGAGGAGTCAGAGGGGGAGAAAATTTGAAACTCAAGGGATTGTGGAGCTGAATGCTGTAAATTAAAAGTAAATAAATAAATTTTTTTCAAAAAAGAGGTCTGTGGTAGCTAGCTTCCAGTATTTGGGTGCTGTTATGTGGAAGAAGAAATACACTTCTGTCTAGTCTCAGAAGGCAGAACAAAGAGCAGTGGGTGGAAATTTTTATTGTTCAGTTGTGTCTGACTCTTTGTAACACCATTTCGGGGTTTCTTGGCAAAGATACCAGAATGGTTTGCCATTTCCTTCTTTGGTTCATTTGACAGATGAGGAAACTGAGGCAAAGAGAGTTAAGTGACTTGTCCAGAGTCACACAACAAGGAAGTTTCTGAGACCAGGTTTGAACTCAGGAAGATGAGTCTTCCTGACTCCCAGTATCCTGTTTACTGCACCACCTAGGTAAATTTAGGCTTGAAGTAAAGAAAAACTGCCTATTAATTGAAAAATGTTCAGAAATGGAATGACCACCACCTCTGGATGTTCCTCCTAACAAGCAAAGTTAGATGACCACTTCTTAGGTGCATTATAGAGAGAATATTTTCTATCTCTCTCTCTTTTTTTAAGATATAGATTGGCCTCCGAGATCCCTTCAAACTCTGAAATTCTGTGGTTCTATGTTCTTCCTCCATTATCTACCCTTGCTTCCATCTTCTTTACATGTCAAAGCAATGTACATTAATTATTTCCTATGTGTTACACTGTGCAAAGCTCTGGTAATACAAATAAAAACAGAAAGAAAGGCAGTTCCTACCCTCAATGAGTTTATGTTCTATTGGAGGAAGACAACACATAAAAAGCTAAAAAGGGTGTGGGGGTTGAGGAAGATGAGGGTATCCAACTAGAGTCACTGGACTCTCTTCAGAGCGACAGGAAAGGAGTAGTAGTCTAGAGAGATATGAAGAGATAGTTGACCTGGACATCCTACTTAAAATGGAGGATTTGGAAGGAGTCAGCCAATCAGAGGGAGAGTCACAGACCAGAGGGTATTTCTAATGTGAGAAACAATTGAGGGGTAGAATAAACTGCCAGGTGAAAGAAGTTTCTTTGTAATGATAGAAAGTCCTCTTGGAAAATCAGAATGTGTGACCTAAAGAGGAACGAAGACTTATCTTTTAAAAATCTAAATTGATCGCCTGTGTGCTCACCTCAGTCTCTTTAGATAATACACCATTTTCCTTCTCACAAGAATTGTTGTTCTTGACTTTCGGTATTCATGAGAGGTATCTGTCTTTCTTGCACTGGCTTGCCTTGTAGAATTTTAGTTCATTGGATCCTACTTATCCTGTTTCTGAATCCTTGGGTATCTGTTTTCCCAAAATCTATATGTGTGTAAGACAATGCCTCTTCTATCACAAATTCTAAGATGAAGTGGCTCCTTTACCCCAGCATTCCCACCAGTTCCATCCCAGCAACCAGTTTCTCTTTGTTGATGAGAATCAGATGCAAAATTGAATTCCCCCCCCTTTGGTTCCTCCAACATTTGAAAGATGAAATTGACATTAAGGCAAGTCAAGTATTAATTAACTCCTCTGCTTTTGGAAGAAAGAGGATTCACACAGGTGTATGAATCATTAAAGTTTCCCATCATTACCATGCCTTTGTGCCTTCCTGCCACACTTGTGACTGCTTGCTTCAGTTCCCTGCTTTCCTTTCTGTCCAAGTGGTCAGTAGTATACTCTAATGAATATATCATGTCTCTTTCTACCCCCATTGACAATCACACAACTGCTCTTCACATGTTTCCCTGTTTTATTTCCAGGATTTTCTTAATATACAATGTTGCTTTGCCCCTAGCCCACCCTTTCACCTAATTTCTTTTGAATAAGTTATATCCTTCAGAACCACATTCTAGTCTTAAGTCTCATCCCATCCAGGCTCAGTGATACCAATGAAGTAAATCATGCCTCCTTGCATTAGATTCTCTATTTTACGTTGCTTGTTACCTCATCTTTGTACATTTGAGTCTAGAACTCTAAGGCCATGAGATTTATTCATGGTTGCTTTCTGGGCAGCTTGGTAATACAGAGGATAGAGCACTGGACTCGGTAGAGTCAGAATTCAAATGTGATTTCAAACACTTACTAGTTGTGTGACCCTGGGCAGGTCACTTAACTGCTGTCTACCTCAGTTTCCTCAACTGTAAATTAGAGGGCAATGATAGCACCAACTTCCCAGGGTTATTGTGAAGGTCAAATGAGATAATATGTAAAGTACTTAGCGCGGTGCCTGATACATAGCAGATGTTTCATAAATTCTTGTTTCCTTCCTTCCTTCTTTTTCTTCCTTCCTTCCAACTTCTGTGTGTCTCTATCCTTCCTACATGAAAACCTGAAAACCACTAAATCTCCCAGAATTTCTGGACCAAAATCAATTGGCCATGTCCACTTGGAATATTGATTTTCTTATCATTAACAACAGAAACATAGTTGGAATTTAAGGATAAGACCAGACCTTGCTGAAGGATGAAAACCTCTAAATGTAGAGCTGGATGGGACCTCAGAGGTCATCTAGTCCAACCACTTCATTTTAAGAATGGGGAAACTGAGGACCAGGGAGGTTAAATGACTTGCCCCAAGTCAAGTGGTCTGCGTCAGGGGTGGGCTTTAAACCCAGTTCCTTTGACTTTGCATCCATTTTCTTTTCCACTATATTATGTTGAAGGGCTTATTTAATTATTGATTTGTTGGTTTTTTTTTCCTTGATTCCATCATCAAGTAGATATGTGCAAGTCACTTACATCTTAATTTCCCAGAGGGAGGTATGGCAAGGATTAATGAAGTAATATTTGGAAAATAAGTTGGTCTCATTGGATGAAAAGTATGACTTAAGTACATGGTATGTTCTGATTAATAACAGAAAAATTAAAAACAATACATGGAGTATAACATTATTATTATTTTGATTGTCAAAGTTCCTGGAAATTTTAATATGGGGAGTTTATAGGGTTATCATCGACCTCACAATTGAGTCTTTAATTAAATGCACATTAATTGAAAGGGTGAGACTAGGACTATACCCCTCCAAATTTTTTCAGGATGTGTTAACTCTAGCCACTAAGTATTTTATCCATTTTATGGAGCAAGTTTAAATTTTGAAGAATCAATGAGCAAATTCTAATTTCCTTTGCAACATTTTTGACTGATTAAATCATGGCAATGCCATGTGCTCTCAGCTTATTAAAATGCTGGAATAAGCGTGTCATTAACAGACAGTGCTGGTAAGTAAGAGAAAGCACCCCCCCCCCTTTTTTTCTTTTCTTTTTTTTTTCTTTGAAGCTGGAGCTAGTTGTGAATAGGTTCAGTATTTAAAGATGTGCAAATGGGCTCCGCATTTAGAAGAGAACTTAGTGTAAGGCAGGAGTAAATCTCCACGTATAATTCCAAAGTTCAAATGTTTTTGATTAGCATCCTGCTGTCTTATTGGTACCTCCTGGAAGGCAGTAAGATTAGAGAGTGCGTGAGTTCCTTATATCTCAGCATGATTGAGTCCAGGTCCAGAGTGCAGGGCAGGAACCAAGATGAAGAGGAGCAGCAGCAATTCATGCTCCTGCCCCATGGCCTCAGTCCTTCAGTCCTGCTCATATGGCCATTTTTCAAGGATTTCATCTTTGATATGTGGTCATGTTTTAAAATGAGACACTTAGCAAAGTGGCAAGTAGGGAGTAGTCTGTGGGATCCTTCTAGAGCAATCTAAAATTGAAACAAAACTTGGTGTTAAGCCAGTTTCTGGTTTGCATGGGTAATAGCATGGGTGTGAGGGATATTCATTCCTCCACATTTTCAATAACAGAGGATGTTCCTTTATCTTTCCAGGTTATATTTACTGGGAATAAAATTAAATTGAAGAAAGGGAGAAGGAAGAGAATATTACTTGGGTATAAGCCTGATAAAAATTGGCATAGTTTAGAATCACGATGTTGGACCTCAGAGATCACAGAGTACAACTCTTTATTTTTCACAGATGAGGGAACAGAGACCAAAAGAGATCAAAATAACTTAGTACAGTACTGTAGAAGTAGCACTCAGTAGTAGAGGACCTGGGTTCAAATTCTACCTATGTCATTTGTGTGTGACCTTGGGGAGGTCACTTGGATTTCCTTCTTTGTAAAAGGAGAAGCTGGACTTAAGGTTCCTTGTAGGTCTGAAATCTTCATTGTCTATATGACTTGTCCAAGGTCACCCTGATAATACTGACACCAGAGCCTAGACTTTCTGAATCTCAGATATGTATTACTTTCATTCCATCATGCTTTAGTCAACTTCTTCTAGTAGAAGGGTTGCCCCACTACCATATCTAGGTGGGTGTTGTTGTTGTTTTTAATAGAGAAGAATTTAAAGGAGATCTTGGTGAATTGTTTTAAAATCCCCAATTGAAAGTTTAAATTTGGATACTAGGTATAAATGAAATAAAATCTGGTGTTTCCAACCCTAGGTTTTGGATGGATTATACTCATATTTTTGGAAGATGGAGTGGGAGTGTGGACAGGGAGTAGGAAATTTACAGGGAAAGTCTTTGGAGGCTTTTTATTTAATGCTCTTTGTTTCGATTTTCAAGTACGTGGCACCTGAAACTGTGAGCGTTGCTTCTTTGAAAAAACTATATGAGAACTGTTTAAGGAAGTTCACAGAGTATAGTTCCAGTCTTGAAGAGGAAAGAACAAATCAGAATTGCATGCTCCCTGAGCTCAGCTTCTGATTAGCCTGAGATTTCAGGGTGGTTTTTTTCCCCCTGGGTTTTTGGCTGAGTAGTCTGGGAAGCAAGTTGACACGTTGGATGGCTCTTCTCAAATACCACTGCAGAGTCTTTGGGCAGAAAAACCAGCAGAGGAAAATGAAATGCAGAGGGATAAACAAAAATGAAAGTCCCTGTGAGGAAAAACACACCTTTTCCTGCCTCTTGAGAAAAAAGAAATCCACTAAAGGAAAGCCACAACCAAGATATAATGAAAAATAGCTGGGAAATAGGTTCCGAAGCAGTAATCCAGAAAAGTAAACTTTTTGAAAGCATGATTGGATTATTTTTAAAAGAATTTGATGATCGGTCAATAGCTGACCATTTTTTAAATAATGCATTAAAAAGAATGACTAGTTTCCATGTAGTAACTGCTTCAAATTAATAGTATTCACATAATTTAAATATTAGTAGGGATCATTTCATATTTTTTTTTCAGTACTTTCCTCCTCAGCACCTAGCACAGTGTCTAGTACGTAAGATGAGCTTAGTAAATACTGGTGGATTGATTGATTGCTAATTCATTCTGGGAGCTTTGTAGTATAGTGGAGAGAATGCTAGCTTGAGAACAAGAGAGCCTGGGTCAGCACACCAGCTTTTCTACTTACTACCTTTGTGTGGTAAGATAAGCCCTTTTTACATCTCTGGGCCTCAGCTTCCTCCCCTGGAAAATGAAGGAGTTGTATTAGCTGACATCTAAGGCTCCTTCCAGGTCCAAGTCTTTTATGAGAAGACAGAGCCTTTGCAGATATATTTCAACCTGTATTATATCCCTGAGTTCTGAAGGAACTGTCATGACCATAAACTGAGCCACATAGAAATTTTAAGTACTCATTGTGTTGCAGTGAAATTAGCCACCATGTAAGCCTTATGACAGTCAGAGTCTCTCCAGAGTGTCCTACAGACACCAAGGCAGAGCCCAGAAAGAAGCCAAGGGTTGTCCACTTTCTGGTTTGCTGCCTTTATTTGACCACAGCCAGAGTTATCATAACACTCCATAGGATTAGTTCTCCCTAGGTATTAGCTCTACAACAGCTAGAATATGGGGAGATAAAAAAATTCCCACAGATGGCATTGGTTAAGTCAGTGCATGATTTTGCTTGGTTCTTTTCTGGCTCAAGAAAAAAACTGATGAGAAACACAAATCTTGTATATGTGCCCTGTAGTTTTTTTTTTCTTACCCACCTCTGCTAGAATCATAACCTGTGTCCCTAAGGTCCCTTCCCTTAGGAGACCACCATACTCTTCCAATCTGGCTCTACGAGAGAAAGGGTGTGGTTTCATTTGGTCAGTCCTTGGTTCTTGGGGCACTTTATGAGTCAAGCATGATGGTTTTTTCTACAAGAGGAGGTAAACCAGGAGAAGAAACCTTGAAAAATGCAGTGTACCATTAAAATACAAGCAAGTGCTTGGAGAGGGGATTTAGATATTTGGCCTATACAGTAGAATTACTGAAGCAGGATCTTGGCCATCATACTAGTGCTGACACTATCAACCAGCACTGCTGAGAAAGGTTTTGTAGAATTTTTCATAGCTGTCTTGGGACAGGAACAGAAACTAATTTTCCACCATGAAGGAAGTCAGTGGCATATATATCTTGTGAGACACATTGATATCACAGCTGGTGAAAGCCAGTAAGCTTTGGGATTACTAGAGAAAGCTAAATTTGGAAACCATTTTTGTTCAATCTTTCTGATTATAGCTTATCAGGCATCAAGACCTATCAGTCATATGAGCGTAACATTAGAAAGAATACCAAGTAGAGCAAGGCTAAGATATTGCATTTGATCTTTTCCCACAACTGAAATGGAAGGTCAATATTGTAGATGTTTCTTTTCCCCTAAAGTCAGTTTTTACTTTAGGTGAGTTTTGTTGCTATTGTTCAGTTGTTTCAGTCATGTCCAATTCTCCATGACCCCATTTTGGGGTTTTCTTGGCAGAGACACATTTCCTTCTCCAGCTCATTTTATAGATGAGGAAACTGAGGCAAACAGGGTGAAGTGACTTCCCCAGGGTCACACAGCTAGTAAGTGTCTGAGGCCAGATTTGAAATCAGAAAGATGAGTTTTCCTTATTCCAAGCCAGTGCTCTATCCACTATGGCACCACCTAGCTGCCCTTTTTAGTTGAGTTCTTAGCCCCTTATTCTTTAGAACAATTAACACCACATCAGGACCTTGTTTTCATACTTGTCCAGAAAGATACATTTAGCAGGGTAAGAGAATGTAAGCTGTGTAAGAGCACGGAATCTTTTCTCTTTTTCTTTTCAAGCACAATGCCTGGTACATCATACGTGCTTAATAAATATTTGTTGGGTGTTAATAAACTTATTCATGCTACAGCTTTATGTAGACTTATGTAAAAGCTTATCTGGAGTCAGATGGATAAGCAGGTCCTTTTTCTTAGCTATTCCTTTCTGGATAGAAAGTTTTACTTGAATCCATCAAAATGCAGTTGGATTTTCAATTGTGTCCCAACCACAAGACTAATTTCCTCTTACAGACCTTGTGGAAGAAAAAGAGAGATTATAAAAACTCAGTTTGGTTATTTTCTCAAGCATCAACCTTTGAACTGATATGCAGGAAGAATACAAGTCCTGAAATTTTTTTGACCACTTGATTCCCTGAATCCTGGAGTTGAGACTGAATGTTTGTTTTGCCAATTTCCTCTGCCAGAACTGACCCTTTCTCTAAACAAAGATCCTGTTATAAGGGGAGGTGGATTATTTGAACATATGGATGTTAAAAAGTTCACATCATTGATAGATGCTTCATCTGCCACAGCCAATTTTGTTAATTTAGGAAGGAATTGCAGGCTCTGGTCTGATTCTGGGGGAAGATCCAAGATGAATGCAAAAAGTTGCCAGAAAACTATTGTTTCAAATATTGTGAAATAAGATTTAGATCCTATGTGTGTAAATTCTTGGCTGAAGAAAAGGCTTTTTCCAGTCCAGAGAAAAGACCAACATCTCTCAGCTGTTATGATAGAGGCATTATATTCAATTCTTATCAATTCAGGAAACATTTAAGTATGTTTTAGGTGCCAGATGCTGTACTATATGCTGAGGATTCAAAGACAACAACAAAGACCCTGCCCTCAAGGATCTTTCTTTCTTTTGGGAATAGACATGGAGATAGTTATGGATATGTGTTGGAATATGGATTCATATTTGTGTTTGTATGTAATATATATAAAATATTAAATGGAAAGGAAGCTTAGATAAAAGTCATATAATTAATAAATCATTGTTGGTTTTCTTTTTTTAATTTAGTCCTCACCACTAACTAAAGGTTAGTGTTTTATTTCTAAATATAAAATTTGCACCCCTAGTTCAAAAATACTAGGGATCAGACCTGAGAATTTAGAAGTCAAAAAGCCTAGGCATGTTAAAATGATCATCACTGATATTCTCTAATCATTAATGGAATGGGTATGGCTATTAATGGCTGTTATGTTGTTTTTTTTTACATAAGATAATTAAATTGAACCACTGACTGTTCTACTCTAGTCCCAACATAAAAGAAATAAATATACAAATACAAAATATGAGATAGTCCCTGTCCTCAAAGATCTTACATTCCAGTCATGGGAATAACACACATAGGGGACTGGTGGTCAAGGAGGGGATGTTTTGGGTCGAGAAATTACTGCAATGGTAATTTAGGGAGGAGACTGACACATCCACCTGGAGTTGAAATTTAGACAAAAACTTCTAGCATTGGGAGTTTTTAGATAAGTGATGACCATTTTGTTCTGTTTAGCCAATGTTAAATTCGAAATTTCTCAAGTACAGAGGTTATTTCACCTTTGTTTTGGTGCTAGTGTATATAACACTGTACCTGACACATAGAAAGTATTTAATAAATCCTTGTTGAGTGACTGATTGTTCCAACAAACATTTAACCAACTCCTGTGCTGGGAATTGCAAGTACAAAGATGAAAAAAAAAATGGTGTAGCTCCTGTTCCAGTTGAGGAAATGAGAGAAATACACACAGATATAATAGAGTAATAAAAATAATAAAAGCATATGAATAAGTGTGTTCTCTGGACCAGAGGCATGCCCTGAGAGACTCACTTAACCTATTTAGCTCTAAAATTCCCACCATGGATCCTGAGCTGTCCTGATTGGTAAATGCCTTATAGGGCTACCTAAATCCAGTTGTTTGTTTCTCTTTGTACCATCTTCTTACCTGCTGTTGATCTCTCTCTTTTCTAGATCTTGAGAAGGTCTATAGTCTACTTCCCTAAAATTCCACTCACCATTCCTGTATCTTTTTAAACCAAAGCATCCTTTCTTGACCTAGTGCTAAACTCTAAAGATAGGAGTGTCTCACTTTTGTATTTGCGTCTCCAGTGCTTTGCAAATAATAAATGCTTAATATAGTCTTTATTCATTCATTCATGAGAGGTCAAACATAGCTTGAAAAATTCTAAGGGGGAAGGTCACATGGATGAAATCAGCACCTGATTTTTGAAGAAGAAAAGGATTTCAACAGGCAAAAATGTGGGGACAGTAGGTAAAATGTGTACAAATGCACCAAAGCAGGAAAGGACAAAAATAAGTTGGGGAACAGAGAATATTCCAGTTTGGTTAGAATATAGAGTACATGAAGGGGAACAAGGGCAAACAAGACCAGGAAAACAAGATGTGGATTGGAGTCAGATCGTGGAGAGTCTTGCTTACTTTGTCATTGATCCTCTTTGAAAATGAAAGACCAACAACAACAACAGCAAGGAGTTTATATTTTATCCTATAGGTAATGTGAAGCCCCTAAAGGTTTTTCCTATTGAGCAATACATTATAAAGAATATCTTCTCAGTATTATGAAAGATGAATTAGAGACAGGAATAGACTGGAAATGGGAAAGCTCCTTTGGTGGCTATTATATTAGTTTTAGGTCAGAGTAGATGACACTTAAATAGCGTTTATTCATTTGCAGAGAAATACATTATTTCATTTGATCCTCAAAACAATCCTGTAAATTAGGCAGCACAGGAATTTGGATCCCTTTTTTATAGTTGAGAACTTAAAACTCAAGTTAAATTGTTTGCCCATAGTCAAATGGATATGTGTGTGTATGTGTATATAATATATATTATACCCATGGGGTGTGTGTGTGTGTGTGTGTGTGTGTGTGTGTGTGTGTGTGTGTGTGTGTGTGTATCAAAAGCAGTTTGAACCCAGATCTTTCTGACTGGAGCACAGTACACTAACCTACAACTCCTTCATTAAGAGAATTCTAAAGTTATGAACCTAGGTTAATGGGAGACTGATGGCTCTATCAGTAGCTATAGAGAAATTAAGGAGAAGGGATATGTTTGAAGACTAAGATGACGTGTTCATGTTGAGTTTAAGGTGTTCACTCAAGGTCACATTTTCATCATGTTTTCTTAATCATTCCTGCAAAAATATATAAAGTTGGCATTAGGAATGTATTGTTGAACTGTACTGTGGTGTCAGATGGACCTCAAAACAGCTGGTATAATTAACCTAATTGCTTTGAAATGTTTCCCTTAAGATATAGATATTTTAGGGTGGCTAGGTCACCACTAGCCCTGGAGTCAGGAGGACCTGAGTTCAAATATGACCTGAGACACTTAACACTTACTAGCTGTGTGGCCTTGAGTGAGTCACTTAACCCCAATTGCCTTGCTTTCCCCCCTCCAAAAAAAAGCCCAAAAAAAGTGTTTAAAAAAAATAAAAAGATATAGATATTTTCTCATTAATTTCCATTGCTTTTAAAGTATTATAGTATGTCACAGCTGGAAGGGACCTTAGAGATCATTCCAGTCTAACTCCCTCATTTTATAGATGAGGAGTGTGAAATGACATAAGAGTGTGAAATTACTTGTCCAAGGTCATATAGTTGGTAGAAAAATATTTTTTGAATAATGGAATTTTTGAAAATTCATCATGTGGACTTCTAGATATATGGTTACTACACAGATGAATAAAATACAAGGCCCAGCCTACCAGTAAGCCACAGGTGAGTGATTGGAGATTGCTACAATTATACTTCTCCCATTGGTTTGCCATGGCACTATTGTTGTTTCCCCAAAAGTCTTCTGTAAACATGACGCACATATTACTCTATGGAGAAGAACACTAAACTGTAAGACTTAGTTCTAGTCTTAGCTATACCTCTAAATGGCTATATGACCTTGGGCAAGTCACTTCAAGTCTGTGGGTCTTAGTTTCCTCTCCTTTTGTAAGGGTTGACTAGGTGATCCTTTAAAGTCTTTCCAGATTCTAAAATTCCATGATTCTGGGTTATCTGAAATAACATACTAATATGCTTAGTTCTTTAGATTACCTTGCTGACATCCAACAGAGAGTAAGACCATAAAGAAATGACACACTAGTTAGGTAAATTGTATGAGGGACTTAAGGGGCTAGAGAATTCCATCACATTGGACAGTACCAAGAAGAGTACCAACAATGGACCTTAGGAATTTGAGCCAGAAGGAAGGCACTGGTAGCCTGGGATGATATGAGAATATGAGATGATAAAAGAAAAGGTTGTTGGGAAGAGGTGAGATGATTCAAGGGATATGAGGAGGTACTAAAGACAAAATTCATCTCAGTCTCAATGCATCTCTGTGTAGTCAGCTCTCTAATTCAGAGTTGAGTTATTCAGTTATAGATTGTCTGAGGTCCACTCCTTCCCTATTCCGGAATTTTCTGTCTTTTTTCATTCTCTACCAGAAGGCCAACAGAGGACAGGGAGAGAAGCAAAACTCAGGTTCATAACGTATTTTTCATTGCTTATTCCTAAATCACTATGCTACAGTGAATAGTGGGGATATTATTGCAGAAAATTTGTAAGCAATGAGAAGGATCACTACTGTATCTGTCTTGCTGCAAAATTCAAGTGAATTCTCGGGAGACGCACAAATTCTAAAATAATCTCTACAAATGTTAAATTCTACATTTTGCAAATGTATACAGCATAATTAATGGTATAAGTAGAAAGTATAACACATGCTATGAATTTGGTCCAATTTTCATTTTCCAACCACTGGCTGTTGTGTGAGCTAATCTTCATCAGGGTTTTCTTCTGATTAATTTTCTATATCATGACCCTTCATCACCTAGCATACTTTTTAGTATTATCTTGCACTAGTTAACATCCTCTGGTTGTTTTCTATGCTTTCTCCACATCCCTGGGGTCAAGAATTTGACTACATATGTTTTCTCCTTAACTTGATTATAAAGTTCTTGAGGACAAGGATCCTGCCTTCTACTGAGCTTGTCTCAAGCACTTAGAATTAAACCTTTTACGAGTTCCATGTCATCTGAACAAATGAATTTTGATTTTCTGTGTGGTAGCCTTTGTAGAAACACATTCAGTAGTATCATTTTCTTGGAGAAAATCATATGAAACTATCGAAGAAATAACAAAGCAATAAAACTGAGTTACTTTAAAGAATGTAGAATGTATATGGGTCAAAGTACCAAATGCATATACTATGGTTGCCCATACTAATACAGGCTGTGCCAAAAGTCTTAGTGCTATTCTAAGTTTTTAAGTTTTAATAGCTTAAAACTGCACAAAGACTTTTGGCACAGCCTGCACTTCAAGGTAAACCTTTGGATACAAGATTTTATTCTTCCAAATATAATGAGGACAAACCTTTGTGCAGCTTACAAAATCAGTTAAAACTCTGGGCAATTGTGCTTATATTCTGAAGTAATATAAGAATGAGATGTTGTTGTTTTTTCTTTTAAAAAAGAGGCAATTGTCATTTTAAGTGCACAAAAATCACGGTAATTGTGCAGGAGTTATTGGTAGCATCCAACAGGGAGAAAGACTTGGAATTCTGTTTGATATAAAACATTGCTGAGAGTAAAAATAAATTGCTGAAAAGAAAGAAAAAAAAAAGCTCTGAAGTCCCAGAGGTAAAAAATTAGCCCAAGAATTAATAATGAAAGATTACAAGTTAACAGTTGCAAAGATAAGATTACTTAGGAGGAATAGATACAAAACTAAATAATACATGCAAACTCTCCTGACTGTAATTTAGTTCCACCAGTCATATTTACTTAGTTGCCCTTCTTCTATAAAGTCAATATTGGGCTAAAAATTAACCAGTTTATAGTGAACCTGAAGATTCTTATGTATAGTCACTAACCATCATATTTGGATAGTACAACCCTATGTAGTGAAAGTGTCTCTCAATATCTAAGAAAAGCTTGGGTTTTTTTTTCCATCTCTGTGACAGTCAACTCAAGTAAATCACGTAATCTTAAATAGGATAATACTGAAATGTGATTATGTTAATACAAGGTATTTATTTCATATTTCTTATCCTGATCCTTGAGTCTTCTTATTTAAGGTTGAGGACTATTTAGGCATAAATGGATTAATTTTACTTGGTCACTATTTAATTTGTTGCGATCGATGAATTTAAGGGACAATTGTCAAGATTTCCACCCAATTTGGCCATTTTCGCAATGCAGCTATTTTCCTTTCGCCTAAGGCAATAATAGACAGGGATGCAAACATCCTTTAAAGAGGGTGTCAGCTGATTTACATATTTTAAAAGTATTAAGATCAAAAGTAATGAGAATTTAATCCATATGGCATGTAGGAGATAAATAGGAATATTAATACTGTATCAAACACTAATTGCAGAAAACACCGGAGATCAGATTTTGAGAATGAAACAGGATAAAAATGAACTCTTTATGAAGTTAAGCTCTGATTCTCTTGGGGGAGGAAAGGACAATTAGAGTTGGTGGGTTTTATCCAAGGATGAAATAGAGGCTTGGAGATGACTAGTTATGTATTTCATTTTACTTTACCAAGGAATATGAAAAGGCCTTTTAAATGAGCTTAGATCAATGGTATATGTCTTTTTGGTCCAAGAATCCTTTTTATTTTTTGCGTCCCCTCTTATTAATTATCCCACAGAAAATTGCAGAGTCTGGGGTAAGGCAAAATCAGAGCATACGAAAACCAAAAATCCTCCATAGACGATGCTAATCCAACTATCTGGCATTTAGGGTTTCCAAAATATTTTCCATGTATTATTTCATTTTATCTTCACTGCATCCTTGTAAATTTAGGTGCTACAGATAGAATTGTCCCCATTTTAAAGAGAAGGAAATTGAGGCTCAGAGAGATTAAGTATCTTCACCTGGTCACACAACTAAATCTATTTTAGCAGCAGGATTTGAAAACAGGTTTCTTCTGACACCTTTTTTACAGTTGCCCAACTAAGGCAAGCTCTGGTGTAGATGATTGATGTATTCTGTTTCAGTTGTGTCCATCAGTTTGTGACCCCATTTGGGGTTTTCTTGGCAAAGATACTAGAGTGGTTTGCTATTTCCTTCCCCAATTCATTTTACAGATAAGGAAACTGAGGCAAACAGGTTTAAGTGATTTGCCCAGGGTCACCCAGCTAAGAAGGATCTGAGGCCAGAAGATGAGTCTTTCTGATTCCAGGCCTAGCATTCTCTCCACTACGCTTCTGTAATTGTCAGTATTTCAGTGGTTGCTTTTGCTCAGATAAAGAGCAGACATGAACGCTCAGGAATTCACTGTCCAATTCAATCCATATGAAGACTGTGCTATTCACCCATCCTTGCTAGAACATATATTTCAGTGGGCTTTTTTCTAATAGTAGTTGTGGTTAAAGGAATCTACCCCCTCCCTAGCCCATCCTCCCCAAAATGAGATGCATTTATTATAAGACTGGGATGAGAAGTATGTTTGTTGGTCAAAATGAGACAATTTTTCCTCTATGTGAAGCTGATTGACTTGTGTGGAAATTAGACATGGAATCTTGGTTTCAGTGGTAAGACACTAACAAGGTTAGGAATGGCTGGAGTTGAAATTAAATTACAAATCAGAGAAAATGACCAAAAATAAATCTGACTGTTCTCAATGCCAGTTATTTTCCCACCTGACTATTTTTTTACATGAAAGTAGGAAATAACAAAAAGATCAAACATATTTTAATGTTAACAGCTCCAAGACTGTCAAGCTTCAACAGTTCTAGTTACTAATATAATTTGTACACCTATCTTGAATTAGGCCTATACACCAGCACTCAGACCTCCAAATAGGACCACTACAGGGAGACTCTATGGGCCTCAAATGAGGCTTGAGGAAAAAGATGTGAAAAGCAAATATCCTCAGGTAACTGCCACTTGGGAATTGTGGCAAGAGTAATGGAAAAGAGTACAGGACAGAAACCACTAGGACTGCTGCAGGTTCCTATGTGACCTCACCTTCTCAACACAAGACAGTCTGCAGCTAAGGACATATTTGGGGTTTTCTGAGTTACCTTCCCCTACCTTTTTTAAAAAACCTTCCCCCTCCTTGTCCTTTATTTACGCCCTACATGTATATGGCAAAATTAGGCAGCAAAGACTAGAGTCCAGCCCTTGAGAAGATGAGCTCAGGGAACACAGAAGAGCAGGAGAGTCTATAGGAAGTTTTAAGGAA
The DNA here is from genome assembly GCA_028627135.1 of Pseudochirops cupreus. Classification (NCBI taxonomy): domain Eukaryota; kingdom Metazoa; phylum Chordata; class Mammalia; order Diprotodontia; family Pseudocheiridae; genus Pseudochirops; species Pseudochirops cupreus. The sequence continues at coordinate 301,223,754 of CM053582.1, read as the reverse complement.
ATTCAGATTTTAAGACATAAGAAAGGCATGCCCATCCTGAATTAACCTGCCAATAAAGAGATAAGAGTAAAGTATCTAAAAATAAAACGGTTTCCAGATAATGATTAGCTTGGGCCTAACCAACATTGGTAAATTGTAATGAGTCCTAACATTCTGTGAATTCATAGATAACCGCTCATTAAGGATATTGAAGGAAGGAATTCATGAGTCAGGTAGAGTAATACAGAGTAACCTTCCAGGTTCTTTCCAAATCTCCAGCAGTAGTAATGAATGAAGCCAAAGTCCTAAGATTCCATCCATATTCTGAAGACATCAAGCATGTCAAAAAGGAAAAAAAAAGCATATTGGACTTGACTTATTCTTATGACCACATTTATCTTTTTAATCCTTTTCCCGAGCTTTTAAAACTTTTGAGGAATTTGGCAGTTTTTCCCAAGTCTGGTGGTGAGGAATATACTATAAGAATATACAAAGAATTATTAAACTGCCTATACCCCTTGACCCAGAAATACCACTGCCAGGTCTATTTCTAAAGATGACTGAGGAAAAAGAAAAATAACCTGTGCATTCTAAAAGATCTTTAGTGGTTCTCTTTGTGGTGGCAAAGAACTGGAAACTGTGGGGATGCCCGTCAGTTGGGGAACGGCTGAACAAGTTATGGTATATGATTGAGATGGAATACTACTGTATTATAAGAAATGATGAGCTCAGTGACCTTAGAAAAACATAGATAGACTTGGACAATATAATGAAGAGAGAAATGAGCAGAACCAATAAAACACTGTATATAATAAGAGCAATATTGTTCTAAGAACAGCTTTGAGTGACTAAGTCGTTTTGACTATTCTGAATAACCAAATTAACTCCAAAGGACCTCTTAAGGAAGACACTATCCATATTCAGAGAAAGAACTGACAAATAGAAGTATGTGTAGAATTATTTTCCATATATGTATATAAATACATATTTGCGTCTAATGGTAGCCATCTCTAGAGCAAAGGAGGGAGAAGAGAAGAAAAAAATCTACATGATAATTTTATTATATTTTTTTTAAAAATGCAATTGTACATAATAGATTTATAATTTCATGTACAATAATCTTTTTATTATTCTACAATGTTATGGAAATACTTGTTTTATTTCATAAACTAAAAATAAAATAAAATTTTAAAAAGAGGCAGCTCAGTGGTGCAATGCATAGCACAATGGTCCTTTGGTCAGAAAGATCTGAGTTCAAAGCTGGCCTTGGACATTTACTAGCTAAATGACCCGAGGTAAAGTCACTTAACCACTAATTGCCTCAGTTTCTTCATCAGTAAAATGGAAACAATCATAACACCCATCTTCCAGGTTTGTTGTGAGGATAAAAGGAAATATTTGTAAAGTATTTTGCAAATCTTAAAGTGCTATGTAAATGCTTGCCATCAAGTTCTATGAGAGCCGATATCTGTTATAGATGTTCACGTACCTGATGTAGGTCATGTACCCTGTGAGTGTTTAATTAATGTGTTGATTGAAATTCCCTTTGATGAAAGCCTACATATTCCTTAGTATTTATGTATCTCCAGTTACAAGATACTAAACTCTGAAGCTCAGAATCTAATTTATGTTCCCTTTATAATGATTTAGATTTTTTGGTAAGTTGCTCCCTTCCCTTTTACCCTGGGTCTTTTCATCCATTTATCTCTGATTTGTCTCTCCCTAGTACAAAGCATTTTTTTTATGGTTTTAGTCCCAAGTGACCACAGGCCTGGACAACCCTGTTGTGGGTTGTTCAGCTTCTTCAGCTCTTTTTCCAGATTCGTGAATTATCTGCCTGAGAATCAATGACTCAGCCTCCTTATTCCTGAGGATGTTTCAAGCCAAAGGGCTACAAAGATGTGATTCCCTCAAAGATTGTGGGTTCTCCCCTGTCCATGATATTTTGGCTTTTGGATGATGTTTAATATCAATGTGTACTTTTTAAAAGGCTATCTTAAATTTGAGAGGATTCATTTTCCTACATGAGAATTTAAACAGGGAAGCATTTCATCAGCTCCTCTCCCCAAGTCCTGAAGTACTTCTGAAAAATGAAGTAAAGAAGTCTTTCACTGCCCTGGAGCTCTTTCACAACATCAAAAGCTTTAATGAAAATGTTTTCCTCAAACCTCAAGCATTTCCAAATATTAAATGTGAAGAGGAAAGCTTTTTCTCTGGACTGGAAGTGTTCTAAAGCTGCAGGGATTTTTTTTTGGGGGGGGGGAAGGGAAGGGGACTGTTTTTCCTCCCTTATTATTCTGAAATAGATTTAATCTTATTCCCCAATCCCCTAAACAGGGTAACATAAACAAACATACCTGTGTGGGGCTGGCTAGTCTCCAGTGTGATTCTCAGTGGTTCATTTGGAAGAAAGAGGAGGAGCACACGTCCACCACAAAGAAAAAGCAAGCTGTTAGCCTAAGCTGGCAAATGCAGTGATGGAAAGAGGCTGGAAGAATGAGGGGTAAAAGCTGAATGTCAGGGCAAGAAGGTGAGCTGTTCTATAGAATGGTTATGGTGGTGGTTATGATTGAAAGAAAAGTGGCAAAGCAGGTTTCATTCACAGCAGATCCATGTTTACTGAACCTAAAGTCTTGGGCTAGTGGAGGACAGCAATTTTTTTACTTAAAGTTGCATCCTCTCTTGGGATGCTTTTTCTTGTTTTTAGATAAGCAATATGATCAAAAGTACCAATTTGTGAATGGAGATAGAAAACTTTAGTGTTGTGTGATTATTTTCCACTGTTATATGTCACTAATGTAGCATTTCAGGCACGTACAATAACACTCCTCCTTTTTAATTTACTGCTCATCTAATTATGCCTCATTTTAATTATAATTTAATTTTTTTCTAGAAATTTGCCCCCCTTTTACTCCTGGCATTAAATATTTAAGAAATAAAGACTTCAGCAGGGCTCTGTGACTTGATCAGGATGGTTATTCCCTCCAACAGTGCAGATTTACAGTCCATCCAGATCCTTTCATCCTGTGTCATTCTTTTCTATCTTTCCCACCATCTTCTTTAGAGGATGCGATAGACTAGAGGTCTTTCTTGGAGTTTTCTAAGATTTTGTGACTGCCTGTGAAGCACCTGGGCTTCATTTCTCACTTTCTCTATATGACTAGCCCACACCCTTTTCATATATGTTATGGATGATGTCTTTTTTTAAAAACTTTTGTTTACTTTTAGTTTACGTCATTCATTTCCATGAGATTTTGATTTACAAATTTTCTCCCCATCTTTCCCTACCCACCACCCCAAAACAGCGATCCCACTGTATACCCTTTCCCCCAATCAGCTTTGTCCTATATCCTCCTTCATCACCCCTCTGACTTTCTGGTAGGGCAAGATGGATCTCCCTACCCCAGTACCTGTATATTTCCCTCCTTCCTATTCCACTCTCCACTTGTTCTATTTTCTACTTTGTCCCTGTCCCTTTACAAAAGTGTGTGCTTCTAACA
>CM053582.1:301146213-301219775 GCA_028627135.1 Pseudochirops cupreus | reverse complement strand
TGTTGTCTTCCTCCTGGTTCCATGCTTTGGTCCTTTTTGTCCCCAAAAAAGGAATCTAAAGTTGCATTGCTGGGTTTGCTTTGCTTTCTTTGCCTACTCATGTTACCAGTCAATTACTTGACTTTTAGATTCAGTAGAACTCAGCTTTCAGAAGGGAGAGCTCTGTTCCAAATCATCGGGGTTTTCGCAGCTGCTGGAGCTATCAGGAGGCACAGTCTCTGCAGCCTCCACCAGCTTTGGCTCATTGAAAACACACCTCAGGACCACCACCCAAGACTGTGATCCCGATCCAGGCAGCTCAAGGCAAGAGCACTTAGCCTCTGAGTGATCGCTTGGCCCCCCCTACAATCTGCAGGCCGGGAGCTCTGAAGCAGGCACATGGAGGTGGCTGCAGGGCCGCTGCTTCTGCTGCTTTCTTTCCCTGGGGGTGGATGGCCAAAACTGCTTTTCTCACCGAAATTTAGCTGAGTTCCACTGACCTTTCACTTGGTCCTTGTTTCTTTTGGGTTGGTAATTCTGGAAAACGCCACAGCTCCTGGTGATTCATGCTCCAGCCGCGGCTTGTTCTGGCGGCCCTAGGGCTCCAGCCAGTGCTGGTTTGGGGTCCTAGTGTAGTGTGATGAACCCCTTCCTGTCTGCTTGCCAGGCTGCCTTCAGCAGGAGCTTTGTTACTCTGTCATTTTGTGAGTTCTAGAGCTTTAAAATGTGTTCAGAGTCATATTTTATAGGTATTTGAGGTGGTTATGGGGAGAGCTGTGGAGTTTTGCTGCTTCTACGCTGCCATCTTGACTCCACCCCGATAATGTCTTTTTTCAAAAAACAACTTTTCATGTATACATTATTATTGATAATCTGCTGCAGCTTACTTAGACCCACCAAAGTTTTTCTATTACCCTTTGAGTCTCAGAACTTTTCATTCTTTTGGGATGAACATACACCACAATTCACAGTCATCAGTCATTGCCAAGAGAGGGGCTTCTGCAGCAGTCAGTAGTTTGGGATTTTGAAAGTGTTGTATAGTTGGCTGCCCAGATTGTTTAACTACCTTCTATTCTTCATTTTCAGTTCTGAACTCACCTCCTCGTCCATTCGCAGGACCTATCCAGGATATTTGTATGGTTGAACTAATTCAACAGGCTGCACATCCATCTGCATGTCATGATCTGGGAAATACTCATTCTTAGCCACTTAGTTTGCCCAGTGTGGATTGTTGTAGGTTTCACTGAGGAGTTGCTGTTGCATTTGGTGGCTTGGTGCAACTAGCTCAGTCATTCAGTGGTTCCCCATTGCATTTAAGATAAAGTACAAACTCCCCAGCTTGGCATATAAACCCTTTCACAGTCTGGTTCCAGCCTACTTTTCAAGACCTTTCACATTACTTTCCTTTGTGAACTTTATATGCCACCCAAACTGGCTAACTAGTTGTCCCCAAATTATACATCCCATTCCCATCTCTAGGTCTTTGTTTTATGCCTGAAACTCAATCATTTCTCACTTTTGCCTCTCAGACTCCCTGGCTTCTTCCAAGGTTCAATGCCTACAGAAGCCTTTCTAGAGTTCCCTAGTCATTAATGTTCTATCTTTCCTCAGATTATCTTGTACTTACCCATGTACCCTAACAGAAGACTAGTCAGGCTTTAAACTGAACTAAGACTTTTGTGACACCCTGGATAAGCCATTTGAGGGCATGAATTATTTTTGGTTTTATCTTTGTACCCTCTCCCTTTTTTCATCTAGGATGTACTTGATAAGTATATTTGATAAATGTTTGTTGAAGTGAATCTAGAATCATCTAGACACACTCATTGCCAATCAGGACTCCTTTTTTCTTTTTGAACTTTGCACAAGATGGCCTCTGTGACTACATAAATCCTGGTGAACAGAGTTCGACCCAATTTTATGCCTTCTTTGATGTTGATATTCTTCAAATCTTTAAACATCATCCTTTCTGAGAGCCTCCCCATCATGGAATCCTGCCAGGGCTTCATTTAAATGTGAAAAATCTCCACTTTATTTGAAAAGAGCCTTTCAGATTGTGTTTCTGGTTTTGAAATTTTGTTCAGATTTGTGTATGTGAAAGTAGAAATCCCAGTCTAATCACCTCTAGCTCCTCTGTCAATTGTACATCCATTAAGACATGATGTGGTGTAGAAAATCTTCCATAATAGTCTGCCTCTTCCCTTCTCATATTTTTGAGGAGGATAATCTCAGTGTATACAGACCATTCTCATGAAGATTTTTTCAGAAGTCAGAAAGTGATTCAGTAGTTGGTGGTATCTTCTGAATGGACTTTTTTTTTCTTTTGCAATAATACAATCCATGATGTTTTCCATTTGGGTAGAATGTAAGATATCTTGACATCAATTCCTGAATGCCTTTAAGATTGAGTAATTCCAGGCTCAGGTTTCTTTCAAATAAAAACAAGGAAAAATTCAAATCTAATTTAGCAGACCATTCTGAATTCATTCTCTTATACCTTGAGGAGGCAGCATGGAGTAATGGAAAGAACATTGGATGTGAAATCAGAAAACCAGAATTCAAACTCCAGCTTCTTATTGTCAATCTTTGGACAAGCCTTTTGACGCATGAGCTCCTAGGAAGGACCAGGTTTAAAGATTTGCTGAATATCAACATCGAGCAAGGCATAAAATTGGGAGATAGATATTCACCCAAGTGTTTGCTGCTATCATGGAGGATGAATATTGTAAACACCAAGTTGAAAGACTGTCTCTTGATGCCTCAAGCTCTTGCTGCTTCAGTTTCTTCCTCCATCATTTTCTGAATTCTGTTCTTCAAATGGGAGGCAGAATTGGCTAGGTCATATAATCATTACTATATGGGAAGCTAGAATGACTATGTAGCCAAAATGAAATTTCCAAATTGAAGATTTCAGAGCACTTTGATGAATGTATTAGTCTTGATCTCAGTGCCAACTAACAAACATTAGCACCATGTGGTAGATGAAGAAAAGAAAGGATTAGCACTTTACCCAAGATTACATATAGAGAATCAGGATTCAAATTTAGAATTCCTCTTTCTCAGACTTAAAACAAAGCATTATTTTCTCTCTTAGTTCAATTTAGTAGAATCATGCATGATGGTGGTAGATAGAGTGCTAGACTTGGAATCAGGAAGACCTGAGTTTAGATTCAGCCTCAGATGTTATGTGACCCTGGACAAGTCACTTCACCTCTCTCAATCTCAGTTTTCTCATCTATAAAATGGAGGCAATAATAACGTGTGCCCCACAGGGTTGTTATGAAGAACAAATGGGGAAACATATGTAAAGTGCTTTGCAAACCTTAAAGTCCTATGTAAATACTAGCTCTTGCTGAGATATGAGATGACGAGGTATAGGAATGATGGTGAGACAAAAGAAAAGGAAACCTTTTCCTTAAGAATTCTGCTTAAGGCAAAGCTGTTGTTGTTGCTGTTCAGTCATTTCAGTTGTGTCTGACACCACTTGACCCAATCTGGATTTTCTTAGCAAAGATCCTGGTGTGTTCTGCCATTTTCCTTCTCCAGCTCATTTTACAGATGAAGAAACTGAGGCAAAGAGGGTGAAGTGACTTGGCAAGGGTCACACAGCTAGTAAGCATCTGAGGTCAGATTTGAATTTAGGAAGATGAATCTTCCTGACTCCAAGCCCAGTGCTCTATCCACTGCACCATCTAGCCATGCCAGAGCAAAGTAGATTAGGCAATAATTATTTGCAGCCCTGAGGTACAATAATATTTGTTATATGTGGACAGAGTTCACTCTGTCATTTACTATCCATAAGACCTCATGCAGATTTCTCAAACCTCCATCCACCCTAAACTTCCTCCTCAGTAACATGGGGATAATCATTTCAACACCTAACTTACAAGATTGTTCTAAGGATCATGACATTCTGTATGTAGAAATGCTTTGTAATGATAAATTGTAAATAAAGCTTAGATAGACACTGTTCTTTTTTTTTTTTTGCATGTTTATGTAACCCATTATCACCCTGGAACTAATTATTCACATAGAGACAGTAGATTTGTATAAAAGAAGATAATTCTTTCTTTCTTGTCTTTCTCTTGATGACATGACTCATAAAATGAAGAGGACTGGGGATTAGAAGGACAAGGAGACCCAGTATCATTTAACTAGAGGATTTTTATATATTATTTCCTGTCACAAATAAGAACTGGCAAACAGTATCTTTTTCGTCATTTCATTTGCTTTTCATGTAACTCCTGCTTTTATAACACTTCCAGAATAATGTGATTTTGTAATATCTAAACCCCTGGTCCTGGTTCTAAAAGCCAGTACTTTGATGCTTTTAAAGTAAGGCTGAGCATAAGCTTCCTGAGGACAAGGGGTTTGTCTACTCCTGCCTTTGTTAATTTCTCACACCACCAGAAACGGGTGCTAATACTCCCAGTTGACTGAAACTTCATGAACAGAGTTCTAAAACCTATAGTAACCATATTTTCTAAACAAAAAAATCAGGACACATGGTCTGGCAAAGGATATTTCTTTCGCAAAGCCTCATTAAAAGTGCACTTTCTTTTCCTGGAACTGGTACTGTCCCGGGAAATCTGGGACAAACTGTTCCAGAAAACAATTTGGAATTCTACTAGAAAAGTCATTAGATGGTACATATCTCTTGACCCAAAAATCCTATGACTAGTCATATACCCCAAGGAGGTCACAAACAGAGGGAAAGGACCCGTAAGTACAAAAGATTTGTAGCAGTCTTTATGTGGCAGTAAAAAAAAAAAAACTGGTAACAAAATGGGAGCCTTTTATTTGGGAAATGACAACAAATGGTGGTACATGAATAAAATGGAATATTATTGTACTGATGGGGCAACAAGTAGGTATTATTGTACTGATCGGACAACAGTTCAGGGAAATTCAGAAAGGTTTATGTGGACTATGGGTTTACCCAAAGTCTCTGTACCCAGTCTACTTCTTTTTTTTTCCTCCAAAGTATTAGAGTGAAGACAAGGAAAGATAAAAGATTGGGATGGAAAGATGGCATGAAAAGAGCACTGTCCCTGGGACAGGAGAATCTCAGTTCAAATCCTACCCTTGGTGCTTACTACCTTGTGACCTTGAGCAAGTCCACTTAACCTCCTTTGGGCCTTGGTTTCCTTACCTATAAAATGGAATTTGGATTAGATGTCCTTTCCAGCTCTAAATCTAAGGATGAGATAGCCTGTTCTTCTAATTCTTGTCTTCTAGGGCTGCATGGAATCTCCATCCTTTTTATTTCCTTTTTGCTTTCTGGTCCAGTTAAGCCATAGAGATTATGTGCTTGCCTAAAACTATCAGAAATCACAACTGGTTTCTGCTATAAGCCATGACTCTCTCCTAACAAAGTAAATGTTACATGAAAGAACCTCACATCACAGAGAAAAGAACACTGAATTTGGAAATAGGACATCTGGGTTCAAATCAGGGCCCTGCTAATATTCTATGTGTTTTTCACTGTGGGATAATTAGAAAGAGGACAAGATTTCATTAATGAAACTTTAAAAAAAAAATTACACGTCAGAGAGCAGGAGGATGTTCAGAAGGGAAAAGACAAGCAAGGCAATGTTGGTGCTACCAATTAAATTTAAAATTTATTTTTAAAAAATAATCTGCAATAGATTCATCATTTAATATATACTCGATTCCCTTTTCAGGCTTTCTTCTAATATGGAAGTATTATATTTATTGATAATCTTCTAGTTGATCTTTTTTTAGAGGCAGTCAGGGCGAAGTGACTTGTCCAGGGTCATACAGCTAAGTGTCTGAGACCAGATTTGAACTCAGGAAGATGAGTCTGCCTGACTTCAGGCCTGGCACTCTATCTGCTGCACCACCTAGCTGCCCTGATGATTTCTTTTTTTAAGATGAAGAGAATCTCTGTTCAAATCCTGTCTCCAGCATTTAGTATCAATCTGACCTCACTTAACCTCTCCAGGCCTCAGTTTCCTCTCCTGTAAAGTGAGGGAGTTAGAGTAGAAAATCTCCAAGGCTGCTTCCTGTTCTAAATCTATGTTATCTCTGAGCCTTGGTGTCTTCATCTGTAAATCAAGAGGATTGGAGTATATGATCTCTAAGGTCCCCTTTGTGATCTTCTGACCTATTAGGAACCTGTCCCTCTCAGAATAGTAGTTATAGTTAACAGGATAGTTAATTAAGTTAGCAGAATGGTTAACTAGATGAAGCGATAAGAAGGAAGCATCCAGAGGGCTTCCAAATAGATGTGGATGTGGAGGGCTTGAGATAGATTTCTTCTGATAGATATGTCTCTATAGTTTGAGAGTTTTTCATTCCATGTAGTTTGGAGGTTATGAATATTCAATTTGGAGTCACATTAAAAATGTTTTAAATTTTGTATGGGTCAGTGCTGTATCTGCTTGATTTTGGACAACAGTTTTGTCTATGATGATGCTTCAATTCCAGCACAGCTTATTGGTTGAATTTTCAAGGATATTTTGATATTTGTGTTTGTAGTATAGGGATTTATCATCTATTAGTTTATAAAGGATATAGTAAGCTTCTGGGATGTAATTCTGCCACTTGATTATGTCTATTATGATATCCAGTAGGTGCTAATTTTTGCAACCTGCAACATTATGTCATTCCTAACATTTCCTTGTAAAATCTTCATCAGTAAATAAGTCTTCTCCTTTAGAATGATCTTTTTGTTGTTGTTGTTGTTGTTGTCCTTCATTCTCAAAGAGGACCAATGACAGCAGAGGTGATTTTTTTGACTTGTGTGTAAATTGGATTTAAGTGAAGCAGAAAGTCACCAGACTCACTCTCTACTCTAGAGCCATTGAAAAGTCCAGTGGAAGGACAAAAATCAAGATGGCTGATGATGGTGAGGAATGCAACGGATGATTTTGGCCTTTCTAAACAACCCCTACAAATCAGGGCTTGATTTATTGCTTTGTTAGTCGTCTAGACTTAAGAAAATGATGGAGAAAATGCTAATGTGTATTAAACTTAAAAGTGTGTCATGCACCATTTTTTTTTCTATAGAGTTAGTTGTTAAACATTTCCTAGCATACTCCTAGTTATATTCTTCCTTGAATTAGCTATGCAAAATTTTTAAAAATGTATCAACCCCCAGAAATGCAACTACCTATGGAAATCCATATCTTTAGATAATCAAGGTTTAACTTTCCCAATTTTTCACATAGTTGGAAATGTCCAATATTGATCGTTAGCCACCCATCTTCTGTAACTGGTAGATGGCAATGATATGGTCTTGATTCTAAGAGGTAGCCAGGTGGCCTGAGTGCCAGAATTGGAGTCAGAAAGACTTGATTTCAAATCCAGCCTCAGACATTCACTAGCTATTTGACCTTGGGCAAGTTAACGAACCTCTGTTTGCCTCAGTTTCCTTATCCATAAAATGGAGTAAAACAGAACCTACCTTTCATTAAGTCAGTAAATATTAAGTGCATACTATGTGTCAAACACTCTGCTAAGTGCTGGGGATACAGAATGAGGCAAAAAACAGTCCCTGCTCTCACGGAACTCACAATCTACCTTCCAGGGTTGTTGTGAGGTTCAAAAGAGATAATATTTGTAAAGCCCTTAGCACAAGTGCCTGGCACATAATAGGTTTTAATAAAGGCTTATTCTCTTCCCCCTTTTTGTATGACTATCATGATCTCTCCATTTCTATAAACAGATCATGTAACTCAGTCATTCGTTCAATGATTCTTTGTCAACATATTAAGCTTGTATGGCTATCACAGAGTGAACCTTTTGCTTCTACCTTTGAATCCTTGACGTTTCAGACTTCTTTAAGTCTTTAATCTATTTATCATGTGGTCTAAGAGCATCTATCAGTCCCCTTGCTTTTTGTAAAGAAAATATTTATCTTTTTATAGCTGCCTTTGGGTAATAGGTCTGACATTTTGTGAATATTTTAGTGTTTTGGTTGGATTCTTTCTAGATCTGTCATCCATTTTTTTATAAATATGCATGTATATAGTATTTTCTTTATATATATAATATATGTGTGTATTATATATTATTTTTTTCTGGAAAACTAACAAAAAGCTAAACTACTTAGCTAGTTATAAGATAAACTGGCAAAATATCGCACAGAGAAGTTGGATAACCAAATGTATATGGAAACACTTTGAAAAGCAGGTCGTGTCAATGAGCCAATTTCTCTTGGGATGGAGGTGGGGATCAGACAGGGGGAGATGGAAATGCACTTGATCCATTTTGAAGGCTTTGGAAATGATCGCTGAAAAAACCCTATAGGGTTGCCAACTATTTGTTTGTTTTTATTCTTTCAAAACTGGGAAATACCAGTAATATCCTATTCTGAAGCCTCCTTATGGTGTGGAATTGACCTAGGGCTCTTGAAAACTAGAGCAGGAAAGCATCAGCTCTAACAGGTCCTCCCAAGCTGTACAGTGGACAGCTGAGGACCAACCTAGCTAAGTTCTAAGAGACCCATCACCAAAAGGTTGGCACACATTTGGTGGAGCAAGAATTTATCTATAGCAACTCAAGAAGGCATATAGGAGTTGCAGTCTGTATCACATAAGGACTATCCTTATCAGTGAAATCACAACTTTCTTTGGAAATAACAATGAAAAATGTTTAAAAACCTCATCTCTACCCACTGCTAGTGCTAAAAACACAATGCTATGGTAGGATGACAAATGGAAGAAATAAAGCAGCAAAACAAAGCAGAGGAAATAAGGAAGATATGACATGACATGATATGACATGATGTAATATGATATGTTATATGTTGTGATGTGATGTGATGCAATGTCACATCATGTCATGTCACATTATGTTACATTGTATTATATTACGTTATATCATATTATGCTCAACTGTATTGTAGGTCCACTAGGTGGAACAGTGGATAGAGCACCAAGCCTAGAGTTGGGAGGACCTGAGTTCAAATCTGTCCTCAAATATGTACTAGCTGTGTGAGCCTAGGCAAGTCACTCAACCCTGTTTGCTTCAATTTCCTCATCTGTAAAATGAGCTGGAGAATGAGAGGTAAACCACTCCAGTATCTTTGCCAAGAAAACCCCAAATGGGATCATGTATAGTCAGACACTATTGAAAATGACTGAACAACAACAGCATGCTATATTGCATCATATTATACTATATTATATTATATATGTTATGTGTTATGCTTGATGATGATGATGATGATGATGACACATTCTCTACATGATTGTTTGGTTTGATCTATATCCAATAAGTCTGCTACCTAGTTAGGTGACCTTTCTACACAGTGGGTCTGGCAGATTCCCACAACACTGAGCCATTGAAATTTCAGAGACATGATTTATTGAAATTCCAGGAATTGATGATGTCTTCTTTGATGTCACTAGGGGGTAGGATTTGGGAAGAACTTAAGAGGAGATGTGGAATTCAGTAGGTGGCAATTACTGTTTCTCTTAAGATACTCCAGAAAAGAACAGAAAATCTTCCCTACCTTCCTACTTCTTTTCTTTCTTCTCCCTCCGTCTCTTCCCCCCTCCCTCCTTTCCTTCCTTCCTTCCTTCCTTCTTTTCTTTCTTTCTTTCTTTCTTTCTTTCTTTCTTTCTTTCTTTCTTTCTTTCTTTCTTTCATGCCCCTAGACAGTTGTAGCTTCAGTATCCCCCAGGATAGTAAGTTTAGACTAAGCAATGAGAATTACATATTTAAACCTTTTGTTAAGAAAAACAATGGTTATTGTGGCTTATCTCTCTTGTGGGGAGAGGGGTCACAGACAGAGCTGGTAGAATGTTTTGGTCCCTGTTTTGAGTATACCTCTGATCTGAGGTATAGATAGACCCTTCTAAGCATAACAGAAAACTTCTAAGAATAAACAGAAAACAGGCAACACCTTTTCAGACAGGCCTGAAAAATAGAACTAGCTAGTTACAAAACAGGCATTATAGCCAAACATTTCCCTGGAAGCTTCTGGCAACTCCCTTGACTGCTCTAGCCCTCATGAAATTCCCCATTTCTTAACTTTTATAGTATTTCTATTCTGTATCCTACCCATAGCTAGATCCTTGGCCCCTTCCCCCATACCTCTTCAGCGGCATGCTAACCACAGCTCTAGTCTCTTTGCTTAATCTCCCCTTTACTCTCCCCATTTCTGAGTAACCCCCACCATGTGCTCTTTCCTTTCCTAATCCCCACTAGAGTAAATTACAAAAATGCCCTGGGATTTAGTTCCCTATAACTTCATGCCATTGAACTGGAACTTGAGTCCTCATTGCTTTTTGACAAAACCTTTTCTCTCATCAACTCATATGGAAGACTCCAAGATCATCTGCTGAATCCTGGGCCATTGTCAGTAGTGCTGACTTATATTGCCACTGGACTTCACTGACTCTGGAAGAGAGAGTGAGGCTAACACTTTTGCTCAACTCTGCCTCACTGAAATCCAGTTCTTGTGCCTGATATTGCTGGTCTTCTTCAAAAACAAAAGGTGAACAACAACAACACTGACTGTCTATAAGAAATTCTGCCAGCCAAGTGGTAAACCCAGGCCTGCTCCACTGAGATTCTCATTTTCACTTAGTACAGTGAATCTGGGTGAAGTCTGCCAGACCATAGCTTATTGGTGTTCAACAGGTCACTTAATCATGTGCAAAATGAGGATAACATCTTTGCTTCCCTGAGTTGTTTTGATGATCAAATGCAATGATGGCTTGGAAACCAAAAAATGCTACGTAAGTAGAGGTAAAGTTATTATGACTACAGTTTAGAGGGAAAATGAAGCTGTCAAACAAACCAGGCAGAAGACATGTAGGGAGATTTTCAGGGACATTTAGGGTGAAAGCTCAGATCATGGAGGCAGGGACAATTCCCTTGGGTCCCTCCCATAATGTTGTTACTGTTCACTTGTTCTTCAGTCACATCTGACTGACTGGAAGGGGCCCAGAGTTCCATTGGTCCCGTCACCTTATTTTAGAGATGAGGTAGCTGAAACCTATGGAGCTCATGTGACTTGCCCAAAGTCATACAGCTAAGTAAATAACAGAGCTGGGATCCAAACCCAGGTCCTTTGAGTCCAGTTCAGTAATAACTAGAATGTATACAGTATTTTAAGTTTCTAAAAGTGCTTTACAAATATTATCTCATATATCCACACAACAACCCTGCTATCATTATCCCCATTTTACAGATGAGAAAAATGACATGTGTAGGTTAAGTGACTAGTCCAAGTTTATACGGTGATTAAATGTCTGGGGCTTTATTTGAACTTGAGTCTTCCTTACTTCACAATTCCATCCACTGGATTACCTATCTGTTATGGTTTGCCTTTGTACAAACCACAACACATCCAAGTCTTGTATGACGTCCGTAATGTGATTCTTATGTATGTCTTCCCACACACCCTCCACCAAGAATCCATCCAATATGCTGGGGGTCTCCCTCTTGATTTTTTCACATCTCACAGATACCGGTGCAAGGTTCAGACTGTCTGATATCCTTCCTTCTTGTCACATAACTGACTCACCTCCTTTTGTATCCATTCATTTCCTTGGTTGGTTGGTTGGTTGATTGGTTCTTGTCCTTTGTTCTCAATGAGGACCAAAATGACATCACTATGCTAGAGTCAGGTTACAGTGTGTTTGATTGTGGCTGATCAGACCAATATGAGCTCGGAATGCTCTACCACAGCTCGGGCACAAATGGTCCATGGGGACATTTGGGGTGGATTCTCTAAATTTGCCCATCTCAAGTTTCTTTTGAGCTACTTCAGTTCTACCTTGCTCATAGAGCATAGAACCTTCTTTGAAGAGGGCTCACCATGCTGGGCAGTCCTGTGCCAGTGTCTCCCATGTTTCACAATTGATTCTAGAGAGACCTTGAGAGTGTCTTTGTATCACTTTTTTCTGATCACCATGTGAGTGCTTTCCTTATATGAGTTCCTTATAAAGTAGTCTTTTAGGCAAGCATACATTTGGCATTTGAACAACAAGGTCATCCCATTAGAGTTGCATTCTCTTCAGTAGAGCTTGAATGGTGGGCAGTTTAGTTTGAGATACTAATACCTTACTTGATGATACACACTTCTTACATGAAGGCCCTCCGTGAATATTATTTGGTAGAGTATGAATGTCTTAATCTTAGGATACTGAGTCTGAAGCCCATGTTGAATGCAGCTCTCGCCTTTCTTCCCCATAAAATGATAAAAAATTATTTTCCCTTAGCCAGAATGATTTAGCTTTTCACATACAGCCATGTCTTTAAAAGACTGGATCACTTAAGCAATCCTGTGACACGCATAACTCATGAAATTACAACTTCTTTCTTCAAAATTGTCCTGGCAAATAGCTTTGTCTTTTCTAAGTCAGTCTTCCTCTTTCGTTCTCCCAGGCTATGCCTACACAATGCCAGACATCTGGCTGAAAAGTGACAAGTTCATCCCTAAATACAGATGTTCTCTGTACACAACACATCTGGTTCATTAAAATCATCTGGGTTTTTCACTGAATTTTTCACTTTTCAGTTTCATGTTCAGGGTTGCTTAGACATAGCTTTTGAACAGTTATCTCTCGATGCATCTTTCTCCCATCTATTTTGAAAATAATACAAAATCAAGCTGAAAGAGGAGCTAGTAGCTCGGTAGAAACTGATAGATAAAGGTTTTTTTTTTTAATTAAGAAAAATAGCATCTGTCCTCCTATCACAGTTTTCATGAAGTATTTATTTACCAATTAGTTAGCACTGTGAACTGGTTGATTTAATGATCTCTCATATGATTTATGTATAACTTGTATTAATTGTACTAGTGAAGATGAAGGGAAGGTATAAATTAATGCAGAAAGTGTCTTACTTGTCGCTCCTTTAAAGAAATATATGTAGTTCCCTTCCACTATTTTTGTCTCGCCCTCCCCTCCCCACACCTGTAAGTGTTTCTTGGATTTTAGAAATGTTTACTTAAGCACCCTCCAAATAGCGGGCTGTCTTTCTGTTATTGCCCCCCTTCAATTACTAGAGAGGAACTAGGTTTTGATGTTGGCCTTTCACACTTGTTAACACAGTGTTAACAAGACTTTTTATTGATCTGTAACTTGACTCTTGATAGTTCCGGTATTTCAAAGGGAGAAACCAATAGGTCTGAGTGAAAAGACAACTTCCAGTATCATGGCCAGAAGAACAGAGCCTCTGAGGCAGAGCTTTTCAGATTCTCCTCTTGCGATGCCACCCCGAAGGTGCGGAGAAAGAATCAAAATAAATCACAAGACACCTCAGAACCCTAAGAAGTTTCTTACTATATACTATGAGCTTCTTGAAGACTAGCACCATTAATTTTCCCTCACTTGCTATAGAACCTAGTATAGTTTTGTACACATAGGAGACATTCATGTTTCCCAAACATTTCACTAGTCTACAAAATGCTTCCTAGTTATCTGTGTCATTATTTCTGGTGATTCTTCAAATGCTTAGCAGCCTAAGCAGCAGCAGCACTTTGAAGAAGGGTTTCCAAAGTCACTTTCTTTGGCCTAGCCATCCCTTAATCTTTATTGGAGAAGAACTTCTCATTTCTGTAACTATTTAGCATGTAAATGCTTAGCACCCTAGAAAAGTTCTAGGAAAAGTGAGTCCTGGGGCAGCTAGGTGGTGCAGTGAATAGAGCACTGGCCCTGGAGTCAGGGGGACCTGAATTCAAATCCCGCCTCAGACACTTAACACTTACCAGCTGTGTGTCCTTAGGCAAGTCACTTAACCCCAGTTGCCCTCCAAAAAGAAAAAAAAAGAAAAGAAAAGTGAGTCTTTTAAAATGTGCTTGTTCTTCACAAAATCATGTGGAAAGAACACTGAGTTTGGAATCATGGAACCAGTAGAATGTAAGCCTCTTGAGGGCAGGCACTGTTGTCTTTTTTGTCTTGGTATCTTCAGCAATCTTGTACATATAGTAGACCCTTAATAAACATTCAGTTTAATTTAACTGAAATTTGAATCCTGACACTTATTATATGAGTAAATTTTATTATATATTTTACTTGTATATTATTATATAAATTCTGTATAAGTATATATCATATATGCTGTGTTATATATAATCTACTTCTCCACTGTGGGCCAATGACTTTCAGCCTCTCTCTAAATCACATGATCCACCACTGTCAGAAAGGCATACTATGTGGCTTGCATTCCCGTGAGCAGACAGACCCAAGTTCCTTTTGTGCCACAAGTAAGTTGGCCCAGGAGAGTCAGGGGTATATTTTGTGGTCATAGAACAGGACAGAACACTAATGAGGATGAAGCCAGTATCCTAGCCCACCTTGGCACCATGTAAGGACAAAGGAGACTGCCAGAAGAAGCCACAGAGCTGTGCCAACTGGATCTATTACATATTTTCTCTATCTAATCTCAACTGGGCCCTCCAGACTGTGTTGTATGAGGTCCTGCCATACGAAGATCAGATGAAAGCACTAGAGATGTTTAGCCTGGAAGAAAAAAAGAAACAAAAGACTTCAGAGGAACATAACCATCATCACATATTTGAGGTGCTGTCTTGTAGAGGACAAGCAGAGGACACCACAAGTCTTCTGCTAGGTCCCAGGAGGCAATATTGGGATTAATGGGCTGAAGTTTCAAAGACATAATTTAGGCTGGAAGTAAAGAAGAATTTTCTTTTGAGGGCAGGGGATAGGGAAGGCAATCAGGGTTAAGTGACTTGCCCAAGGTCACATGGCTAGTAAGTGTTGCGTGTCTGAGGCTGGATTTGAACTCAGGTCCTCCTGACTCCAGGTCCAGCGCTCTGTCCATTGTACCACCTCACTGCCCACTCATGAGCCTAATCCTAATACTGATCATGCCTGGAAACTCTGACCTATGATATGGGATGGTTCACACCTCCCTAGGCAGCCTGGTGCCTCCCTCCATCCTGGGGGCTCATGATGAGTTTTAGCTGATGCAGCTTAACATTTCTAAGCTCAAGTAATCCACCAGCCTCAGCCTCCCCAGTAGCAGGGATTATAGGTGTCACACCATATCCAGCTTGCTGGTTATGTTATGGAAAGGATTATGGTCCAGATATGGGTTGGATCAAATCACCTCTAAGGTCATTTGCAACTCTGTTCTTCTGTGAGCATTCCATTCATGTTGTATCCAAAGGAATGAGAAATAAAATCAAGAGACAATAGTTGCTTAATTCTTTTGTGCATGACACTCTCCCAGATTAAGATAGACCCCTGTATTTGGATGAGCTCTTATCTGAAAGATAAAGCCATGAGTATTTTGGTCTTTGATTTAATTGGGTCATCTCCAGTCGTCCTGATCTATATCTTGCCACTGGAACCGGATGGCTCCCAAGCAGAAAATGAGGCTGGTGACTCTGCACAGCTCTCACCCACTTAAATCCAACTTACTTGCATGTCATAGAATCACCTCCCTGATATCACGGTCCTCTTTGCAAACAACAATAACGACGACATTTATTTAATGATAAGTAATGTATTGTTTTACATGGGGCAGCTAGGTGGTATAGTGGATAGAACTCTAGGCCTGGAGTCAGGAAGATCTGAGTTCAAATCCAACCTCAGCCACTTATGAGTTGTGTGACCCTAGACAAGTCACTTAACCCTAGTTGCCTCAGTTTCCTCATCTATAAAATGAGCTGGAGAATGAAAGGTAAACCACTTCAATATCTTTGCCAAGAAAACCCCAATGGGGTCATAAAGAGTCAGATACAACCAAAATGACTGAACAGCTCAAGTCTTTTATACTAGATTACTTCTCTGATTCATCTTCCACATAGCTGCCAAAATCTTCCTAAAGTTAAGAATGGCCAGGCCATTCCCCTGCTCAAGAAATGTCAGTGTTTCCCTATTTGTTCTATAGTTTGCCATTTTGGTCTTTACACGCTGACTCCAGGCTCGTTTCCCATTAATCCCCTTCATATTCTCTTGACTTTCTTGACATCTTCCAAACATAATTCCACCTCCTGTCTTTCCACAAGCTATCGCCATGTCTGAAATACCTCCTCCTCTTCCTCCTCCTCCTCCTCCAGGAAGCTTTTCCAGATCTGCTAGTTACCAATCCTCTCTCCTTAAATTATTACGTATTGATTTTTATCTATTTACATGATACAGTATTCCAGCATAACATAAACTCCTTGAGGGCAGAGATTTTTGTCATTTTCAGTTCTGTGAAGTTGACAGGAATTGGCCTGGATCAGATTGGAATGGATTGGATTAAATTGACGAGTTATTTCCATGATCATAGACTAGGCCTTTACCAATGTGATTTATGTGTTTTACTTGGAGATACTGCACACTGAGACAATGTTTTCACACAGAGATTTTTCTGATTATCTTTTTGTGTGCATCGGTTCACCACATGGTCCCTTAATTTAGAAAATATTCAGCAATTACATGTGGAGTTGATATTTTACATAAAAGCAAAGATGGTCCCTGTTATGTATATTACTGGGGGGAAAATCTTTTTCTTTCTTTCTTTTTTTTGGCCACAGAGATACATGGCCCCAGAAAGAACTCATTATTTTTGAGTTTTATAAAACAAAAAGTTCTTCATTTAAAAACAGAGAAGCTCCTGGATGCTGGTGAACTTTGGCAGTTTGGGCTTCATTTGTTCCAATCTTATTTGAAGGCATTATAAGTTTTGCCTTGCACTTGAAGAATTTTTTTTTCATGGATTTAAAGCACAAAACTTCCCTACTGTGCTGATACCCTCTGAAAAATTTCACTTTGTAGGATCCTACCTATCTTTCCTCTGAAAACTTTGAAATCTGCTCTTCCCAAATCTAGGATCACAAGATCCTTGCTTTATTTATAGCTAGAAGGGACCTTGGAGGTAATCTAGTCTAACCCCTTATTTTACAGATAGAGAAACTAGAAGCCCAGAAACTAAAAGTCCAGGCTTTTCCCAATTATGCCTTAGTGTTAAAATGGCATGACTCCACAATTTTATTGGAGGTATGTCCATGGCTTATTCTTCCAGAGACTAACACAACATGATAATTTGTTGACTAAGAATTTTATATGACCTTTATTTGAACAACATTCTGCTAAAGGCTTTAGGATCCAATTAAGAAAAAAAGTATAGCATATTGGCCTGCTATCTTGTCAAGCCCCCCTTAATGCCAGAAAGCAGAAGTTTCAGAGTTTAATTCACAGAAGGCAAAAGCAATTCCTCAACTGGGCCTTCAGAATCCAGAGAAATCAATTCATCTTAGTCTGAGCAACAAGAATTAGCTAGATTTTCAGGCCCAGTTCTGGAACAACATATGCTAGTTTTTTTGTAATGCTTTGTTGTTCAAGAGAAGGCTTGAAAAGGCAAATTTTCAGACACAGAATAATGTCAAGTTCACAGCGGGATAAGCCAAATCAAAGTATGCTGCAGATGTGTCCCATTGAGTTGCATTCTCTAATGAATGTACTTTATCTTAACCACTTTATGAGGCCCCTTCCCACTCTAAATCCTCTGATCCCCATATTATAGATGAAGAAATCAAGTCTCATAAAGAAAGAGACAGCTTGGAGCAGAGAAAGAAGTCTAGTCTTGCAGTCGAAGACTGCCATCTCACCCACACTGTCTCTGGCACTCAGGGAAAATCATTTAACTTCTCAGGCCCTTGTGGAAACTAAGATTTCAAGTTGCAGAACTTACTGATCTGCATGGGTGGCAAGAATTTCTTTACTAGCATTTCCTCATACCCATAAGATCGTGTTTAACTTATGGAGGGGAATGAAGATAGAACAACTGTGCTTAGATTCAGAAAGACTCCTCTTCATGAGTTCAAAGCTGACCTCAGATACTTACTAACTGTGTGACCCTGGGCAAATCACTTAACCCTGTTTGCCTCAGTTTCCTCATCTGTAAATGAACTGGAGAAAGAAATGGTGAAGCACTACAGTATCTTTGCCAAGAAAACCCCAAATGGGGTCATGAAGAGTTGGACATGACTGAAATGATTAAACAACAACAGGGGTTTTTTTTGTTTTTCTTTTTAAGTTTTTTAAATTATGTGACTTGCCACAATGTCACAGTAATTGTCAGAATTAGGATTCAAACCTAGGTCCAGTGTTATTTCTACTATTTATCTTTCCCCCATATCAATGAAATAGTAAAGATCCACAAATTGAAATTGTCAGAGGCTTATTTTTATCTATGATAGCTTTTCTAGTTGGGGAATAATCAGTCTTTCTGTAGATTTCTAAAACTTTACAGGCTTATCAAGGTTGACATCCCATTTCTTTGCCTGACAGGTTTTTTAAAATACAAATGGAAATTCTCTTTCATTTCTAGTTTAAGGTTGAATAAAATTTCTCATTGAAAGAAAAGAGAAGCTGGTCATTGTCTGACCTATATCCCATGTGGTTCAGTGGAAAGAGCTCTAGATTTGGAATCAAAGTACCTGGGTTGAAAACATAGCTCCTGGCACTGGCCCTGAAGTCAAGAGGACCTGAGTTCAAATTTTGCCTCAGACACTTGACACTTAACTAGCTGTGCAACCTTGGGCAAGTCACTTAACCCCAATTGCCTTGCCTTCCCCCCTTCAAAAAACGACAACAACAACAACAAACCAACAGTGTAGCTTCATCACTTTCTTGTAGTGTGGGCGGGTCATTAAATCTCTTTGAGCTTCACTTTCTGCATCTATAAAATAAGGGGCTTGTACTATATGACCTCCAAGTCCCTTCCAGCTATAAATGTAGGGCCCTGTATTCCTAGATTTGGGGAGGGCAGATTTCAAAGCTTTCAGAGGAACGATAGATAAAATTCTATGAACTAAAATTCTTCAAGGGAAGGTCAGCCCAGGAGAAATAGCAAACTCTCAACAACAAGAAAAGAGATTTGTGAAAACACAAAGAGAATCGATTATGTGATGAAGAACAGGGAAAGCTGTCTAAATTTGCAAAGAGTTCTAGTCCAACTTGGATTTTTTAAAAAGATATTTGCAGAAGAAGGAAGCCAAGGCAAATAATGGTGGCTGACTACAAGAGTGTGTCATGATCCTGTAAAAATGGTGTAAAAATGCACCAAGGTTCAGAATAAGCTGACAATAGTGAGGACAAACAAGGCAAACCTATAATTCTATGACAAGAAAAAGGGTTTTTGAAAGTTATATTCGTGAAGAGGATAAAATAAAGAACAAGATAACTCTGTGTGGTGGATGAGACAATGATAGTATACAATGGAGTTGGAAGATAGAACTGTACAAATTTTATTTTGCTTTGGATCAGAAAGAAAAGCATAAAAATGAGTCATAGGGCATTGAAACCAAAGAGAAGTGGAAGATAACAAGAAAGCACCCAAATATCCTCACTGAACTCAAGTCACCAGGTCCAGATAATCTACATCCCAAGGTATTGAAAGAACTGGAAAATATGATTACTGAGTCACTATCAGATCCTCTGGAAGATTGAGGAGAATGGGAGACATGCTGCAGAATTAGAGAAGGGCAAATGTCACTCTTTTTTTAAGAAAGGAAGAAATTAAAGTCTGCAAATGATAGATCAATTAATTTGATTGGTACTCTGGTGAATGATAGATCAATTAGTTTGATTGGAACTCTAGTAAAATTCTAGAATGTGTTATAATCAATAGTAAAATAAGCATCTATAGGGGAGGAATGAACAGACAAATATGAGATGACTTCAACAAGAATATGTCATAATGGATTAATCTCCCTTTCTTGGTGGGCTTACTAAGCTAATAGGGTGAGGAAATATTACAAATATTTTACTCAGTTTTTACCAAGAAAAGTTGGCCAAGTCTCTCAGGCTATTTTTGTGAACAAGATAAAGAGTTATAGACTAAACCAGCAATTCCCAAATATTTTGGTCCCAATACCCTTTAAACTCTGAAAAATTACTGGGGACCCCAAGGACCCCTGTATTAGAAATTAAAATGGATAAATTTTAAAATATTAATTTAATTTTGTTTAAAATAACAAACTTGTATGTCAAAATAAATAATATGTTTTATTAAAAATAACTATACTGTCACCAAAAATTGGTGACAAAAGTGCCACTAGTGTATATATTTTTGCAAATCTCTTTAATGTCTGACTTAATAGAAGACAGCTGGATTCTCATATTTGCTTTTGCATTCAATCTGTTGCTATATGTTGGTTTTGGTTGAAGTATATGAAGAAAATTCAGCCTCATACAGATAAGTAGTTGGAAATTGAGGGGTATTTAATAGGTAAATAATATCTTAGTGTCATTATGAAAATAATTTTGACCTTGAAGACCCCCTGAATGAGACTCAGGGACCCACAAGGGTCTTTGGACTTCACTTTGTGAAGCTCTAGACTGACTGTATTAGTACAGTTAGGTATATTTAGAATTAATTGAATGACCAGACTTAAAGAGTAATCATTAGTGGTTCAATGGGAACTTAGAAGGAATTCTCTCCCAGAGAGTCTACTCTAGATATTCCATTCTCCATAATCTTCCAGAGAGCACTAGTGGCTCAGTAATCATACGTTCCAGTTCTTTCAGTACCTTGGAATGTAGATTATCTGAGATGAGCTCAATAAAGACATTTGAGTATGTTCTAATTATCTCCTGCTTCCCTTGGCTTTCAACTCCCTTTTAGCCATTTTTATGCTTTTTTTCTTATCCAAAGCAAAATAAAATGCGTGTGGCTCTGTCTTCTCTCTAAATTGTCTATTATCACGACTCCACCCACCACACACAGCTGTCTTATTCCTTCTTTGACCATTTCAATGATCTGGATAGTGGTGAAGGTAAAATGTTTCTCACATTTGCAGTTGACATGAAGTTTGGAGGGATGGCTAAAAAGGTGAAAAACAGACTCTAAATAACATACAAAGATCTCAACAAACTAGAATGTTAGACTGAATATAATGAAATGAAAGCTAATAGGGATAAACAGAAAATCTTACACTTGGGTTCAAAAAATCAGCTTGATAAGTAAAAAGGTCAGGGAAATGTGACTAGATAGTATTTTGTCTGAAAAACATCTAAGGGGGTTTTGGTGTACTGCAAACCCAATGGAAATCAATCTTGGGACGGATAAATCAAGGTAAGAAAGCGAATCAGAGAGGCAGCACATCCAAGACTAGGGAAGTGACCATCCTGCCCATCCTGCTGTGCTCAATTCTTCTCAGACCGTATCTGGAGTGCTACATTCCATTCTCCACAACACATCTTAGGAAGGACATGGGCAAGCTGGATAGCTTCCAGAGGAAAACAACTAAAATAATAAAGCACTTCAAGCTTGTGTTATATAAAGTTCTTTTGAATAACTTTGAGATATTTAGCCTAGAAAAGACAATACTTGGTGGAAGGAGGGGAAGGTGGCTGGCAGGGTGTGGGTATGGGGGTGGAGGGACATGATGCCCATTTCTTCAAGTATTAGAAGGGCTGTCCTATGGAAGATGGATGAAACCAATGGTTCTCAACCTTCCTAATGCTGCAACCCTTTAATACAGTTCCTCATGTTGTGGTGACCCCCAACCATGAAATTATTTTTTTGCTACTTCATAACTGTAATTTTGCTACTGTTATGAATTATAATGTAAATATCTGATATGCAGGGTGTATTTTCATTGTTACAAATTGAACATAACCCACAGGTTGAGAATCGCTGGATTAAACTCTTATTTGTGACCTCAGGTGTCAGAACAATGGGTTGAAGTTGCAGAGAGGTCTCTGCCTATAAGGAAAAGCTTCCTCGCAATTAGAGTTCCCCAGAAGTGGAATGGGTTTCTTCAGTGTTACCCCTTTCCCTCCTCATGAGAAATATTATAAAAGGAGGTCCTTTTGGGGGTGTAAATTAAACTAAATGGTCTCTGGGGCTGAGATTCTATGTTTCTGTGATATACGGCTTGCCCCTGCACATAACTGGCCAGTGTTGAAAGGAAGGACAGGGGAAGGGACTGGAGAGAGGAAAAAAAATGAGAAGGCGGGAAGAAGAAAGATTTGAAGAGAAGGATTAAAGTATAAAGTGGGAGAGAGACAAGACTGAGATAGAGACAGAGAGACAGACTCCTGTATCTGCAAGCCCCAGAGGGTCCTTTCTCACCCCTTTTTCCTCCTGTCACTAAAAGGAGAGGAAATCTATTAAAGGGAGAGATCTCCCATGCCCTACCTCTCTCTCTCTCTCTCTCTCTCTCTCTCTCTCTCTCTCTCTCTCTCTCTCTCTCTCTCTCTCTCCTCTCACTTTTCCTCCCAGAGGACCAGGGTTCCTTGTTAACAAAGTCAAGCTGAATTTGGAAAGGAAAGAAAAGAAGGGAGCACTATCCTCTTTGAAACATGAGGACAGGGTATATTATCCTTTGATAGCAAATTTGGAGTCCCACTAATAGAGAATCACTGAACAAAGTGTTTGGCAAGGCTTCTGGGGTGCTGTTGTGAACAGTACTTTTGCTAGAATGTGCACCTCTGCAGTGACACTGATTTGGGGCTTGGAGATGGAATCTCTGAGTCATTTGACTTGAGAGAATTTGTCCTAATTGAGGAAAACCATTGATGTACACTTAAAATGAGGAGACCCATCTGATAGAAAACTAGATGTTTTCTAACTCCTTATCTTCTTCATCAGAATGCCAGCTCAGTTCTCAGCATTTACAAAGTACACATAATCAAACTGGGCTTTTGGAAACTGTTCCAGGTTTTTCCATCTTCTGCCCTCCTCACTTTACTGTTTGTTTTATTTTGTTGGCAACCTGAGGTACTGAGAAATTCCTTTTTTTCCTGAAAAAAACAATTATAGCAATTAATTTGGATTTCTCTTTGCTGTCCTTTGTGTGCATTTTGCTGGTCGTGGATTTAAGAGATTATACTGTATCAATTAATATGTGCCCTGTTTCAGGCCTGCCTTCCCAAATGCAAATCTTCTTCCTATATAGATTGAACTTCCAAGGTTCCTGTGCTAATGGAAACACAGGGCTATTATTGTTTCTCATGATTAAGTTAAATGAACAGAAACTTCTTTCCCTATGATTTCAAAAATCAACGTTAGAAAGACATCAAAAGTATAGACTATACTCCATCATCATTTTTTCAATAAAAATTTGAAGTTATATATATTGGAAATCCTCAATAACCTGAAAAGGGAACATAATAATAGAAGGTCAGAGAATAAATTTCATTTCTTTTTTAAAAAGTTCACTAAGAAAAGATAGGAGGCAGTTTTCAGATGAACAACTCAAAGTTATTTATAGTCATATAAAAAAGCTGTAAATCACTATTGATTAGAGCAATGCAAATTAAAACAACTCTGAGGTAGTACCTCACACCTATCAAATTAGCTAATATGGCAGAAAAGAAAAATGATAAGTTTTGGAAAGGATGTGGGAAAATTGGGACACTGATGCACTCTTGGTGGAGTTGTAAACTGATCCAACCAATCTGGAGAACAATTTGGAACTATGCCTACAGGGCAATCAAACTGAGCATACCCTTTGATCCAGTAATACCACTGCTAGGTCTATATCCCAAAGAGATCATAAAAAAGGGGAAAGGACCTGCATGTACAAAAATATTTACAGCAGCTCTTTTTATAGTGGTAAAGAATTGGAAATTGAAGGGATGCCCATCAACTGGGTAATGGCTGAACAGGTTGTAGTATATGAATGTAATAGAATGCCATTGTGCTATAAGAAATGATGAGCAGGCTGAATTCAGAAATACTTTGAAAGACTTACATGAATTGATGCAAAGTGAAGTGAGCAGAACCAGGAGAGCATTGTACACAGTAATGACAACATTGTACAATTATCAACTATGAATGACTTAGCTCTTCTCAGGAATACAATGATCCAAGACAATTCCAAAAGACTCGTGATAAAAAATGCTGTCCACATCCAGAGAAAGAACTGATGGAGTCTGAATGCAGATGAAGCATACTATTTTCATTTTCTTTAGGTGGTTTTTTTTTGGTGTTTTTTTCTGTTTTTGTCTGTTTCTTTTTTCACAACATGACTAATATGGAAATATGTTTTTATATGATTGCACATATACAACTTACAACAAATGACTTGCTGTTTTAGAGAAGGGGGAGGAAAAGGGAGGAGGCAGAAAATTTGGAAATCAAAAAATATTTTAATGAATGTTAAAAATTGTCTTTATACTTAATTGGAAAAATAAAGTACTATTTAAAAAATAATAAGGGCACCAAACATACCTTAGTAAATCACATAAATTCATTGACCTTAAGCAGCGGTTCTTAACCTGTGGGTCGTGACCCCTTTTGGATCAAATGACCCTTTCACAGGGGTCACAGGGGTCACCTAAAACCATCAGAAAACACATATTTCCAATGGTTTTAGGAACCTCCTCTATCCATCTCCAGGTGGGTCCACCCACATGCAGACACACCCATATATGACTATTAAAGCATCCCAGCATCAGGAAGGTTGAGAACCACTGCTTTAATGGCTTTCTTTCCCAGCTTCTTGCCAAAATCACTAATGATTATCTCTTTTTTGTAAATATATACAAACTCTTCCACCTGGTTCTAAAGTCATCAATAATCTGGCCACAACTTAGCCTTCCATATTTATTCAATATTACTCTCCTTCCTGCACTCTCTGTTCCAGTCATACTCATTTATTAGCCATTCCTTTGACACATTCTGTCTCATTTTGTGCCTTTGCTCCAGGGGATCCCTCTGCCCCAATACCCTCTCTTCTTATTCTCATCTCTAAAAGTCCCCAGTTTTCTTGAAGGCTCAGCTCAAGGCTATAGCTCTTACCTGAAGCCTTTCTAACACTCTCTACCCCCACTGTTAGTGGTCTGTCCCACTTCAGATTGCTTTGCATTTTACTTATCTGTGTACTAATTGTATCAGCAGCAGCAGCAACAGCAGAATTTAGGCCAGGGACTGTTTGTATTTTTGTATCCTCAGCACTTGTTTGTTGAATACATGTATATACAATAGATAATTCCTGTTGAATTGATACATAATGCATACAAATAAACATATATTGTTCATATGTGTTATACATAATTTGAAATCATTGTCTAAACTTGTGATTTCACTGGTAAAAGGTGTTCCTAGAGAGAAAACTCCCTCTACCAATAAAGGTCATCAACCGTTCTGCAATAATCCACTCTTAGAGTTACCAGTAAACGTTGAGAAACTAAGAGACATTGAGTATCTCACAGCCACAGGTTATACTGATTCTAGAGGTCAGTTATCCAACACACATACACACACACACACACACACACACACACACACACACACACACATACCATCCTCTAGAGTACCTCATAATAACATGAAGTTGTTGATCCTTAATACTTAAATGGAGATTGTTGGTTTTTCTTTTTAATTGATTATTATGTCATGAGAAGGTGGGTCTTACTGAGATGAAAAAGCTTTGGATACAGATGCAAAGTTGGATTGTATGACTTCTCCAAGGATCAGCCAAGCTAAGCAAGTTAAGAAGAAAAGTCTAATCACCAGGTTGGTCATCAAAACAAATTTCTGCATTAGCCATGTTCTGGAGAGGTTAAAAAAAAAAAAAAAGAGAGAGAGAGAGAGAGAGAAAGAAAAATGCTTCAATTTGCACTCTGAGTCTATCAGTTCTCTAGCTTGAGGTGGATAGCATTTTTTCATCATGAGTCCTTTGGAACTCTGGGTGAAGGGAGGGTCCTTGTGTTGATCAGAGTTACTAGTTATTTTACATTTGATCATCTTTACAATATTGCTGTTACTGTATAAGTTGTCTTCCTAGTTCTGCTTACTTCACTTTGCATCAATTTATAGACATCTCTCCACATATTTCTGAAACCATCCTTTCTATCATTTCTTACAGCATATTCCATCATGTTTACATATCACAACTTGTTCAGCTATTCCTCAATTGATGGGCATAACTTCAGTTGGCCACTACAAAAGAGTTGCTATAAATATTTTTGTGTATATGGGCTCTTTACCTTTTTCTTTGATCTCTTTAGAGGTATAGACCTAGGAGAAGTATTGCTAAGTCAAAGAATATGCAGCTTAATAGCTTTCTGGGCATAGTACCAAATTGCTTTCCAGAATGGTTGACCTAGTTCACAACTCCACCAACAGTGCATTAATATACCCATTTCCCTACATTTCCTCCTGCATTTAATATTTTCCTTTTGTGTCATCTTAATCAATCTTATGGGTATGAAGTGGTATCTCAAAATTGTTTTAGTTTTTATTTCTCTAATCAATAGTGACTTAAAGCATTTTAAAATGTGGCTATTGATAGTTTTTATTTCTTCCTCTGAAAACTGTCTGTTCACATACCCTGACCACTTATCAATTGGGTAATGGCTGTTATTCATATAAATTTGGCTCAGTTCACTATATATTTGAGAAATAAGACCATTATCAGAAAAACTTGCTTCAAAGATTTTTCCCAGTTTCCTTCTTTTCTTCTAATTTTAGTTGCATTGATTTGATTTGTGCAATTTTTTTCACCTTTATATATCAACGGCTTCCCAGAGTCTAGCCTAGCTAAATCACACAACTCCTTCCAAAGTGAGCCCCAAAGCAAAAGCTCACATCAGGGTATATATAGCCTTCTCCTGGATCAGAGAATGTCACAGCCCTCTTGACCCACTGCCCAATCACAAAGCAACAAGGCTCAGGCATTCCTGAAGAACAAGCCTCCTGCCACAGGCTCCATGTGATCACATTCAGCCTATTAGGGTGCAGAGTATACTTTCAAATCTGGGAAGGTTCTCAGAGTCACTTAAGGTACTTAAGCAAAAGGCCTAGGGGCAGGGAAGATCTTCAGATTCCCATAACACCAATACAGTACCAAATTCTGATGATTACCATTTTGTAGTGTAATTTGAGAGATCTGGCACTGCTGGGTCTCTTTCGTTCTCATTGTTTTTCACTAATTCCCTGGATATCCTTGATCATTTTTTCCTTCAGATCAATTTTATTATTTTTTCTTGCTCTATAAAGTAATTCTTTGCTAGTTTGATTGGTATGGCACTAGTTTGATTGGTATGGTGGTATTATCATTTTTATCATATTGGCTTAGCCTACCCACAAGCAATTAATATTACTCAAATTATTTAGGTCTGTCTTTATTTGTGTGAAGAGTGTTCATATGGTTGCTGTGCGTGTCTTGGCAGGTAAACTCACAAGTATTTTATACTGACTCTAATTATTTTAAAAGAAATTTTTCTAGCATTCTTTCTGAATTTTTCTGATAATATACAGAACCATTGACAATTTCTGTGTGTTTGTTTTATATCTGGCAACTTTGCTGAAGTTATTTATTGTTTTGATTAGGTGTTTTGTTGACTTTCTAGGGTTTTCAAAGTAAATCATCATGTCATCTGCAAAAAAGTGATAGTTTTGTTCCTTGTTGTCTATTCTTTTTTCTTCCATTTCTATTTCTTGTCTTATTGCTATAACCAGCATGTCTAGTATGATTCTGAATAATGATGGTGATAATAGGCATCCTTGCTTCACTCCTGATCATACTGGAAAGATTTCTAGTTAGTTTGACTTTTTAAAGTCCTCTACAATCTAACTCAAGCCTACCATCCTAATCTTAGTACATATTCTTCTTCTTCATATATTCCATATTCCAGCCAAACTGATCTACTTGCTGTTACCCTCACATGACACTCCATTTCCCATCTCCATGCCTTTGTAGAATCTGTTTGCCATGCCTGAAAAAAGCACTCCTTCCTTTCTTCCACTTCCTGGAATCCCTGGCATCTAATGCAGTGGTTCTCAACCTGTGGGTTATGTTCAATTTGTAACAATGAAAATACATCCAGCATATCAGATATTTACATTATGATTCATAACAGTAGCAAAATTACAGTTATGAAGTAGCAACGAAAATAATTATGGTTGGGGGTCACCACAACATGAGGAACTGTATTAAAGGTTCGAGGCATTAGGAAGGTTGAGAACCACTGATCTAATGTTTACTTCCTATAAGCCTATTCTGATCCCACCAGTTGCTGGAGTTCTCCCCAGCCAACATTACTTTGTATCCACTGTGTGTGAATGTTGTATTTACTTGTCTATGATAATGTTGATTCCCCCCAGTAGAATGTAAGTTGCTTGAGGTGAGAGACTATTTAATTTTTATCTTTGTATCACCAACACCTTAACAGTGCCAGGCCTGCAGCAGGCACTTAATAATTGCTTATTGGGTGATTGAATGATTTGTCATAGCAGTATAAAACCACCTCTGGAGTATTGTCTTCAGTGAAAGGCCCTGTGGCCATTGTGGATTTTCTTAAATTCCATTAACTCTCCATATCCCCACAGATCCAAATCCTACACATTCTTTGGTATTTTAGTAAAGTCTTACCTCTTGCATGAAACTTGCCCTAACTAGTCCAGCCTTCACTGTTTTTCTATGAACTACAATGCCTTTTCACTCATAATCTAGTGTTTAGTTGTTTTATATTCTGTAATTATTTTGTGTATGTTAAATCTTGCCTCTCCAAATAGATTTTGTGGATTGTTATTTAGCATTTATCAATATTGTTTGAACCTAGCTTTAGGTGGCTAGAAAATAGTCTAACCCTAATCTCACTGCAGAGGTCAGCTTGATCTCAGAGACATTCTTGTGAAGCTAGATTATTGTAATAAATGCTTGGATCCCACCCAGTGTTTGCTTTGACTCCTCTCAGGTCTTTTTTGTTTTTTCATTTCTGGGTGATTTAATCATTGTATCAATAAGGATAGCATGCTTACGAATAAAAGGATGGTCATTTGACCATCCCTCTCTTACACTAAGACTCCTCATGGCGGTGGGCTTATAGTTTATATGCCCTTGGAAGAGTAGGTGTTCCTGAAGGTGTCAATCAGTTCTTATTGGTTAACAATGAGAGAATGAATATTATAATTGGAGGCAGACTATATTACAATAAAACTTGTGGGTATATGACTTGGATCACTTAAATCTTAGAGACTTACTTATCAATTTCCCTATCATCAGGTCTTGTTTTGAGTCTACCCAAAGTTTGTGTTTTGGTTTCCCCCAAATTGATTGACTTACCTGCTGATATACAGCTCAAACTGCCCTTCTCTTGGAGACTACCTACTGCCTACATGAGGCCAATCAGGCAAATGTATTTATGCCTTTGTCTGAACTCCTCACAAAGACTTGTGCAGAGAGCCACCCTTTTTTCTTCTCTCTGTCTCTGTCTCTGTCTCTCTGCCTCTCTCTCTCTCTCTCTCTCTCTCTCTCTCTCTCTTTCTCTTTCTCCTTCATCTCCGTCTCCCTGAAATGGCCTAATAATTTTATTTCTAAAACTATTTCAGATTCTGTGGTTTATTCATGTGAAAAACAATTTTGAGTTCCTTGAGGACAAGGACAATACACTCTACTTCTCTGTATCTTTGCTAGAGAGTTGTAAAGTTCCAGGCACACAGTAGGTGCTTAATAAATGCTTATAAGCATTTAATAATGCAACTTGACCTACATGATATTAAAAGTAGGGGTAAGAGACCAAGGACCACAGCCTTACCACAGTCATGGCCCCAACGTGGGGGTTTGATTTGCTTGATTGTGTATATTTGTTACAAGGGTTTCTTTTTCTTTTTCAGTAGGAGGGCAGGGTGGGATCAAGAGAAATTTAATTTTTGTTCACTGAAAAAAAATTAAATTTAACTTTAAAAAAATCTTGTCACTGGCACAGTCATTTATATGTCATTAATTCTAGAGGCTTCTAGACATGGCCAAAAGTTGGTTTATGACTATCTAATGGCTCTTAGGAGAAAAAAATCCAGCCAGAGGAATAGCTATGAAGCAGCTGAGATTTGTCTTCCGTGTATCAGGGGAAGACATAGTACAGTTGGGAGAATTTGGATTTATAGTTAGAGAACCTGGGTTTGAGGTCCAGCTGTGATGTTGGCCATGTTATTTCACTTCTCCAGGCCTCAGTTTTCCCATATGGAAATAAGGGGATTCAAATAGTTGATCTCTAAGGCCCCTTTCTATTCTAAACCCCATGATCCTATGACCCTGATTCCTTCCTTTTCCCTTTCATCATCATCATCATCCAAGTACCAGTGGCTTGGTGATTCCCCTGGATGCTCAGAGTCTTCCCTTCACCATCTTCTCCTTCTCATACTGCATGCTCAACCAGACTTTTCCACTCCCACCTCAATCAAACATATCTGTCCAATATCAGGTTATTAACTTATATAACCAAATTAATGTGATATGTTTGATGATAATGTTATTAACAGAACCTCGGGGCAACTAGGTGGTGCAGTGGATGGAATGCTGGAACTGGAGTCAGGAAGACCTGAATTCAGATCTGGTCATTGATGCTTACTATGAAAACCTAAGCAAGCCACTTAATCTTTGTGTGCCTCAGTTTTCTTATCTATAAAATAGGAATGATAATAATAATAATAATAGCATCTACCTCTCAAGGTTGTTGTGAGGAACAAGTGAGATAATTACAAAGGACTTAGCACAGTGCCTGGTCCATAGTAAAACTACATAAATGTTAACTATTAGCTATATTAAAATCATGGAACCTCAGGGTTGTTAGGCCATTTAGTCCAATACACAGCTGAGTAGGAATCCCTTCTCCAATATACCCAATAAATAGTTGTCCAATTTTCACTTGAAAACTTCTATTAATGGGGAACTCTCTACCTCCTAAGTCAGCCTGATTCACTTTTGGATCACTTTTTTTCTTAATCATTTGAAAGCTTTTCCATCTATCAAACTTAAATCTGTTTCCCTGAAGTTCCCATCCATTGATATTAATTATGCCCTCTGAAATCAAGAAGAAATCATCCTTCTGTAAAAAAAAAAAGCTGTTTAAATACTTGAAGACAACCACCAGGTCACTCCCAAGTTATCACCTAAATAAACATTCGTCCTCACTTTTGTCGACAGATCTTTGTATGACCTGGTCTCTAATTAAGCAACAGAATCAGGATGCAGTTGATCACTAAGCCAGTCCCCTTTCTTTGGAAGTCTTCTAGTCTGTCAATATCCTTCTTAAAATGTGAAACTTGGAGCTCAACACTGTAATCCAGATGTGGTCTTATCAGGGCAAAGAACAGCAAGGCTATCAACTAACCTTATTCACTAACTTGTGTCTCCCTTAATGTAGACTAAAATCATATCTGCTTTGGGGGCTGTCACACTATTGATTTATATTAAGATTTCAATTAATTAAAATGCCCAGATTTTCCACCACACAAACTGTTCTCTTGCCAAAAACTCTCCCATTTTGTACTTTTGAAATTAATTTTTGGAACCTAAGTGAAAGAATTTTCACCTCTATTAAATAGCATCTTCTTTCTTTCAACCCAGTGATCTAGCCTGTCAAGTTTCCTTATCCAACATGTTATCTTACCTCCCAGCTTTGTGTCATCTACTAATCTGATGTGCATGGCAATTACACCTTCATCCAAGTCATTGATAAAAAGGCTGACCAAAACAAGGCTAGATCAGTTCTCTGAGACATTTCTCTAGAGACCTCCCTCTATGACCATATGAACTGAATAATGACTACTCTTTGAGGCTAGTCATTCAACCAGTTCTAAATCTATTGAATTATACAGTCATATAGCCCATATATCTCCACCTTATCCATGAGAATGGCATGGAAGACTGTCAAATGTTTTGCTGAAATCCAAATATACTGTCCATGACATTCTCCAGCTCCAGCAACCTGTCAGATGAGAAAGTAAAACTGTCTGGTGACAGGACCATAGATTTAAACTGAAGGAACTTCAACACTCATCTAGTTCAGCTCCCTTACTTTACAGATGAGTAAATGATTTGCCCAAAGTCCCAAAGATAAAGACTAGGGAATTGGGATTCAAACCCAGGCCCTCTGACTCCACATCCAGTTTGCACTTACCCACACAGTTTTTCATGACCCCATTTGAGATTCACAGTGATTGCCACTTCCTTTTCTAAATGCTCACAAATGTCCCCTTAATAGTACAGTATGTTCTAGAATTTTGCCAGGAACTAACTTAACCTGATAGCCCCACCCTATTCCTTGATTAGAAAAGCATCATCTTTTTGCCTGTCCCTAGTCCTATAGCTCTTCTCTTGTTCATGACAGCTTTTCAGAGATCACTGACAGTGATTCATCAGTCATATCTGCCAGTTCTTTCAGTGCCCTGCTTATCCAGACCTGGTGGCTTGAATTACTTGAGAACAAGCTTGATGCTCTGTTACCACCTCCCCATTTATCTTGAATTTCATGTGCCTGTTAACTATTTTTTTTGTTCTCTTTCCCTAGTCCAAAGATCATTCTCCTGGACAGATAAAAGAGAAGTAATCTAGTGTTTGATTCTATTGTTGCATATCATTCTCCACATTTTTCACATATTTATTTCTCTGCTTTCAAATGAGGAGCACTTCTCATGCAAGCTTTTCATATTAATAAGTACCATCTACATGCATAATACTTTAATCCAATGTCTCTATGCTAACTTCTGGTTCCAGGATAAGGAGATATTTGGGGATGTTTCAGATCATGTCATATAGATGACTGCCCATAGGTATGGTAGGTTCACCCTAACTCCACTTCCTCCCCCTAGTCCTTCCCTCTTGCTCTTGATTTCAGATGGGCCTGAGAGTATAATAACTTCAGTCCTGTAGGCTAGTGTTTCTAGACATTTTATATGCTTAAGTATAATCACAGCCTCCTCACTGGGCTTTCTTTGGTTTAAGATTTCCAGCTCATAAGAATTTGTGAGAAAATAGTAATCCTTTAAAACAAACATCTTTCCAGCTGTCTTCTCCCTACCCAACCAATCTACCAACTCTCATATGTACTCCTCCCTTCTTTGCACAGCCTGCCCTCTAAACCTGCCAACCCTCCTTTTAAGAGAGAGAGAGTCCTTCAAACTTAGTATTTTGAGAATGGAAGCATTTTAAAGGAGAAAAGTCCTAAATTAAGGTGGATTTAAAAGATCATTTTCATTACCGCATTGTAGATGGCTATGGGCTGGTTTAATCTGTTTGTCTTTGACTATGTAGGAAACAGGATACCAGAATCCATTCTGATATCCCATACTTATTAGATACTAGGCAATGCTTCAGCATCTCCCACCTTTTTCCCCTCAATATCTAGCTTTTATTTTATCTCAGTTTATATATCCTTCTGCTGGAATAAGCAAACTCTAATAGTACATCTTGGTTTTGATGGTGGGTCCTAAACTGAGGTGGCAAAGTTTCCTGCTGAGGTATATGTATATGCTGCTGAGTTCCTAATGTTACTGTCACTTCATCTGCCTCTGAATTTCTGGCTGATTGCTCTGTGATTTCTTATTTGTTGTGCATGGAACAATAAAGCTTCCAATTAAAAAAGGAATCAGAGCAAAG
The DNA here is from genome assembly GCA_028627135.1 of Pseudochirops cupreus. Classification (NCBI taxonomy): domain Eukaryota; kingdom Metazoa; phylum Chordata; class Mammalia; order Diprotodontia; family Pseudocheiridae; genus Pseudochirops; species Pseudochirops cupreus. The sequence goes on along the minus strand of CM053582.1, from coordinate 301,186,522 downwards.
TAGATGGATACTGAAAGACCAGAATATTGTGGGGTGGGACGGGTGAGAAGTAATTCTAAGAGGAGCTGGTTGGATAATTTATTTCAGCATAGCATCTAAGAGTCATGATCATAGGGTCCAGGGAAAGCCAAATGATTGATTTCGCAGAAAATATTTGTTGTTTTAATTACAGAATCATATGGGTCTTTTGGCAACTAGCAGATGCCAAAACAGACTTTAAGCACCATCTTGAGAAACTTGTGATTTGCTTAGTGCGCTTGTAATTTAAAGCATATGGCTTCACATTCAATGGCAGTGTCCAAAATGGAGACATTAGTCATGAATCACCCCATTGGAGAAAACGCATTGCTTCTGAAACAAGTCTTTTCAAACTGTGTATTCAAATGGTTCTGTTTAGGGGTATAAACAAAAAGCAGCTCTCCCCATTTTAGCAGCATGTTACTGGGATGCACATGGCATCAAAGAGCCTTGCAAACAAATTTCCCCAGTAATCTATGGCTTTTGGCAGTATGGGCCGCCTCCATCTGAGTAAACAAAGCAATTTGGTGACTGAAATGTGGGCTCCAAGGTGAGCAGAAAGTCTAGAAGCATATTTTCTCTTTCAACAACTTTTCCTTCCTTCACCCTCTCTCTCATTCGGTTCTTCAAAGTACAACCAAAATTCAAGGATGACAAGACAGACCATTTTGGACCGCGGAACTATCGGTGCCTCAACCTATAGTTGTTCTTCATGTGGGAGACTGATGCTTCTTTTAACTGGAACACTGTAGCTTCTATAAATATGGTCTTTCTGCTCAAGAAGGTCTAAGCTATTCATGACAGAGGCTGTCGTTGCAACTCTGCCTCTTTGCCTTACGGACTGTGTAATGTCATAGTCCAATGGAAAGTGAGATAGATTGGAAAGAAATTTGGGGCCTGTTACTTAGTAACTAAATAGCTTGAACTGATTAAAAATAATAACAACAACAAACAATAATAATAGCTAACATTTCAGGTTTGCAAAGTGCTTAACAAATATGATCACTTTCTATCCTCATTAAAAACCTGGGAGATAGGTGCTATTATTTTTCCCATTTTACAGATGAGGAACTGAGGCACATAAGGAACTTGCCTGTGGCCACACAGCTAGTAAATGTGAGACTGAATTTGAACTCAAGTCTTACTGACTTGAGGTCCAAATGCTCTATCCAGTGTACCACCTCACTTCCTTGGACCAGGTGTTTAACTTCTCTGGGTCTCAGTTACTCATCTATAAAATGAAGAGGACTCATCGTTCTTGAACGTCCTTACCATCTATGATGCTATTGTCCTGTGATACCTATGATTCAGAATAAGCCATTCTATCACTGATGACTTAGATTTAGATTTAGAGCTGGAAGGGATCCCGAAAGCCATCTAGTACAACCCCATTTTACAGATGGGAAAACTGAGGCCCATGAGATTGATTGACTTTCCCAATATGACATACTTGTAAGGGGCAGATCTGGAACTCAAACCCAGCCTCTCCGATCCTAGGATCAGCAGTCTTTCTCTTGCACCACGTTGCCTCCCAGTGATGGCTGTATTGGCCAGCCTATTACTATTGTTTCTCAGCAATCACTGTTAGCTCTTCATTTAGTATGCCCATCCTCATTGCCTTCATTTCTTCTGCTCACAGTGCCTTCAGCTTACCATGCAAGACATCTTGCTATCCACCATCATCATCTACTACATACATTCAGCCCAGTGTCACTGGATTCTAACAAAGAGCTCTTTAATAGTGAACTCACTGTTGTTCAGGGTTTCATAGTCAGAGATTACGTTTTCCTACTTAATGGAAAAGTTTGGTCCCCAGATAACAACAAACTACTCAGGAGCTGAGAATGGCATCATGAGGAAATTGAGGACAGTCCCTTCTTTTTGGATTCTAAAGTCTGGTACTATCTGGGGGTCATATTCTGAGTTGCTTCCACAAAGAATGTGCTGCCTTTCTTGATTGGAGTTCCCAATGGATTTAAAATGAGAGAATTTTGAATGAAAGTTTAAAAAAAACAACTTGGTATTTGTAAATTGTGCAATTCTTCAAACATTTATCTGGGACAAAGTGTTTGCTGAATTGGTATGAATGTGCAAGACATTTTGAAGGAAAAATTGATTGGATCTGGCAACTAATTGGATATAAAAGATAAAAGAAAGAGGTAAATCAAAGATGATTCCAAAGATATCAAATCTATGGAATTGGAAAGCATGTTTATCAATTATTTAAAGGTAACAATGATGTAATTTTTATCTTTGTATCCCAAGTGCCTAGTAGAGTGAATGTACATAGTAGGTGCTGAACATCATTTGTTGAATTGACTGCCAAAAGTCATGGAAACAGCATAAGGCGATATCTGAAAGTAGTTTTCAAAGTAAGCTTAGCTCAGTGCTCCATGCACTACAAAAAACCCACCCATTGGGTAAATTGGGTGAACGTGGTAGGTATCCATATGGAAAATAATAAGTGAAGCCAAGGATCAGAGATAGAGAGTTGGAAGGAAATATTAATTTATGTATAGCCCTCCTACTTCTGAGGCAGGAAGCCCTTGATTTTCACCTTGAGTAATTGATGTTCAGGGACTGGTTGTAGCTCTGGCAATAGGAATTTGCACCAAATAACAGTATTTCTACTTTGTCAGCACCTTGGTCAATGACAAGCAAGAATTCAATTCAACAAGCATTGATAAAGTGCTTACTGTATGTAGTACACCATGCTGGGTAGACAAAGATGAAAAACAGCATTGCCCCTGCCTTAAGGAGCTTACACTTTAGTAGTGTCTTTCCCCCTAGTTCAATAACTTGGAGTCATCTTTGATTTATCCCTCTATCAGGGGTTCTTAACTTTTTTTGAGTGAGTGTGATGGATCCCTTTGGCAGTGTGGCAGTCATTGCTCTCTTGGGCATAGCCAACTAGGGCAGAGTGAGCAGGGCTTTGCTCAGGGCACCAGAATTTATATGATGCTGACAGCACTTGAGATTTTTGGTGGTATACAAACTACAAATTTATCCCTTAATTAGCAGTAATCATTAGTTAAAATAGGAAACTACCAGATGGCCTACTTCCTTCCAGTGGGGCAGCACCTCAAATGTGCTCCTCCCACCCCTTTGTGATAGTCTTACCAGCAGCACATTGGAGGGCATGTTTTGTTCACTGGCTCCGGGTGCAGTTTTTGCTACTTGCCTTAGGCACAAAAATTGCTAGTTACTGCTCTGCTTTTAAAATCTTTCTTTTGGGAGAGCTTAATGATCTGTTGATATTGTCTCATTTATCTTTACAATTTCCCCCTGAGATAAACAGGGGTTGGGCGTTATTAGTAACTGCCAGATTTGATGAGGACCAAATCTTTGAGGCACAGAGAAGTTGGGTATCTTTCCTTAGGACATGCAAAAGACCAGTGGTGATAGTTTGCATTCCAGTCTTCTCTTGGATGATAGCTGAGAGATTTTTCTTTTTACTTTTATGGTGTGAAGAAACCTAGGCAAGTTTCTTAAAGTACAAGCTAATTTGGGTAGAAGTTTTAAGATGTTCAGAAAAATGAAGGTTTAAACAAGGGTTCTTAACCTGTAGTCTATGAACTTACTTTAAAATATTTTTATAACTGTATTTCAATATAATTAGTTTCCTTTGCAATACTTCGTATTTTATTTTATGCATTTAAAAACATTATTCTGAGAAGGGATCCATAGGTTTGACCAGATCACCAAAGGGGTCCATGATACAACCCTTTCCAGAAACTAAGTTGCAAGATGAGGGAGCCACTTACACTTCAGGGAGGGGGATATGTGAATGATTTCAAAGAGAATGAAGGATTCCAAAATGAACTTCAGGGAGCAGCAACATTATGTAAAACACAATGGTAATGCTTTTCCATTTCAAAAAAACAGCTTAGTACCATGAGACAGGGAGACAGAAACATCTTGTATTTTATAGAGTGCTTTCAGATAGATAGTAGGTAGATTGATGCATACATATACACATATATACGTACTGATTGATAGATACTGTTATATAATACCTTTAGATTGATAGATTAGTAGATAAATAGCTAATACTGTTAGATAATACTGATAGATAGATGGATGGATGATGGATGGATAGATGGATAGATAGATAGATGGATGATGGATGGATAGATAGAAAGATAGATGGATAGATAGATGGATGGATGATGGATGGATAGATAGATGGATGGATGATGGATGGATAGATGGATAGATAGATGGATGATGGATGGATAGACAGATAGATAGATGGATGGATGGATAGATAGATAGATGGATAGATAGATATAAAATCTCCTTGGATCTTCACAACCTTATGGAATATGTTGGACAAGTATTGTCTCAGTGTTTCAGATAATAAGTAATAGTACATTTTATTGTGCTTTGTAATTTGCAGAAAACTTTCCTCACAGTAACCCTGGGAGGTTAGTATTGCAAATATTATTAGCCTGTTTTATACATTAGAAGACTGAGACTCAAGTTAAGTAGTTCTCCCAGGGCCACTCGTCTACGACTTCCTTTTTTGTTTTATTCAGTGATTTTTTTTAATCATCTCTGCTCTTCATGATCCTATTTGGGATTTTCTTGTAGAGATACTGAAATAGTTTGTCATTTCCTTCTTCAGTTGTAAAATGTTACTGATGAGGAAACTGAGGCAAACAGGATTAGGTGATTTATCCAGGGTCACACAGCTAGTAAGTGTTTGAGGTAGATTTGAACTCAGAAGATGAGTCTTCCTAATTCTAGGTCCAGTATTCCATCCACTGGGCCACCTGGGCCTCTACTTGACACCAGACCTTCTATTTTCAATTCTTTCCAAGTCTGCCATGGGGGCTCTATAAGCACTCTAGTACTTAAAGCTCAGGAAAGAAAACCACCTATGTCCTCGTAAAGACAAATTAAGAACAGTTAAGACTAAGAAATTTAGGGCTGTATCAAGAAAGCGATTGACACCTATCATTCCTCTTTGTATCCCCATAGTCGCTATCACACAGTTGTACATAATAGACAATAAAGAAACATTTGGCTCCCTGATGAAAGGGAGATCACACATACACACAGCCAGAGAGAGATAAAAAGACAGAAAGAGAAAAAGGTAGGGAGAGACAGAGACAGAAATAAGAAATATACATAGAGAGAGACAGAGACAGAGAGCGGGAGAGAAAGGAGAGGAAAGAAAGAGACAGACAGACAGACAAAAAGAGACAGAAAGAGAGTGAGAGAGAGGGAAGGAGAGGAGAAGGGGAAGAGAGAGACAGACAAAGACAGAAATCATGGGAACGAGTTAAAATAAATGGAGTTGAAAAACAATGCAAAAGTCTTGGACATTATCAGAGGTAGGCAGAAAAGTATTGGCTTTTATCTAGGTACAAAGTTAAACCAAGTCTACAATAGTTAAATCATTAAAATAGTACTTAATCTCTATTTAGATGTTGTGTTTCTCTTAACCCTTGTTCTATATCATTTATTATATTGCTTATAAGAAGAAAGCAAAAGTAAGACTGTAGGTATTGTTTTCTTAATGAATGATTCTATTATTGACAAGTTAATCTTAAGGGAGAGGGCATGGTGGTCCTCTTAGGACCCATGTCCAACTATAGCCCACCCCTGTCCATTGGACCTGAGTGCTCCAGTCTCTTCACCTGGTGTCAGTTGTCCAGAGTGCAAAGTATCTCACTTAGAAGGAGTTAGCTCACTTACATGGGGTAAGCCTTGCATCCCCTATCCTATTTTGTGGCAGAAAAACCATATGGCACAGGAGGTTTAAATATATTCACATGAATGTTCTAAACTGTTTCTCAAACAATGATCTAAATTTGTTTATGTTTCACTAAAGTAAAAACTCCAAGCTTTTTGAAGTCAATCTTTCCAAATAGTCATAGACATTCTCTCCAAATCTCCTTTATTAGCTTTGGGTAATTTAAATTTTGTGAGGGGGAGAGTAATGTCATTAGTGACACTTTGGTTTTCCATCTTTTAAAAATAAACAGATGGATTTCAGGAGAATTTGAATAGTTTTCCTCCTGATTCAATTAAGTGCTGGGTGCAAAGCGTTTTATTGTTAATTTGCTTGGTACCTTTCTTTCACTTCAGACCTCTTGCCTCAATTTCTCTTTTTGAAAGACAGTGATAGTCCTCCACAAGTACCTGCCTTGCAGAAGAGTTATAACTGGGAATCTCTTCACCTGATGCAAAACCAATGGAGAGTCTTTCCCCCCAAGCAGAAGGAGGAACAACTTGGGGGAGGGAGATGAAGATGAGATGGAAGGATGCTCATGATCCCGGATGCTCCACAGATAGAAGTCAGACTGCTCTAGGGAGAGGAAAATGCCTCCTTAAAACAGTGTCCACCGAGTGAGGGTACTTCAAGGTCAAAATCTTTCTGAATAGAGGCCAGGCTGGTTAAAAAAGGGGGTGGACTTCAGAGGGCTTAACTTCTTCAAGGGAAAGACTTGCTTTTCTTGAGCAGGAGCAATGTCCAAGGAGGCAAAGGTCTTCAGTGCCTCAGAAATGTCAGGAATGAAGTATTCCTTAGTAATTGAGAGAAGAGGGATTTAATTAACCAGGTTAATGCCCAGACATAACAAGGCCAAAGCATGAACAGAACAAGGTTCCTGGGCCTCCGTCATCTTCCCCTGGAACCTGCCCTCTTCCTCCATCCTTTTCCCCTCCTCAAACATTCACAGACAGAAGTCAGCTAAGGACTTTGTGTAGGGAAATATACAACCTCCACCCTCACAATCATAAAATCATAGATTTAGAGCTAGAAGATGCCTCAAAAGCCATCTGGTCTAACCCTCTCATTTTACAGTGAGGAAATTAAGGCCTTGGGAGGTTAAATCAGTCAATCAAGTGCTGAAAATACAAAGAAAAGCCAAAGAGAGTCCCTGCTCTCAACAAGCTTAGAGTCTAATGAAAGAGACAACATGGGAAGAGCCATATAAACAAGCCATATACAGGATAAATTAGACATAGTCAACAGAGAAAGGTGCTAGAATTAAGAAGGATTGGGAAACACTTCCTCAAGAAGGTGGTGTTTTAGATGGGAATTGAAGGAAGCAATGAGTCAGAGATGTGAAAGGAAGGCATTCCAGGCATGGGGAACAGTCAGTGAAAATGCCTAAATCTGGATGGAGTGTATTGTTTGAGGAGCAACAAGGAAGTCAGCATCATTGGATCTCAGGGTATAAGCTATAAAAAGACTGGGAAAATGGCAGGAGGAAGGCATGAAGGGCTTTGAACACCAAACTGAAGATTTTATATTTCTTTTCTTGGAGGTGATATGTATCAACATGTGGAGAAAAATCCCAACCACCCCACCCTTGATATAATTATGCTTCCTTAGCATAGTTTATGGGGTATGGGGTGTTTAGAAGGACTAGTTCCTTTGATGATTTGCTGAGCCCTTTTCAGGCCTGCTCATCCATTTCTGGTGTCCACCTGATTCACCCAATTCTCATCTGTGGCTCCAAGAAACTGTAGCATGGGCAGTCGGAACACCCCAGTAAAACTGTCTTGACAGATGGGCCCATTAATGAGTTGGGGTATGTCTACCCCAAGCATGTCAAGACTTTCCCCTGCAGTATGGGCAGATAAGAACAATTTGTTCCAATGTTCATGAAAGTAATTAAGCAGGATCAGGCATCAAAGATGCCAATGTCATCCCACTGCATCCCCGGCCATGGCCAATCATGTTGACTTTTGTCTAACCACTGGACTTTAATGACTCTGGAAGGGAGAATGAGGCTGATGATTTTGTTGAACTCTGCTTTACTTAAATCCAAGTCTCTCAAAAATCAAGACATCACTTGTGATGTCATTGGTCCTCTTTGGAAATAAAGGGCAGATAACAATATACGAGCTTTCATATTTTCAGATGCACGTATAAATTATAAAAAAAACTTTTTAATTAATAATGTAGCTTGTTTGTAAACATATTTATGAAATAAATTCTAACAAGACTATGCAAGGAAGAAAAGAGATCTATAAACACACAGCAAAAAAAGTATTTAAATAATAAACAACTAGCATATTTCCTTCCCCATATACTCTCACGTAAAGTCTACATTGCTTCCTCTTATCGTGGCACAGGAAAATGAAAAGTATGGTCATTGGTTTCTTATTGTTTAAAATTTCTTTAATAAAAAAACATTTGGACTCCTTGGAATCAGCCACCTGGCAGAGAAGACATATAATTATCCTCAGGCCTATCTGCCCTGACCGACTTTTGGAAGTACTCAAATGTATTTCTTCCTTCCACTATCAGATTTACACGAAGCTAACCACTGCTCTAAAAGACAGATATGCAAATCTGGGTGAAACTGGAAGCCTTCCAAGGATCATAAATAAATGTTAATCATATAAGGAAAACAACAAGGAAGATTTTTGTTTTCTACCAAAATCTCCTCCCCAGACTGTTAACAATGCTACATGGGGCCTGATCAATATATTAGCGCTTGAGAACCAAAGTCCTTTGGAATAAATTAGCCTGGCAGGAAAGAAATAAACAAAGAACAAATTAACATGTTTTTAGACATTGCTTAAATTTTCATGAGTGTAGACCTTGAGATGGTATGATGAGTTCCCAGGAGTCCCCGCTAATATTTGGCTGTAATTAAGAGTTGCCCTTTCATGTTTTATCTGATGTAGGTGGGAAATCACCAACATGTTTGCTGTGTTCCTTCCTCATGCTTCCTAACAAATGCCTCTGTTTACTTCATTAATAATAAATAAAAGCCTCATAAGTAGTCCTATTACCCTGTCATACTTCACTCTTGTTTCACCTCCAGCTCAGATTTGCCACATTTCAGGATTCTAAACCAGTGAGACAATACAACAGAATTCCTTAGTAACCCACAAACATTAAAGTTTCAGACTTTAGAATAGACTTCCCAGCTATTGCTATCACTCCCTATGTGTCTGTGTAGGCAGGATGGAGTTGGGTTTTGTTATTTCAGTTGTTAAGACTGAACCTGCCCAAGGACTTTTGATGAGGATTTTTGGGTCAAGTCCTGGTAAAGGCGACCCAATATATCAAGGTCTTGAGTTTAAAGGGTAAGGGAGAATTTTAGGAACAAAGACCAAGTAGGCACCTGAGGAAGGGAAACACTTAGATTCGGTGGCCTCTGAAGTAAGAGGATTGGAATTGATGGTCTCTGAATTTATAGTTCTAAATTTATAATTCTGTGAATTGAACCACAACTTTATCAGGCCAATACTCAGCATAACCTTCTTATAGAGAAGAACCAGAAGTAGTGATATCCAGGTTCCTTCTCTGAGGGCTAAGCCCTCTTCCAAGGTCCATTTCCAACTATTGGGTGGGCCTATAGTACTGTTAAATCTTTTCTCATGAAGAAAAGTTTGGGGTCTTCTTACAATTTATTTTCTTACATAAAATTTCTTATGGACCTTGCAAAACAAAGTGAAAAGACATCCATTTTAAATTCTCCTATCATTTACAGACAATCTCTCAGAGGAGGCACTTGGGAAAGGATATTCTTCCTATTTGCCATCAACCTGGTAGTAATATATTCAATGTATTTAGAACCACATCATGAAATTTGGTTGAACTATTTTTTTACTTACTTTTAGTGCTAGGTGTAGGGAGAAATTTTTGAATAGCCTTGGGAAGTTAAATACTTTTAAAGACAATAGCTTCTAAACTAAAATAACTTTTTCAAACAATATCATTTCATAATCACAAAAATGAGTGGTTGCAATGACCTAAAATATATGTTTTGACATAACCTTCTTCTTGCTGATATGGATGAGTACATCCAAGGAGCAAAAGATATGTAGGAACACATTGAAAATGACATCAAATAACTGGGGGAGGGAGGGAAATTCACAGGAATTTTTATACATTTCTATATATTCATATAAAGGTCATTTTTTTTAAATGCGTGTTTTGGTGTGTTTGAAGTAATCACCTTCTGAAATAGGTAAACTATAATTGGCATATTTCTAGTGCCGATGGGCTTAAGTGTGCCATATTCTAAATATTCAGAAATACTACAGGGGTATACTGACCTAAGGTTGTTAATTGACCCTAAGGAAAGGCAAGGTTCAGCAAAATATTTCAGGGGAGGTGGTTCATTCCATAAGACCTAGGTTCTAATGAATAATAAGTTTTCAATGAACAATGGGCCAAACAGCTTTTCAGCAAGGTTTCACTATACTATCGAAGGACTTCTTCATAATGTGTTAATGATATTGTTGTGAAATGTCTAGTCAGAGCAACATTCTATGGGTTATGCTTCTATTTCAAAGTTGCCATTTCCTTGGTTTTCAGTAAAGAGGGGTTAAAGGTGACTGACCCAAGCAAACTCCTGGGCTCCAAGACCAGAGGGTGCCATATAGTCTCTTTGCATCATAAAGACTGAGATTTTTAACCCAAAGTGTTATCAAGCTTCTTTAACCTTCTTAAAATAATCAGTTTATCACCTGCTAAAAAGTAAGGTAAATTCATCACAATTACAACTATACTACTTCCTGCAATGAATAAAAAAAGGCAATTTACTCCTCACTTTATAATTAGAGGACAATAAGTACCTAAAAAAAAGGTTAGTCTGTTTCAACTGAGAAATACATCAGCTGATTTTATATATCATATATGCATATATATATATGGATATATATATATGCATATACATATATGTGTACTTGGGGTTTTCTTTGCAAAGTTACTGGAGTGGTTTGCCATTTCCTTGTCTAGCTCATTTTACAATAAGGAACTGAGGCAAACAGGGTTAAGTCAGAATCACATAACTAATAAGTGTCTGTGTTTGGATTTGAACTGTTAAAATTAGTCTTCCTGATTCCAAGTCTGGTGCTCTATCCATTGCACCAAGTATGTATATGTATATGTTTGTGTATACATCTCTATATAGACACATATATATGTAAATGTATATGTGTGTCTATATATATATATATATATATATATATATATATATATACACATATGTATGTATACACACACATAGATCAAGAGAGAGAGAGAGAATTCAAAGTTGCTTAGACACTTAAGAGACAAAACAGAATGAATATATTTAGCTAATGACTGGGATAGTTTGTTTAGATAATTTTTAAAAAGATATGTACAAGGTCAAGGGAAAAGATTGGATGTATTTTCAATGTTCTTTCCTGCCCTCTGACCTCAGCTGAAAGTGCTATCACCCTTCTTATAAAACTTTTATCTCCTTTTATCACATTCCATCTTGTATCATACTTACTGTGCACAAGTCATTCTCTCTCTGTCAGACTCGTCTCTTTGAAGGCAAGAATTATGTCATTTTTCATCTTTGCTTCTCTGCTCCCTAGAAGAGTGCCTTGTTCATGGTAGATGCATAATAATTTCTAACATTGAGTATAATTTCAGAGCTGACATGCTATGACTTCTCAAAATTGGATGTCCATTGTGGTTTGCTTGCTTTTGTTGTTTGGAGACAAATGATAGGCCAACTTTTTTTTAATCTTTATTTTTGGATAACTTGTTTTTCATACCAATCATTTCCCCAGCTAGGTGGCTCAGTGGATAGAATCAGGAAGACTCATCTTCCTAAATTTGAATCTGGTCTCAGACACTAACTAGCTGTGTGACCTTAGCCAAGTCACTTAACCCTGTTTGCTGTTTCTCTGCCAAGAAAACCTCAAATAAGGTCACAAAGAGTCAGACACAACTGAAAAAAATGACGGAACATTTCCCCATATAAGACCTCCATCTCATTGAACCATCTCTTGCAACAAAGAAAAACAGTTATTTAAAATCGCCTGACAAAGGGAAAATATCCATCAGAAATATAGCAGTCTGCACCTATAGTCCCCCACCTCTGTACTGAGAGGTCATAAGTTCATAGGACCATAGATCTTGTGTGTTCCATTATCTGTTCTCTAGGACCCAAAATGATCACTATAATTAAGCCAAATAAGAATTATATACATTTTTAGGTGACTAGAGAAAAACAACAACTAGATCCTGAAACATTATAAGAAACAGACTAGATGGGAGAGCCGGCAATCTTTTAAGAAAGAAGAGCAGTTTTTGTACTAGTCTTTGAATAGAACTTTTTAGAACCAACATTTTTCCATTAATATCAGGGATGTCCCCATCCTTGGAATCCATTCCATCCTTATATCCTTCTTTCAGAATCCTTACCTTCTTTCAACACTCATTTGAAGAGAAGGAGAGGAAGAAGCCAATAGATGCCCGTTTCTCAACAAGATTATATCTAAGAGCCCTTTCAGTTTTCTTCTGGACAGCCACTATCTTTGGATGTAGAATTTGTAGCCCTTGCATATGTGACCTGAGGTGCTGACTAGGCACCTGAGATAGGACTTAGTCTTCTTTATAAAAACCGCTTTAGAAATTGAGCATTTTGTTTGATTTTTTTTAGTATCATAATTTTTAAAATGATCAAAACAAATATTACGTAACTAGAGGTGACTGATTTTCCTTTTTTGATCTTATATCATATCTTTAAGTTGAACCTGTCACATGATACAGGTGCTATGTGTACCAAGGGGATTCTTGTACAATATATGTAGGTTAACTGACTATACATATACTGAAATTAACAGGACAAAAATTGTACATAACCACAATTCACAGATTCACTGTCTCCTTTTTTCTTTATCTACTGGAATGTTTGTGTTTGTTGATAATTGGTAAATTCACAATAAAATGAAAATTTAAATTAAAACAAAAAATGAAATACTGGTGCCGGAAGCAAGAATCTATACAGATTATTGAGCCCAGTGGAGTGAGGGACTGAAACTGGGTCAAGAGAAGAGTAATACCTCATTCCTTTACCCCTTCTGTCCGTATTCCCCAGAGGGAAAATTACTAAACAATAGAGAAGTCCACATTGGGAACCAAGCACTACAGAATCCAAACTCTACAAGGTGTTTTTCCAAGAAGGGGATTTGAGCTCCATCATTTAAAAAAAAAAAATGCCAGCCTCAGCAGAGTTCACTTATCAGCAATGAGCAGCTTTTTCCCCCCAGTCCAGATGGTACATAGAGCCAAGCCAGGCAGAGACCCTTAGTCTCCTGCTGCCTTTTTATGCTGGCCCCTGATTGCTAATGACCCCCAGCTGGACTGGCTCCCTGACCCATTTAACCCCTCTCGGCTGGACCTCTCCAGCTCCTGCAGGGAGAGGAGAGGTATGAAAGTTGGGGGTGGAATGATGCCAAGTCATCCAGGGCTGTCACCCCTAGGTCTGAGACAATGAAGTGTATCTCAGCACCATCACCAAAGGTCTTTCTGAGCCATTCAATGGAGAACACATGTTAATCCATTTTTCTGTAATAAATTCGACCAGATAAATAAGACCAATTCTTATTGTCACCATTTTATACAGATGGAAGCTAAGACAAAGTGGTTCTCTAAACAGATATTTCCTTGAGGTTCGTGGGGCGGAGAGCACCAATGTAACCCCCAGAAATAAATTTTTGTTAGTTCGAAAATTTTAAACTAACTTTTGCCAAAGCTACTAGACAGATACAGTAGAATGCATGATGCAAAGTCAGAATAAATGCAGCAGAAGGGAAGAAGACAATTTCCTGAGCGGATCCTGTAATAGGGTGTATCGCATAGGAGATGCCTCCATTTGCAGATGCATCTCTAACAGCTTTGTATATTTCCTTTGCTTGATGATGTTGTTGTGGGTTCTTTTTTTAATATATTAATTCATAGAAAAACCTTGTGTCCAAATTCGTGGAATCTTATAAGCACTTTATTATAAGATAACCTCTTATTAGAGGGAGAAAAATCATCAGACTATGTCTTGTTGCTATAATTGGGTTGTGTTGTTCTGTCTTGTCTGGTTGAGGAAAACCTCTTGGGTTCATCGTGAGTAAACAGCGCAATGAAGCCAAGTGGTTCTGTTACCCTAAAGAACACAGTGCTAAATTCTTTATCTGAATATAACTACAAAAGCATTCTGCCATTCCCTATTTTTTTCTCCATCTTTGAATTTTTTATTGGATTTTTGGACCAAATTTGCATCCTGCATAATGCTACAAAGATTTCCCTAAAGAGCTAAACAAGATAGAAAGTTAACCCAGTGATATTAATGTAGATTTTTTTCACTTAGTATATTTCCTTTACTATTTCATTGAAATTGTAGAGAACTGGGACTAACGTAACCTTAATGTTCTTACTTCTCATCACTAATGTGGCAAGCCTTTTTTGTTTTGTTTTCATTTCCCTCATCTACTGTGAAGCTTAGTCCCATATTTCTAATTTCATTTTGGCTTATACTTCACTTTCTTTTCTGTTTCTGATTAATTTTTCTTTCATACCCACTAGGCATTTGGTTACGCAACCTTACCAACCTAAAACAGCTCAGCTTAAACACAGATCATAAACTATGCTTATTCAAGGAATCTGCTATTTCACTAATGTGAATCCCTTCTCCACTAAAAAAACTCACAACCCCCACAACCACTAAGCCTCAGTAGACCTTTTTCATGAGTAGTTAGGAGCCAAAAAAAAAATTAAATCAACCTATGGCCAATCTTTAAGTCTTGGCAAACTAAGATCATAGTCAAATGATAATTCCAGAACCAATGGCTAGTACTTGTTAGTCTTTCCAGATTGGTGTGTATTTTCTATTGGTTTAGCCTTTGAGAACCCTGGGAGCACTTGTAAACCATGGTGAGGCCTCAGAAGGATGAATTTTGTGAAAGTTTACAATACACATGGACATATTTCATTTATTGAATGGATTCACTCATATAGTATAGTACTTATTGAGTTTGCAATATTGACGTACTCTCATACCTTGTTATTTCACTGCCACAGCAGTGGGGTTGCCTTATTGTGACATCTTTGCAGGACTTTAGTCCTACTAAACCTCTGCAGAAGAGATCCATTTCATTTTTTTTTAATTAGGCAATCAGGGTTAAGTGACTTGCCTAGGGTCACACAGGAAGCAAGTATCTGAGACCTGATTTGAATTCAGGACCAGGGCTCTAGCCACTGTGCCAAGCTGCCTCTCTATCCTTTTTATAATGAATAGTATTATAAAGAGGGACAGAATGGAAAAGTGGATTGAGAGATGATCTCAGAACCAAGAAGACCCAGATTCAAA
This sequence comes from Pseudochirops cupreus, assembly GCA_028627135.1. Lineage (NCBI taxonomy): Eukaryota > Metazoa > Chordata > Mammalia > Diprotodontia > Pseudocheiridae > Pseudochirops > Pseudochirops cupreus. The sequence goes on along the minus strand of CM053582.1, from coordinate 301,171,406 downwards.
TCCTTCCTCTGGTACATACTAGCTACAAAACCTAGGGCCAGTCACTTAACTTTAATAACTTACTAAGACTATAAATTGCAGAGGTGCTGACTCATATGAATTGACAGGTCCACTCTCTATTCCTACCCTATAACAAAGTCTCAGTATATTTATAATTTTTTTTCTGAGTACCAATTTGAAGTTATAATACCTGGACTAATATTCTGGTTCTACTACTTGACTCAGCCTTTCTAGGATTCCTTTTTCTCATCTGTGAAACAGAAGGAAGTTTAATGAGACACATAGCTTTTTTCTCTCTTCTGTGTCAGGTTCCTTCAGCAGCCTGGTGAAACTTAGGAACCCCTTCTCAGAATAACATTTTATTGCCCACATTCATAATTGAAGGAAATACTAAAATTCAGTGAGAAGTTAGTGAAAATAGATACATAATGTCTTTCATTTCAACTCCATAGACCCCCTGAAATTTATCGGCAGATCACTTGGGAGTCTGTGGACCCCAGGTTAAGAATCCTTGAACTGAAACATCCTGAAGGTCCCTTTAAGCTTTAGACCTGTAACTGCATATGCTTGGAGAAAGTGTCAGGTTATCTGCCTTCATTAAAATCCTTTTTTAAAAAAATGGCTAGAGTCAGGTGGCCTATAAAAGCAAAAGCACTGAATTTTTTGGTCAGAAAAGCTGGATTCCAATCCTAGCTCTCTGTTCCTTAGCCCTGTGTGACCCTGAATCTCTCTGAGATTCATTTTTTACTTTTTAAAAATAAGTGATTTGCACTAGATTATGGCAAAGGTCCCTTCTGTGGATGCTTGGACTATTTCACATATGGCAAAACTGTATTTCAAAAAGGCTGAGTGACTTGCCCAGGACATCACAGTTATTGGTTCTGTCATAACTAGAATCTAGGTCTCCCAATTCTGTTTTCTGAGCCTGTTTGTGACTTTGTGAGTATATTAGAGGCAGGGAGCTTCTGGGATCCTTGTCCCTAGCTCACCTAAATCTGGTGTCAAATGTGCTTCTTCTTCAAATGGTCATCGCGTTTAGCCAATCTTCAAAAAGACCTTTAGTTGCGCTTTTATATAAGACCTCATTTCAGTGTGCCTTGTTGGGCACTTAGATTACATATTCTCCTTGAAGACTGAGACTGTCTTTTAAGATGTTTTTCTCTCTACTCCATTACACACTATTCTGTATAGAGCGGGTTTTTAGTAAACATCTTAATTCATACAGTCATAAAATCATGGATTTAAAGTTGGAAGGGCCCCATAGTTTCATTTTACAAATCAGTCAATTAATCAATAAATATTTATGAAGTGCCTTCTTGGGCTAGGCGTTGTGCTAAGCACCGTACAAAAAGAAGCAAAAGACTGTTCCTGCCCTCAAGGAGCTTACAATCTAATGGAGGAGATAATGTGCAAACAGATATAAAGCAAGCTTTCTGCAGAATTAATAGGAAATAATTAACAGCAAGAAAGCACTAGAATTAAGAGGGATTGGGGAAGACTTCCTGTAGGAGGTAAGATTTTAGCTGGGACTTAAAGAAAGTCAGGAAATCTGTAGTCTGAGTGAAGGGGGAAGAGCATTCCAAGAGGGAACAGCCAAAGAAAATGCCAGGAGCCAAGAGATAGTATGTCTTGTTCTTGGAACAGCCAGGAAGCCAGTGTCACGGGAACAAAGAATAAATAAATGTGAGGATGAAGATAATTGGAAAATCAGAATTTGAGAGTTGAAAGTGACCTCAGAGAAGATCTAGTCTGGCTCATACATGAATTTCTACAATAACTCACCAAAAGAAAGGATTGTCCAGCCTCTGTATAAAGACCTCCAAGGAAGAGAACCTTGAAGAGCAGGAAGTTTAAGTGACTTTACCCAATGTTATGCCAACATTAACTGGCAAAGCTGGGTTTTGAACATAGATTTTCTGACTCCAAGTCCAGAATACCGAATTGAATTGACTCAAATTATTAGGAACTACAGATTGCTCCAAAATATGTAATTGTAGCTAATACACAGCATCACATATTTTACAAAGTTCTTTCCTCACAACACTGAAACAGTGTCTCGAATTTTCCACATGGTGACATTTTACAATAGTTAAATTCACTTATCATTTGTGCATAATATCTTTCACAACTGGAAATCCTTCCACTGCCCCCTCAATCTGTGCCATAAAGTAGAGAAGTTTGAGAGCAGCATTGTGAAGGTGGGCTCAAGGCAAACAACTAATTAATGTTTTAACACCCAAGTGAAATATAGGAAATAAATGGCCATTTATTAAACACCTACTATGTGCTAGGCATTTTGTTAGAAAGCACAAATTACAGATACAAAAAAAAAAGATAATCCCTTTTGTTCAGAGGTTTACATTCTAATAATGGTATACCAAGCATATTGAGAAGTGAGGGCCAGGGAAGGGAGTACTGAGGAGGGAGTACTCACAAGGACGGTGAATGGAGCTATAGGAGAATCAATGGTTATTACACTCTTTCCAGGATTCCAGTTCAGTTTGTGAGATTGATTTGATTACTGCTTACAGGACAAGAGTAAGGGCAGATGGCAAGATCCTACTGGGTAGGCCCTGGTTTCTTGGTGCATGACTGGATGGGATGGCATGGTCTAAGGTACTACATAATAATAATACGATAGCTAGCATTTATACAGTGATTTGCGAACAGTATATCATTTGATAATCACAACACCCCTGGAAGGTAGATGCTATGACTGTCTCCATTTTACAGATGAAGAACCTGACACAGAAGGAGGTTAAGTGACTTGCCCAGAGCCACAAAGCTAATCGTTGATATTAGATTTGAACTCAGATCTTCCTAACTACAGATCTAGTACTCTATTTACTATACCACTGGGATGCCTCTATTATTGATTCAGATACAGGGGTTAGTTGAACATATTACCACTCATCCACTAACTGCTCAATATAACTCAGTCCCATGAGCAGGGCCAAAGTTGAGTGAATTAACCCCCCAGGGTTAGGAGGAAGGGCATCATTTATGGGTCTCTGGTCCTCCTGGGGAGAAGGGAGGGGGTAATGAAAGAGCAAATAGAAAGATGCCCATGCTGGGCAGGCTCTGATGTTCCTGGAAACAAAAGATTGTGAAGACTTGGAATGAGTGAGTCATGAATAAATTCTTGATGGGGAGAGGGAGGGAGATATTGCATCATACAAATATCCTGAATAATAAAGACTAAAACAAAATGGAAGAAAAGCCAAAAGCAGACAGCGACCAGAAGCACACGCTGAATCTGCAGAAACTTTTGAAAGGACCATGTTTTTCAAAACTTTCCACACCGAACCAACCCTCGTGAGACATTAGAGTTTTTGCCCTAAATTTCTGGTTTGCTTTAAAGAGAATTTCACTAGGTCAGAGTGACTTTTCAGCCTTGTCATCTATTCACAGCTCAACCTTGGCAAACTCACTTTAGAGCTTCAGACTTCTGGAAAATGCAGATAATATTTCTTCATTCAGCAAAATTGTTCTCTCGTACAAAACTGTGTCCCTGCCTCCCAGGGGATTAGAAGTCACCATGCTCACTCTGAGCAACCCCAACCCGTCTGATGCTGTCTCTAGTCCAAAGCACGCCTTAGTCTTCCCCTCCTAGGTCCTTCTTCTCCCGCCAACTTGCCTTCCCAGGCCTCCTCTGCATGCTCCACCAAAACGTACCTGTTCTCTGTTCTCTCCTCGCTGAACACTGTCTATCTTACAAAGACACCTAGGTGATCTAGTGTTGTAGAATGGGCCTGAATCAGGTTAGTTCCCTGGTAGTTTAGGTCTGATATTGGAATGAAATGAAATACTCATAGGTCATTCAACAGTCTACTAAAGGAAATTTCATTAGCAATAGCAAAGGAAAGACATTTAACAATGATATTCAATGACATGAGAAAAGAAGAGAAGAAGCATCCATTAAGAGCCTACTGTGTGCCAGGCACGGTGGTAAGTGCTTTAAAAATATTGTCTCATTTTGAACCTCCCAGCAACTCTGTGAAGTAGGTGTTATTATTATGCCCATTTTACAGTTGAGAAAACTGAGGCAGGCGGTGATTTCAGTGACTTGTCTAAAGTCACAGAGGTAGTAAGTGGCTGAGGCAGGATTTGAACTCAGATCTTCTTGACCCTATGGCCAGCACTCTATCCACTGTGCTACCAAGCTGCTTCACTTTCCACACTGATTTGTCTGAGCACAGCTTCCTGATATTGGTTATACTTTTGTTCCATAGTCAAAAGCCTCAGAGAAGGAGCTGGAGCTTCTCATGACCTTTTGTATTCAGTAGAACTGGAGGTCATTCCAACACCCTGAGCCATTCTTTTGAACCAAACAAATCAGAACAAATCACAAATCCTAAGGAAAATTACTTGTCTAACCCACATTGGGCTGAAGCCTTAGGAAAAGATAGACTAGTCTATGTGGCAGGGACCTTGGATATTGCTCCTACCATACTGTGCCTTTTCGTGTCAGGATCCTACAGCTTCCACCATTTAAAATATTTTAGGATGTTACTGGACCAGCCTGGCCTTAGAGATGTAAGAGGCCTGTCATAGGCAGAACTGGAGGAGGGAAAGTGTTGTTTTTAAAAAAAATTTTTTTTAAGGAATTTAATGAATGACTCCCTGAAGGAAGGGTTTGCCTTATCCCTTCAGATGAACTGAGTCCCATATCTAAACAATCTGGTCTAGGAGGTGGCTGATAGCAAGAGCTTTGCAATTCACAGTGGGTGGCCAATGAAAAGAGTTGACTGTGAACAGTAGAAGAGCCAGAAACATCAGGGCTAAAGCAAAGACACTGATCATTCTTGCATGGTCATTGATTCTCGTGATGGGTCAGGGTCATCTATAGTAAATTAAATAAGAGGTCATTGCCCTCTTACATGTAACCTGTGCCAATGCCAGAGCCAATCCTGTGCCACCAGGCACTTAGTATGAACTAGCCACCAGCTGGGACCTCTCACTCCCAGACAGCATATTGGGGGGAGAGGGAGTAGGAAAAGGGGGAAAAAGAGTCTTTGTTTAATCAGAAGCCTCTGTGGAACTGCCTTCTCTTTCTTAGAGCTGGGTAGAGTCACTTCTCTCTTATGGAGAGAAGGGAAGCCATCTCCCAACAAGGCCATTCTATTGTCCTCCAAACCCTCTCTGGGGAAGAATTATCCAGTGACCACTGAGTGCCATACTGGGAGTAATATGGAATGACCAATCAATTCTAGAGAGTAAGAAAATGGCTTCAATGGACCTACCTTTGCCATTGGCCATGTCAGTGTCACCAACCACTGGGGCCCTCCCTTTTGCCAACTGTCACCGTGGGCCAGCAGTTGCCACTGCTGCTGGGACCCAGGCCAATGCCTACTCTGATGCACGCCTCCACGGGTGCTGGCCCCTGCCATCACTGACCATCTCACCAAACTCAAAGGCTACCCCTCTTCTCCTGTTGGTGGTCATGAGTGCTGTCACTGTGCTCCTGTCACTACTAGGGCCTAACTCTGCCTCCCACATACAGACACACTTTATGTCATGACAGAGTATAGCCATGGGTCTAATCACTGCTTCTGCTTAGATCTGTTCCCCTACCTGCACATACTAGCGAGGAACACCAAGGACCTGAGAACTGATTTGTTTCTCCTCCTGCACCAGAGCAGGAGTGCTGCCAGGGGTATCGCCACTGCCAGGCTCTGCCTTGGTCTCTCTGTGTCAGGGCAGGGAGTTACCATAGAATCAATGCTCCTGGCTAGTATACCATGTTGGTGAGGTCAGGAATAGTTCATTAGGATGGTTCAAGTAACATAGAGGGACCACCAGACTTGGGATCATTCACCTAAACTCAAGGAAAAAGGCAAAAAGCAAAAGAGGTAGCAATGAATTTCTCTAGGCTGGTACATATTCTCCTATCTACCATCTTAAAGCAGTTGCCAGCATTTCTGCCAAAGTGGGAGAGGGCACCTGGGTCTTGAAGTAACCTGTCAGAGCCCCTGATTCGCCCTTCACTAAAAGTCTCAGAAAGCAAAGCAGACCTACAGTTCATAGTTCCAGATCAAGGAGGGAAGCTGTTTCTCATTTTTGATTGATTCAGCCTTCCCTCCCCCCAATAAGGGGCAGTTAGGGGGCACAGTGGATAGAGCATGAACCTTGGAGTCAGGAAGACCTGAGTTCAAATTTGGCTTCAGATACCTACTAGCTGTGGGCTCCTTGGCAAATTCTTTAACCTCTGTTCGTCTCTGTTTCCTTATCTGTAAAATGGGGATAATAATAATACCCGCCTCCCAGGGTTTATTAAGGGAGACAATAATTGTAAAGAGTTTAGCACGGTGCCTGGCACATGGTAAGAGCTATATCAATATTAGCCATCACTATTTATCATTATTATTACTAACCATGGGAATTCGTCTATATCTCCTGTATAAGAAAAACCTCTACGATCCTGCAGAGGATCAAGCAACTTCCTTTCAAGGGTTTTTCCCAGGACCTTGAAACAAAAAGTCCAAACAAAGTTCCTATGGTACAGCACTCAACGGCCTCCAGATGCCCCATTAAATAGACTCAAACAGTTTTTTTAGCACAGTGTTTCAAACTCTATCGAACTATTCCCAAAGGTGGGAAGGGGGGGGCAGTCCCAGGCCCAGACCTAGGCCTAGCAGTTAGTGGGCCTAGAGACCCACTATCACCCCCACATATAAAAAAAAAATCCAACAAATGACCATTTACTGCTATTTGCATCAGGGTTCAGTTCTTACTGATACGGAATGTGTTCACACAAGTCGCTCCTTACTGAATGATCACTGACGGTTTACTCCCAAGAGTAATGTCTCATGACAAGTCACTACCATCACTAGAAGCATCACCACCAACAACAAAAAACAAAGAAACAAACAACTTCTAGTAGCAGGAGGCCCATCAGGACTCCCTTTTCTCTGCGTCGTCCACCCCCCCATTCAACCAGAGGGGTCTGTTACAACCTTCTCCTGCTACTGCTAATTGTTGTGGGTTAAATAGACCTGCAATGTTGAACTTGTGCTGTTTTCAATTATGTCTGACTCTTGGTGACCCGATTTGGGTTATTAGGAGGGCACAGACAAGAGTCTCAGGATGGGCGGGTGGTGTGGATGGATTATGAACTTACTCATGGAAGGAAACAACCAAATGGACATCACAGATCCGTCTGAGAATTAAGTATAGTAACATAAGTGCTAATAACTGGAGATATAAAGATGAAACCAAAAGTAGTCTCTTTCCTCAAAAAACTTGTATTCTACTTGAAAGGAAGCTAAATACTAGTAAATACAAAATATGTACATAACAAACACAAAGCAATATAGAGTAGGGTGGAGATCACTAACAACCCTGGGGATCAATTAATCAATAAAGTATTTATTATAATTTATTTTATATTATTTATGATATCAACATATAATTACATACAATAGAATTATGTACTTATATTTCTATTATATCTGATTTATTATAATATTGCTGGGGATACAAGTACAAAGAATGAAATAATCTCTACTGGCAAGAGGTTTACATTCTAATGGAGAGCCAAGAATATATAAAAAAGTGAGCACAATTATAACATGAATAAATATAAATATACACAAAACAGGTAAATATGAAGTAGTTTGTAAGGAAGGGCACTCGCATTTAGAGAGATTAGTAAAGGTTTCCATGAAAAGTAGTATTTGATCTGTATCTTAAAGGAAAGGGGCTCCAGGAAACCAAGATGAAGAGGAAATACACTCCAGGCATGGGGGACGACCAGTGCAATAACATGGATGTGGAAGATGAACTGTTGTATGAGAGGAATAGAAAGGCCAGTCTGACTGGAGTGCAGAGGGCAGGAGGATGAGGAATAGCCAATGAGACTGGAAAAGTAGGTGAGGGTGAAGTTGTCTGGAATTTTTAAGGCATAACAGAGTAGTTTATGTTTTATACTAGAGGCAATAGGGAGTAGTGGAGTTAGTTGAGTGGAGGAGTCCCATGATCTAGTCTATGTTTAAGGAAATTTAGTTAGTGAGGGATAGAATAGTGGTAAGAGAGACTTGAGACAGGAAGACCAAGTAGGAGACTATTTGCAATAATCTAGGAAAGAAGTGACAAAGGTTTAAAAAAAGGGGGGAGTCAGATGTACAAGATACTGTGAAGGTAGAAATGGGAAGATTTAACAATTAGTTTGATATGGGGGGGTAAGAGAGAGTGAGGAGTCCAGGATGATATCATGATTATGAAGTTGGGAGGCTGGAAGTATGGTGTTGCTCTCCCAAGAAACAGGGGCATTTGGAAGAAGGGAAGTTTTGAGGGCAAAGATAATGAGTTCAATTTTGGACAGGTTGAGTTTAAGATGTCTCTAGAAATTCAGACTGGCATATCCGAAAGGCAATTGGTGATATAGGAGTGAAGTTCAAGGGAGCTGAGCTCCACAAAGTTTCATGTTGTATCTGCCGCCCTGTCTGGTTTCAATTCCATTGAATAAGGCCCCTCTTGGGATAAGCTCATCACTGCTGAACTCACCCCCATGCTGCTAACTCAAACCTTGGTTGACTCCACCTCCCTCATCCTCCTCTCCCCTGTTTGGAGGGCAGAGTGCCAACTTCCTCCTAATGCCTTCCTTTATAGAGGGCATAAACTGTACTCTGATATTACTCCACTTTGCATCTGCTGCCCTATCTGGTTTCAACTCCACAGAACAAGATGCCCCCCACAACAGGTATTGCCTGGCATCCCATTCTCCCCCACTTTCTTGAGTCCTTTTGTGTGTTGTCTTTCCCTTTGTAGATTGTAATCTCACTGAAGGTAGAGACTATCTTTCCTATTAATTGTATCCTCAGTATTAGCATAGAAGCTGGCACATCATAGAGGCTTAATAAATGTTTATTAAATTGAATTGGGGAGCAGCTAGGGATGGAAATATAAATAGATTATATACAATATATATTATATACAACAAACATACACATTTATGTTTGTGTATATATACATATGTATATCTATATGTATACACATGCATGTGCATATATGGATCAGGGTATATCTGGAACTCTGCAGAGAAATGATAGTTAAATCCTTGAGTTGATAAGGCAAAAGAGTATAGAGGGAGAATAGATGCAGGTCAAAGTCATAACCTTGGGGGCCCCTAACTATAGGGGCCATGGTATTGATACAAGCCAGCAGAGGAGACTTACTTAGAAGGAGAGGTCAGACCAAAGAGTAGCATCATAAAAATCCATGTGTAAGAGATGACACTTGAGCTGAGTCTTGAAGGAAGAAAGAGAATCCAAGAAGAAGAGGCAAATACAGAACATTGCAGGGGAGAGCAAAAGTCCATGTAAAGACTGAGAATCAGGATGCTACTAATGTATTGAAAACTCACTATCATCAGAGTTCGCTGCCAAATGTTTAGAGGTTTGCACCTGTTAGGGTGTTAATATAAAAGAATCACATCAAATACATGATGTCCTCCAATGCAAACATTTATCCACCTCCATACCCTTTAAGAGCAGACTGGAAGTATTAGAGAGTTTCTTTTTCAGTCATTTCCAATTCTTTGTGATTTCATTTGGAGTTTTCTTGGCAAAGATGCTGGAATGGTTTGCCATTTCTTTCTCCAGTCCATTTTTGGATGAGGAAACTGAGGTAAACAGGATTAAGTGACTTGCCCAGGGTCATCAGCTACTGAGATCAGGTTTGAATCCAGGTCCTCCTTATTCCTGGTGTTCTATCCACTACACCCCCTAGATGCCTTAGAGATAGTTACTTCCATGGAAAAGAAGGAATCTTAGTTTTTATGCAAATGTCATCATGTAGGTGCAATGTTTTAAAGCATTAGTACAATAATAGTAACTGAAGCAACATAAGTGGAGGACATGACACAACACAGAGATTGGGTGATTTTCTGATAAACAAGAACAGTAAATACATCAAAATGAATGTTTAAGACCCCAAAATGGATTTTATATGACTTGAATCCTCCATTTTGGTTTTTTAGATTGAGCAACTTATCCAGATAATGCTGTCAGTTTTTATAGGGTAGAGATATAGCCTGTGATTTATTTCAAATCTGGTTGAATATAACATGGAATTATTTCCTCTGTTTGGAAACCCTGCAAAATCAGACAGATTTATGAGTAAAAGAATGGAACTGATCATTATTTGTAGCTCTGCCTTACTTAACCTAATTATATGTCCAGGTCCTCTTTCTATCATCCGAAATGTATACAACCCAATGAATTGCAGAACTTAAACTATCAGGTCTAGGATGGATCCCACTCATGGTGTTAACCCTGGGAGTGCTGGAAAGACCTTATTCTAATTTTGCTTCACCTGTAACACAGTCCCTGTAGTCTGGGTCCTGAGATCTGTACCAACATTAGTCAAGTGACACAGTTGAAAAAAATTCAATACCTGCCTTCTTTGTAAAAGTGGGAAATTAAGGGTATAGAACATTGAGTATACTGTCAGACTTGGTTGATGCACTGATTAGTTTTATTGAACTGGTTTTTTCCTCATCTTTCTGTTTTATTCTTCATTAATATCTCTTTGGTAGGGGGAGAAGGAAATGATATATTGGAAAATAAAGGTGATAGGGCAGCTAGATGGCAGAGTGGATAGAGCGCCAGGCCTAGAGTCAGGAAGACCTGAGTTCAAAACCGACCTCTGATGCTTACTAGCTATATGACCCTGGGCAAGTCACTTCATCCTGTTTGCCTCAGTTTCCTCATCTCATAGATAGAGTGCTGGTTCTAGAATCAGGAGGACCCAAGTTTAAATCTGACCTTAGCCATTTATTAGCTGTGACCTTGGACAAGTCACTTAACCCTATCTGCCTCAGTTTTCTCATCTGTAAAAAGAACCTTTCCAGTATCTCTGTCAAGAAAACCTCCAAAGGAGTCACAAAGAGTTAGTCACAACTAATGGACCAACCACCAAAAATAATAATTGACATTTACGTAGTACTTTATGGTTTACAAGATTTTACATATTATTTCATTTGATCCTTTCAGAAACTGTGTGCGAGCGCATGTGTGGGAGTGTGTGTGTGTGTGTGTGTGTGTGTGTGTGTGTAAATGAGCTGGAGAAAGAAATGGCAAACCATTCCAGTTTCTTTGCCAAGAAAATCCCAAATGGAGTCACAAAGAGTTGGACACAACTAAGTGACTGAACAAAAACAAGAACAATGAAAACAAAAGATAACAGTATTTTTTTTAAATAAGGAATTCTGTGTATTAATTTGATATGTTACAAAATACAGGAGTCATCAATGGGGTAGTAAGAGATAGGGCTCTACAAAAGAAAGAGCACTGGGTGTCACCAGGCATAAAAGGGTCTGAGCTCAAACACCATTTCCCTCAACTGTGTGGCTTTGGGAGTGATTTCTCTTTAACCGCTTTCAGCTGTCATTTCCTCATTATAATACTGATAATACCTTTATTATCTACTCAGAAAGATGCTATGAATATCAAATGAGATTCCTATATGTGGAAAGACTTTGGAACCACACAGCACTAGATAAGTACAAACTATTATTATTGTCAAAAGTTCCAGGGTGTTTTCCACCCAGATCCCTGACACTGTTCCTGTGTCCTTATCCTTAATCGGGGCATGACTGACCCAGGTTCATCATGCGGATGGAAACCACCATTGCTTGAGGAATAAGAAGAGTCAGACCAGACAAGCATCAACATAGATTGAGATCAGCAGCACAGAGCCAATATCTGGGTCTAGAGAGACCAGTTACTCATGGGGGAAAACCAGAGATAGGCTCAAAAAAACCAGGGATTTGCTACAAGGTCATAGAAGTGCGACTGGAGAGAGGGAAAGGAGAGGTGCAGGTTTCTGGCCTGCAACATCTCAGTACCGGAGAAGGGGTCAAGGTAGACATGGGTTCAGTTGGTTGCAGTAAAGGAAGGGCCTTTGTGAACACCTGAGAACCTTAAGCCTGCCTCCAGTCTTGGCCAGACCCCATTCTGCTGCTGCCTGCAGGGAATCCTCGGCCAGCTGACATCCAGAGGATGTGAGCAGTGGGTGCTCTCTGGAGGGACAGCGCCCTTCCACATCGCTAATTACTACAACTGTCACTGAGCTCATTCTTCTCTCTTCCCTTGAGTTGTGACCTTTGTGTCAAATATAGGCATGTTTTTCCACTTTAAGGAAACAAGGTACAAAAAATAAGGAATAATTGCTTTGAATAGTGACATCCCCTAGGGAATTTTAAATTAGGATTTAATTTCTAGAAAAGCAGTTTACACACAACTTGTCAGGAAGGTATTTGTCTTTATAACTGCATTTATCTGTATCTCTATTTATTTGTATGCCAGTACCTGGCATATAGTCGGTGCTTAATAAATGCTTATTGATTGATTGATTGAATGCATTTATCCCTTAGGACAAAGTTTGACAAGTATGACTGCTTTTCACTTTTCTTCACTTTTCAAGTGGCTACTGTGTAGAGACAGGATTTAACTGCTAAAAAAACAAGGAAAATAAAAGGTGTCACTACAGCTCTACCAACCTCAGAAGACTAATGTAACACTCTTTCAATCACACGTTTAAAAACATTTTTTATGAGAAAAAAACAAACAAACCCTAGACTGGGAGTCAAGAGATTTATATTTGAATCGTTTCTGACATTTACTAGTCTGTGATGACTGGCAAGTCTGTAATCATAAGGTCATAGATTTAGATCCAGTGGGGAACCTTGGAGGTGATCTACACAACCCCTTTCCTTACAAATGAGAAAACTCACTAAAGAGGTGAGACCACTTGGCCTCAATTATTAGTTTCTTCATCAGTAAAATGGGGATAATAATACTTGTAGGAACTACTCCTGCCCCTTAAAACCCTCTCCGAACACACACACACACACTCACACGTGGTTTCTGAGAGGATCAAATGGAATAATATGTAAGATATCTTGTAAACCCTAAAGTGCTATGTAAATGTCAATTGTTATTATTTTTTGTGGTTTTGTCCCTTAGTCGTGTCTGACTCTTTGTGACCCCTTTGGAGGCTTTCTTGTCAGAGATACTAGAGCAGTTTGCCATTTCCTTCTCCTGTTCATTTTATAGATGAGAAAACTCAGGCAGACAGGATTAAGTGACTTGCCCAGGGTCACACAGCTAATAAATGGCTAAGGTCACAATTTGAACTTGGGTCTTCCTGATTCCAGGACCAGCACTCTACAATTCCACCTAAATCACCTTTCATTCACTTTAAAAGGAAGTGTCCCCAGTGTTTAAGGATGGAGCTCCATTAATGGCATTTCTTCAACTCCTGTTAAGTGAAAGGAAAGAAATAGTTGGTACAATTTTACACTTGTGCTATGATATGAACATTAAAAGGGTACATTTATTAAAATCCATGGGGAAAAAATGAAAACAAACTTGATCATCTGTCATCATCAGACCTGGTAACTTAAAATACCGCCTTTCCTTCCTGGGGTTCAGAAGAAGCTAACAAGGGTTACTATCCCAATGCTTAGGAATATCCCTGAGAGTTAAATGTGAAACACTGTGTTCATTTATTTGGGCTGTGTTAGCAGAATCAGATCAACCAGGAAACCCATGAATAGCTAAGAAACCAGCTGTACTGATGTGCCTTTCTCTCTCTCTAAAACAGCAGTTCTCAACCTGTGGGTTGCAACTCCTTTGGGGGTCGAACAACCCTTTCACAGGGGTCGCCTAAGACCATTGGAAAACACGTATTTCCGATGGTGTTAGGAATGGAGACACCTTTCCTCTATCCATCTCCAGGTGGTTCCGCCTACATGCAGATATGCCCAGATACATCCATGTAAGAGTCTTAAAGGGTCGCAGCATTAGGAAGATTGAGAACCACTGCTCTAAAAGTTACTGTATTTTAATAGCTTGCTTAAGTTGACTCAAAATGACTTGAGGCACAATGAAAAACTGAAAATACCTTTCCCTTTCTCAGACTGCGGAGCCCTTTGGGGAGAGGGGGGAGGGGAAGAAGAAGGGACATTAAGGATGGGTGTTCCATAGGTTGTTGTCTATGTACTGTCAAGATCTCATGAGAATCAGATCTCATTTCAGAGATGCAGTGGAAAAGATACCAGATTCCATGAAAATCAGTTGTTTGTAAAGGAAATGGACCATGGCTTAATTTGACAAGTTATTTTCTCTTTGGAGATTTTAAGCTCGTTCTTGTAGGAGGATTCCAAAACCAGGCCTATTACAAAGTAGCATCTTAGTGTCACAGTTCAATTGACCTTTTCCTCTTTTTGCTTCTACCACCTCTAAAGAATGCAGAGATCAATTATATTTTTCAAAGCATTTAACTAATACTAGCTCGAGCCATATTTTCTACAAAATACAACCCTCTAAAAGCTTTCCTTCTTCTCTGCCTGGCAGTGTGTGCTCCAGATGGCTTTCAACTCTCTCTCTGACGAACTGCGAATTATCTTAAAGCAGGCTCTCCCAGATTGATTTCATTGTTTCATACCCTGATAGCCTACCAAGGAAGCTGCCCCTCTGTGTTGGACTGAAGCTGACCACTCACTAACCAGGATATTCCTTTCCTGAAGGCCCAGATAGAAGTTTATCATTTGGCTTAAGAAAGATGAGGGCAGAACTGCAAAGAAGTTAACACCTGACCCTTTTCTTAAAGATAATTTCTCTCAAAGCTACTATACTAGAGTATTCTCCAAACGTTTATTACAATGGAACAAGTTTGCTGTTAAGGACATTTGTAGAAAGTGCTTTTTGGGTTTTGGGCCTAAAAATACTCAAAGATTTTTTTTTTGTGACACCTGGGATGGCTCAAAACCAGATTTTGTGTTCTCTTATTCTAGGTTCAGGAAACTGTGTCGAACAGAAGCTGAGAACACCTCGCAGAAGATGTCAGCAGCCCAAAATGCTGAATAGCCCTGAGGATAACATGTACTATAACCAGTTAAACGTGAGTTCAAAGTGGCCATAAAGCGTTTTACTGGCTTTGTTTCCAGTTAATAATTCTGTTATTAATACCTGTTCCAGCCCCTCCAGCCCCACCCCCATGCTCTTCTCCTCTCCTCCTGAACATGTGCTTATGCTCTTTATCTGTTGCTTTCATGTCAGGATGTCTGCCTTCACGGTGAATAATTGATGCGGTTTATCAAAGACGAGCAAGATGCATGCTTCATCAGGCTCACTTGAGCCCTTTGATCAAAAAAATTATGCTGTGACTTCTGA
Organism: Pseudochirops cupreus; assembly: GCA_028627135.1. Lineage (NCBI taxonomy): Eukaryota > Metazoa > Chordata > Mammalia > Diprotodontia > Pseudocheiridae > Pseudochirops > Pseudochirops cupreus. The sequence goes on along the minus strand of CM053582.1, from coordinate 301,156,227 downwards.
TATTATCAGCATCTGCTTGCATTCAACACAAAATCACTTTGAATTAAAAATTAACGACTTGCTGCTTTGCTTTGACTGTGTGTTCTTGGCCCTCTCCACAGGGAACTCTAGAATATCAAGGGAGCAAGAGGAAGCCAAGAAAATTTGGGTAAATATCTGTCTTCTTAGTTCTAAGCAACTGTAAACAGAAGGAGTCCTTTGTGATATTACAGAAAATGCAAAACTTTCTAGAGAGATTTCTAAAAATAAGCAATTAGAATACTCAGCCATTATTAACACAGGGAACTTTAACAAAAAAATAATAGCAAATATACAACTTGTATCTGCCAGTACCTAAGAAGGCTGTCTGATGAGGGGGTTGCGTTAGATGGTCTTTAAAGCCCCTTTCGGAAGCAGCATTCTAGTACTATGGGAGTCTGTTAAATTGTCTTCTACTGGCAAATGTTCTTTTCCCAGAGGTACTCCAGAGAATTTTAGTTTCCCTTTAGTGTGAGAGAGAGAGGAAGGTTGTAGCCTTTTATCTACAAATTAGATTTAGCACATGCATGCACGCGCGCGCGCGCACGCACACACACACACACACACACACACACACACACACACACACACACACACACACACACACACACTGCAAGTATGACAACTTTTACAGAATACCCTGGATCAGAATTCTATCTTTACCTGCAAAGATCATCCCCAAAGGTCAAAGGGAAATTTGACCTTCTGATTCTTGGCTAGTAGGGTGAAGAGATAAAAAGAAGAACTTATCAGGGCTCAGACTCATACTTTTAGAGAAAGTGCTTGCATCTCTAAGGAACCAGAGACAGACAATTTGTTTCCCATAAATCAGCAGTCCCAATACGATAACAACTTCCAGCCACAGTTTTCTTTGCCTCATTATAAGTATGTGACCCAGAAGTGAAAGGTGTGGCAGGCAGTCATTAATTTCCCTAGCCATATAGGTTCCCTAGAAAGTGATTTAAAAAGAAAGAGAATCCTTTTGGAATACCCTTGAGCAATGATGCTTCCATATGATTCCTGCCCTGTCTGGTTCAGACTGTTTGTATAACATTAGCAACACTACTGATGCTAATGACATCAGGAATGCTTTCGCTCTGTATTCTTTTCCTCACAAAATTAATTCCCTTTCCTTGTCATAGCCAAATCAAACTGCTTGATGGGGAAGATGAATATTACAAATCACTGTCTGCTGTGGATTCTATCCCTGAAGAAGATAGCTCCGTCCACTGTTCCCCGCTTTCCTCATCCTCTGGAGGAGAGCCTTTGGCTAAAAGCTGAGCTGTGCTACCTTGCCCCTCAATCTGCTGCTGCTGGTAAGAAAAATCATTATTAAATCCCTGACCCAGCCTTTAACCTGAAGGCACTGAAATCACGTCAGGGAGTCTGTCTTCCCCTTGTTAAGTGACCCACCTTAACAAAGAGACACTGTCGTTTCTAGTACAAACCACCTTAGTTTTGGTACAGACTATTGTTTCAGGGTTGACTCAGCAATTTGATGTCACATGGCAAAAGAAGAATGACTTCTCACTGAATGTTGAATGTAGCACACACACACACACACACACACAATTTAAACACACACATGCATGCTCACGCACACGCAGACATGCAATGTATGGCATTACATCATGTCCTGTTTGAGCAGAAACATCTGAAAACATGAGTTGGACTTTCAAAACCACCCAAAAAGGGGCGGAGGGCAGAGGGGAATGTTAAGGTCATTAGGAAGACTGGGTCTGATTTTCCAAAACATGCTCCTTAAAAGTGGTATTTCACCATCCTCCAGCTCGAAGCTAAGAATCTTTCTCACAATGCTACTGGCTTCCACCATTGCCTGCTCATTAAGTGTCTACTCTGTAATTGATGGACTCCTTTGTGAGTAAAAGTGAGTTACACTGGAAAGAGCAAATCAATTGCAGTAACAGAGGAGCACTAGAGGGAATCATTTAACTGACCACATCATTATGGATTGTAAGCATTGATGCAGGTTTGAAAGTACACATAAAGCAAATATGTGATAGGGGAGGAGGGAATAAGGTGTTTATTTTCTTAAGCATTGAGATGCTCATGGAATAGTAGATGGCTGAACTGTGACCAATGAGTAGCAATTATAGCCCAGAACACAGTTTGTATTTCAAAATTTAGAAATGGTTTATATAGTTCATGTTTAGAATTTTTTAAATTCAGTTTATTTTCAGTGGGAAAGTATCATCTTCCACCCATTCATCATGCAGTTTTTATCACATTTTATTGCTGGAAAGAACTTGTATTTTCTGAAATAGTTTCATGTACAACCTTCTCTATTCTTATCTGGATTTGGATCAACACCCTTTCTTCTCTTCTCCTCCCTCTCTTCTTCTTCTTCTTCTTCTTCTTCTTCTTCTTCTTCTTCTTCTTCTTCTTCTTCTTCTTCTTCTTCTTCCTCTCTCTCCCTCCTTCTCTCTCTCTTTCTCTCTCTCTCTCCCCCCCCCCACTTTTGCTTAAAAAATGGGTTTTGCTCAAACTGACTAATCACACTACCCACTCATTAATGGCCACTAACTGGACATGAACTGGCCTTACTTAAACGATGAGTTATAAACTAAACTAATTGGCAAGTTAGAGAAGGCAATGTAGTGGGAAGAGCATCCATCAGATATGATTCCAGAGGAGTAACAGTGACACTTACATGCTTCTTGACTCTCACTCAGCTGACTGTAGGTATGGAATGAGGAAGACATTGTCAAAAATGGTCAGCGTGTTGATTTGCTCTGCTTACTGTTCTTTGTTGTTCTGTTTAGTTGGGGGTAGTCAGAAATGGGGAAAGAATGGGAAAGAGTGACATTGATATTAAAAAAAAAAAGAACATTGATATTAAAGAGAAAAACAAAAGAGAAGTGGGTTGTGAATCCAACCATCAGGGTTGAGTCCTCACTGTCAATGTGATCAAGTCCCTTGATCTCTCTGACTTCAATTTCCTTACCTAGAGGCAGAGTGTATGGCATGTAGCAGGTGCTTAATAAATGTTTCATGACCGTTGACTGACTGACTGACCAATCTCTTTGTAGAATAGGGAAAATAATTCTTGAACCATCTACCTTATGGGGTTGTTATACAAAAGTACTCAATAAATGTGTGTTCACTGTCACAATATTGTACATACAAACTAGTATAACTGGTGTAACCATGTGACCAGGAACACCAGTTATTCAACCTGTCAAAACTATAGTACCTATTTGTGTATTTAGACATGGCATCCCAGCACCCATCCCTATGTCTCAGCTTGTTTACACAAATATCTGATTATTTGGCATTATATGAGTTTGTTGTGGTTGTTGTTCAGTTGTTTCAGTCCTTTCCAAATCTTCATGACCCTGTTTGGGTTTTTTTTCCTTTTAAATAATATTTTATTTCTCCCCAGTTACATGTAAAGGCAATTTTAACATTGATTTTTTTTATTATGTTGTATTGCACTTTTATTTATTTTTGTTAAACATTTCCCAATTACATTTTAATCTGGTTAAGGCTGCGTTGGGGAGTCTTGCCCCTTTGACACCCTTGACTATGTCACACTGTCACGTTTAACATTCATTTTTTATAATTTTGAGTTCCAAATTTTTCTCTCCCTCTTTTACCTCCCCACTCCCTGAGACAGTAAACAATTTGATGTAGGTTATAAATATTCAATCATGTAAAACATACGATTGTATTAGTCATATTATAAAAGAAGACCCAGACCCAAAGGGGAAAAAAACATGAAAAAAAATACAGAAAGTGAAAAATAATATGCTTTAATCTGCTTCAGACTCCATCAGTCTTTTCTCTGGAGGTGGATGGCATTTTTCATCCTGAGTCCTTTGAAACTGTATTGGATCATTGTATTGCTGAGAATATCATTCACAAATCATTCACAGTTGATCATCGTACAATATTGCTGTTACTATGTACAATGTTCTTCTGGTTCTGCTAAATTCACTTTGCATCAGTTTGTATAAGTCTAGGTTTTTCTGAAATCAGCCTGCTCATTACTTCTGATAACATAACAATATTCCATTATACTCACATAGCGCAATTTGTTCAGCTATTCCTCAATTGATGAGTTCTCTCAATTTACAATTCTTTACCATAACAAAAAGAGCTGCTATAAATATTTTTTTACAGATAGGTCCTTTCCTTCACTCCTTTATTCCACACCTTTTTTTAAAAAAATGTCTTTGGGATACAGACCTAGCAGTTGGGCAAAGTTCCAAATTGCTCTCCAGAATGGTTGAATCACTTCACAACTCCACCAGTAGTGCATTAATATCCATTTGGGGTTTTCTTGGCAGATACTGAATGGTCTGCCATTTTCTTCTCCAGCTCATTTTACAGATGAGGAAATTGAGTGTTAAAAAAAAGTGTTAAATAACTTGCTCAGGACCACATAGCTAGTTAGTATCTGAGGCTGGATTTGAACTCATGAAGATGAGTCTTCCTGACTTCAGGGCTGGTGCTCTATCTGCTGTGACACTTAGCTGCCCCATGAGTTAGTTAACAAGCATTTATTTTAAATGCCTGTTGTGCGCTAAGCCTTGGTACATAGAGTTGAGATCACAGAATTTAAAACTAGTATAGGGACCTTAGAGCTTCATACAGCAAAACCTATAAGTTTACAGATGGACAGAGATGTGGCCCAGGCAAGTACCATAAACCATACTTTGGACAAGCTGCATGAAAGGTACCCACAAATCTGTCTAACACTTTAGACGAATTAATTTGGGGAGAAGTAGTATAGGAAGAAACCTCAACCAGAAAGCCTGTAGAGGAGGACAGATCCTAAGGACATTAGCCTCTTTGGTTGAAGTCCCTGAGGTTGCTTGAGAGGTCATCACAAAGGGGTAGGAGCACAGCAGGGCTGGGTAGTAGGCCCACCATCTGGTATTCTAGCCAATTATTCTACATAACCAATTGCTAAGATCACTTCTTTCTACCTGCTGAAGGAGTAAAAATGTCATCAGTGTCCTCTAAATTTAGGTGCTTTAGGATAAAGCCCTGATTGTTCCACCCTAATTATATTTGGTCTGATGAGGAAATTGAAGTCCAGAGATGGCTTGTACATACGCAAGACACTGGCAGTAACGTGGGCAGTAAACAATAGTGCCAGGACTAGACTTCATGTCAACGGATATTTATCAAGCATTTGCTCCGGCCAAGGCACTCTGCTATCTGTTAGGGGTGCAAAAACAATGAGACAGTTCCTGCCCTCAGGGAACTTGTATTCTAGCTTTTGTTGTTGTTGTTGAGTCATGTCTGACTCTTCATGAGCCCATTTGGGGTTTTCTTGCCAAAGATATTTGAGTGGTTTGCCATGTCCTTATCTGGTTCATTTTACAGATGAGGAAACTGAGGCAGATAGGGTTAAGTGAGTATCGGAGGCTGGATTTAAGGATTTAAATTCAGATCTCCTTGACTCCAGGCCTGGTGCTCTATGGATTGGCCACCTAGTCATAACATAGGAGAACAAAGCTATCAAAAGAGGGCTCAGACAATAGGCTCCAGGAGTATTTGAGAATGGAACTTTCACTAATTCCAGGAAGGATCAAGGATGGCTTCATGGACATGGTAGCACTGAACTGACCATTAAAGGGAGGAGAGAGGGCTTCTCTAAGGCTAAGATGAAAAGGCAAGTATGTTCTAGCCCAGAAGGCCTGCCTATGGGAGTTCTAGAGGCAGAGGATGGCATGTCCACCTTGAGGAATAACTGGTAGACTGAATATGGCAGTTAGGCTGAAATATAGAGTGTATAAAATGAAATAATGTGAGGAATAAAGCTGGAAAGAGAGATTAGGGCCAGATTATGAAGAGATTTAAATAGCAGGATAAGGAATTTTTAATTTATCCTAGAAATAATAAGGAGATCTTGAAGGTTGTTTTGTTGTTGTTGTTCGTTTGGGGTTTTGTTTTGTTTTGTTTTGTTTTTAGCAGAGAAATGTGATGATCAGGTACTGAATCTTAGGAAAATTATCTTGGCAGTTCTGTGAAGGTTGGATTAAAAAGGGGAGAGTAGAAGCAAGCATATTAATTAGGAGCTAATTAGAGAGTCCAGATGAGAAGTAATGAGGCCTGAACTAAGGTGGTGGGCATATGAGTGGAAAGAAAGACATGGATGAGTAATATGTAAGTAGATATGGTAAGGCAACTTATTAGGTATGAGGAAGCATTGTGGTACAAGGGAAAGGGCATTAACTCTAAGTTCAAATCCCGCTTCTGACACTTATTATGTACAGGACCTTGAGTGAGTTGTATAACTTCCTTGGGCTTCTATTTTCTCATCTACAAAAAAAGGAGAGTTGAGCTAGTTTCTTTCTAGCTCGAGATCACCTAGTGATGAGGGAAAAAGAAGAGTCAATGATGCCTCCCAGGTTATGAACCTGAGTGACTAGGAGGAACCCAGGTCTTTTGACTCTAGACTCAGTGCTCTTATTACTACCCCACCCCCTCTACTCAACTATTTCATTTGTATGGCATCAACTAAGATTTATCACTCTCCTGTGGATGATGCTACTGAAGCTGGTTGCTATTCAAGGCCAACCTTGCCTCTAGAGTGAATAGGAAACTACTTATGTGGGGTGAGCACATGCCCCAAATAATCACACACCCCCTAGAAAAACACCCCCCAAAACAGTCTGTCCCCCTAGTTATGTTACCAATGCCTAAAATGACCATGTTGTTCCTTTAAGTTCTGGTGCCTACATCAATGTTTTGTTTATAGTGAACACTGAGTAATATTTATAAATTTTACTTGAAGCCACTAAATACTACTGCTATAAAAACCACAATAATAATACAAATAATTCCATAAAAAAGTACAGATCTCAAAACATCCTTTAGAATTCAACAATTAAATGTACTGGAACCAGACAATTATCACTGACAGACGGAATCCCATAATTGTCCTAGTATAAAATTGAAATTTAAGATCATATTTAATAGATGTAACTGTGCCAAATATTCCTAATTCCCAAGTTACATAGAATAAAAAGCTTCCAAAATATAGAGAAGAAATCTCTAGCAGAAGAAATAAAAATACGGGGAAGGGATGAAATACATTTCTTCCTCCTTGTCCTGTCTGCTGCTCTTGTGACAAAGATGCTTCCATCAAGCGTACAGGCAATTTACTGACATCCAAATACTATTATTCAATTACAAAAAAGCAATTATTTTTTCATCTGTTTAAATAGGTCATGGAACATTAAATATAAAACAGCAATAGTAGAGTGGTGACTTGTTCCAGAACTGTTTCTTTCTGAACTCCACTGAAAAAGATGAAAAGAGAGATGAATAACGTTAATGTTAATATACCTACATATGATGCTTTTCAACATATTAAATGCTTTCTCTCAAAAAATTCTGTGAGGTAGATAGTACAGTTGTTATAATTCCCATTTTACAGATGAGTAAAGCAAAGATCAGAGATTAAATGACTCTAAATGAAATAAGGTAAAAACTTCTCAACCAGAGCAATATGAAACTTTAAGGATAAATTAGTTTATTGCATTAGCTAATTGCTAAAAACAGGATCCTGAAGGATATCCTGTAGGATGGTTAAATTTGCTTTGAAAAGGCATAAGTGAGAAAATCTAGAATATGAGGCACTATTAGATAGAGGTCTAGAGGAGGGAACATAGAAGTGGAAGGCCTGTGGGCAGTCAGGAAACATCATTAGGTCATAACGTGTCTATTCTCAAAGGAAGACTGGATAATTAAAAGAGAGGACATTGGAGGGACAATGAAGATAAACATCACTCACTGCCCAATTTTGCTTAGGATCAATCCCGCTTCATCTATGACTATGACTATAGGGACACCGTACATCAAGATTAAACTTAAAATGTGGGTGACATATCTAGTTTCTATGTTACTGTTCCATTGTGTCTGACTCTCCATGACCCTATTTGGGGTTTTCTTGGCAAAGGTACTAGAGTGATTTCCCATTTCTTTCTCCAGCTCATTTTACGGATGAGGAAACTGAAGCAAAGAGAATTAAGTGACTTGCCTAGAGTCACAAAGCTAATAAGTTTCTAAGGCTAGATTTGAACTCAGGAAGATGAGTGTTCCTGACTCCAGGCCCAGCACTCTATCCATTGCACCACCTAGCTGCCCTGGCAGGTTTTATGTACATGAGAGCAAACATCTGGGTATTTACTTTTAAATATCTGGGTTACTGACTGTACATGAAAATGTTTTCTTGGGGATTTTTAAAAATAAAATCATAGAGTCTTACTGCTTGAAGGGATTTAGAAGTCATCCAATCCATCTTCCCAAACAATCCAGGAATCTTTTATAGCATCCTTGACAATTGAACATCTAGCTTCTGCTTAAATCCTACAATCCTCTGACTCCCATTAAAAGGGAAGTCATTACTTCCAAAAACAACTGGTTTCATTGTTGAATAGCTCTAATTGCTAACAAGTTATTTCTTTATATTGAATCAAAATCTGCCTCCTTGTAACTTCCACCCTGTCATCCAAATTGATAGTTATCATGTCTCCCTTACAGTCTTCTCCTCTACAGGCTTTTTGCCCTCTATTCTCTACCCAGTCCTCCTGTGACTTGGTTTCTAGACCCTTCTCTATCCTAGATGTCATCCTCTATCATACGTTCCCAAAATGGACAATACCACCTCCCGGGGAATGCTAAAATAACTCAGGGGGTAATAGCCTTGGGTGCAGTTGGGGGACGTTGAGTAAAAATAAGGGGGCAGTGGAAGCATAAGGAAATAAGAGAAGAGAAAATTTTGAAAAACTGTACATGTTTCATCTGTTGTGTAACAAAGTTAAAGTCATCGAGATTACATTATTTTGCAAAGAAATTCACAAAATGCAAGTTATAACCAATCAGTAGTCAAGTCTACGACAAGTCTTAACAAGCAGATGTTGGCAGGAGAGCCTGTCATGAATGGTCAGGAAGTCTAATATGCATCAGCAGGAATATGTGCATGTAATGATTTGTTTATAATATGATATTATATGGTTACATGATGCAATATTGTATCATCAAAATTTCAATGCAAGAGAAAATCCACAAATTTACAATTATTAAATTTAAGATGTCAATTTTTTAAAAAATTAATTTTTTTGAAATGATGCAAATTTTTTTTAAAAAAAGAATTGTTAAAGGGTTAAAGAAAGTAGATTTCTGGGCCCAACTTTTTATTTAAAGGGGGTGGTAGGCCAAATAAGTTTGGGAACCTCTGCTCTAGATGCACTCTTCTTCAGCAGTGCCCTATTAAAATGTGATGTCTAGTATATAACACAGTTGCCTAGGTGTTGCCTTGCAAACTAGTGTGGAGTAAAACAGAAGTGGTAAATTCTGTGATCCATATGTTTAAACTTTGGCTAATACAGCTTAAGGTTTTGTGTGTGTGTCTGTGTGTGTGTCTGTTTATAAGATACAACAGAGTGCCAGGCCTAGAGTCAGGAACTTAGAAGACCCAAGTTCAAATCCAATCTCAGACATTTACTAACTGTATGATCCTGGACAAGTCATTTAACCCTGTTGCCCTCAAGGAAAAAGTATTTAGGAATCTGATTTTTCTTGATAGTTGAGCCTAAGTATAAAGGGAAGCCAGGTGGCACTGTAGATAGAGCACTGGGCTTAGAATCAGGAAGACTCGTCTTCATGTGTTCAAATCTAGCCCAGACAATGCTAACTCAGTGACCCTGGGTAAGTCACTTAACCCTGTTTGCCTCAATTTCTTCAACTGTAAAATGAGCTGGGAAAGGAAATGGCAAACCCCTCTAGTATCTCTGCCAAGAAAATCCCAAATGGCATCACAGGGGGGCGGAGCTAAGATGGCGGAGAGTAAGCAGTGACTTCTCCAAGCTCCCCAAGAATTTCGTCCTTGGGAACTCAAAAGTAAATTTGAGCGGATTTAAGAGTGACAGAACCCATTGGGAGACAGAGAGTGACAGATTCCCAGCCCAGAGAAGTGCCTAATCAGGTCGGGGCAGGGAGAACGGAGCACACAGGAGT
>CM053582.1:301128617-301145713 GCA_028627135.1 Pseudochirops cupreus | reverse complement strand
AAAACCAAATGGCATCACAAAGAGTCAATCACGACAGAAAAATTATGGAAAAAAACATCATACTGTTCACTCATATTAGTCAAATTCCCAGACCTTTGACGTATAACCCACTAAGTCAAATCTCTTCTGTATTTGTGCAATTAATCACTCTAACCAAAGTATATGATTTTACATTTATCTTTGTCAAGTTTTGTCTTATTTAGCTTTGTCCCACCATAAGCTTTCCATTAATTCCAGCAGCTTCTTGGCTTGTCCTTCATAATCTGTCCTTACTATAGTCACATCCATGCCAGATATATGTGAATTTAGGGCAACGTTTCTCAGCCTGCTGAGGTCATTTTGAATCTTATTTTTTCATCTAGTATATTGGTTACACCTTCCAGTTTGGTTTCATTTGCAAATGTGATAAACATGTCATCAATATCTTTCTATAACTTGCTAATAAAATGTTGAATAGGATAGGTCCATGAATGTACAGGTATTATGTTTGTTGCATAAGCAATAATCCTTTCCTTCCTGTATACATAAAAATGAGAATGTCTTTCATTTTAGGTTGCATTAAGCCCTTCCCTTATCATACGTTCTTAGTGTTAGTCACCTTCATTTTCTCTTTCATGATTCCATGAGGCACAATAAAATTAAATCATTCCAATGCATTTACCAATTCCTAGAAACTGAAACTTTCTCTTTAATCCTAAAAAAAGAAAGAAAATCTTAAGCAATTGAAAGATTTCCCCTTCCGTTCAGCTCGCCCATCGTTGCTGATGTCCTTTTGACTTCGTTTTGGCCTAGCTTACTTGCTGATCTACTTAGATTTATGACCTCTCCTCAGATAACACCAGACAAACACAGATAACCCCTATGTCAATAATTTTTCCGCTTAAAATGCTACACCTACTTAAGAACTGACCTTTGACTCTATATTTCCAGAAGAAACACCCTTTGTACTGTGCTACCCATCAGCGACAACCAACTTTTACATGGAAAGACTTGAACTCACAGATGGCCGATGACATGAGAACAACATCAGTTACTTATGTCAGAAGACTCATAATTTATACATAAAATATTGTTTGCTACAGATCATTAACATTTTTAGCAGTTTGTAAATTTTCAAATTTCTCTCCTGAAATATACCAAAAAAATGTTGCTGTCCATTCAAGTTGTCCCTTCCCAGACACAAAAAAGGTAAGTCGGATGACAGGTCAGAGTCATAGGCTGTGTCTACAGTCACAGCCCAATATAACTTTATGTGAAAAACAGTCTGACCAAGAGTCAAAGCTTTAGTTTGTTACTCAAAACAAACCAAACAAGCAAAAAAACAAAAACAAAAAAAAATAAGCATAGAAGATATTAGTATATCAACTGCACTTCACAGAATCCAAACTTCACAGAACAAATCCCCTTAATAAAAGGATTTGTTCTGTAAAACTTGGACTCAGTCAAAAAGCCACACCCAAGGACCTAGAAGGCCACATGTGACCTCAAGCCACAGGTTCCCCACCCCTGGAGCCCACATAAAGTCTATGGGGGTCCTTATTCCACTCACACTCAAAATGATGAGTTAAGTCTCAAGAGGGCTAGCTAGTTACTTCTCCCCCTTCATTGTTCTAGGGCTATCCCTATGGAACAGTGAGGTTTTCTCTAATCTGTCAGATTGATTCCACTTTTTCCCATGTGCTCTCCATAACGTCAATCACCATCTCCCATATGTAATTGATTAACTCAGTGAATAGTGCCCCAATATCCTTACTCTACTAACATAAATTGTTTTTACAAAAGGATATTTACAGAGATGACATAGCAAGAATATTGGTTAGAAAGCATTTCCCCAACATACTGCCCCTCCCATCACACCCCACTCTACCCTAAGGAGAGTGAACTCAAACTTGAAGCAATGTATCTTAATTGCTGGATAATTAGCTAAGTAGGACAAAGCCCCTTGGTTTTGGTCCATAGCTGGGCTGTGTCCTTGCAGATGGTTCTTCAATAGGAGGTATGCTCTTTATCAGTTTGGCTGGTGGCACACTTGGGTATGAACTCCAATTCCTGAACCTCTGATAACTTACTCTTTTGACCTTTAGAAGCTCACAAGGCATACCTGTCTCTAATGCTTCTTCATATAAAAGTATGAGAGAATAAACACACCAGACACAGAAGCAACAGCAGGGCCATGTGTTCATGAACCTTGGCTTGGCTTGGCTTCTTACCCTGAAGTGGAAAGCAGAGCCCTCCATTACACATGCCCAGAATCAGGCTCACCACAGTCCATGTGGGCAATTACATCAGGCAGAGCACACTGTTGGATGACCTTGAAGATTAGGCTCTCATTGACTTGTCTCCCTTTAAGTTCATACATAACCAGGAGGATAAAAAGACTCAAGATATTTCTCCCCACCCAGAAGCTTATAGTATTGCAGCATCCTTACTAAAACACAGCTAGGGAAAGAGAGGAATTTATCACAGTTAGGGAGCTTTGAATGTATGCTCAGTTTCACTCAGCAGCCAATTAAAAGTCCCCTCTTGATCACACAATGAGCTAATAGGAAACAGTCATAAAGTACCTGCACATACTCTGAAGTGGAGAACAAAATCCTCCCTTACCCGTGCCCAGAATCAGGCTCATCACAGCCCATGTGGGGAATTGTATCAGGCAGAGCATACTGTGGATGCCCCTGAGGACTAGGCTCTCATTGACTTGTGTCCCTTTACATTCATATATAACCAAGAATATAGAATGTGGCAACTAAGAGTATTAATAAATTAATAAATGCCTGTCAACTGTGAGGTAATCCTCTTGACCATGTTTTGTTGGAATGGAGGAGGGGTTATGGAAAAAGATAGGAGCAAAAACAACAAAAAGGATGCTAACCTTGGCACGTGGACACACTTGGAGATCAATTCAACTCAATAAATTTCTAAATACTTATGCAATCTAGCATGTAATGGACCCTCTTGTGGAATATTTTTAGGTGGACAAGAATTACGTAAGATGAGAATGCATCAATGAGTTGCAGCCTACACTAACCAAAGGTATACCTACACTTATCAGAGATCCATGTATTTATAAAACATGAGGTGTAGCCATTTCCCAATTGATAAATGGTCAAAGTATATGAACAGGCAATTTTCTGAGAAATAAATTGAAGATATCAATAGCAACCAAGGGTGAAAAAGACTCCACATTATTAATAGAGAAGTGCACACTAAAGCAACTTTGAGGTTCTTCTTTATACTCATCAGATTGGCAAAGTTGACCCCAAAAAGAGAAATGACAGCTATTTGTAGAACCATGGTAACAGGCACTCCACTGTTGGTGAAGCTGTGAATTGGTACTGAGAGTCATTCTGGAAAATAATTTGGGACAATGTCCCAAAAGTTATTAAACTGTACATACCCTTAACCCAGCAATACTCCTACTAAGTAGGTCTATACCTCAGAAAGACCAAGGAAAAAGTAACACTATCTATATGTACAAAAATATTTATAACAGCTATTTTGTGGAGGAAATAGCTAGAAACCAAGGGATGTCCATCAGCTGGGGAATGGCTGAACTAATTATAGTATATGAATGTAACAGAATATCATTATGCCCTAAGAAGTAATAAAAGGAAAGTTTCAGAAAAACCTGAGAAATCTTGTATGAACTGGGAATGGCTATGGTGAACCAGAGCAAGATATATGGACAATAGAATCAGAGCTCTTTTCCAGTCCAGTCCCTTCACCTTTAAAATGAAAGGGAATTAGATTTGATTTTAAAGTCCCCTTTAGTGTTAACTTTAGGTCCTTAGATGTTCATTAGATTCTTATATCTAGAGCTGGAAGGGACCTCAGAGGTCATCTAGTGAAATAAGCAGAACCAGAAGAAAAATTTTTAGAATAGCAGCAGCCATGTAAAGACAAACAACTCTGTAAGACTTAAGAACTCTGATCAAAGCAATGACTAGCAATGATTCCAGAGAGCCAGTGATAAAGAATGTTATTTACCTCTTGAGATGAAGGTGATGGACTTAAGGTGCAGAATGAGATGTACATTTTTTTTAATATGGCCAACACAGAAATGTATTTTGCTTGACTATTTATATTTGTTAGAAGCATTTTTTTTCCAGTTGCTGGAAGGAAAAGAAAGAAGTAAGTGCTTGTTGAGTGGGGGAAAAAATGGAAAATCATTTAAAATACAAAGGGTGAGCTACTTGCTAGGGATTCAAGTTGTTGATAAGTTAATAAGAGTAAGGGAGATGTTACAGAGGACCAGAGAAAGAGAAATGGAGAGCAGGATCAGAGGTCCTTTCAGGGCTCCTTCCAACTTCAACTATAGGCCTTTGTATGTTCATTAAGTTCATTGATCCAGAGCTGAACAAGACCTCAGAGGCCATCCAATCTAACTCCCTTCTTTTTATGGGTTGGAAAACTGTGACTCAAAGAAATTAAGTGATTTGCCCAAAATCACACAGGGAGTAAGTGTCAGAGGTGTAATTTGAGCCAAGATCCTCAAACTCCAGAACCAGTATTCTTTCCACAATACCACTGACTTCCTAGGCCAACTCTTCCAGTTAGGGAGTTTCTCCTTCTGGAGCAACTGCACAAACTACTTTTAGATAGTTCTAGTTATGAGGAAGCTTTTTTTTTTGTGCTGAGCCGAAATCTGCCTATCTACAGTCTCCACCCAGTGTTCTGCCCTTTAGGTCAAGTAAAATGAATTTAATCCTTCCAGTGTCTGCTTTCACAACTATTTCATTTTTGTTGATCAGAATCAGGTCAAGAATGTCCATTCCCCTCATCATTTACTTTTTATTTCAATTTTATTTATTTTCAGTTCCAAATTCTTTTCTTCCTTCTCCCATATTCACTGATGTAGCAAGAAAACTAAAATCATTACAAAAATTTATAGGCACACAAAGTAAATTGCCATATTAGCTATGTTTTGAGAAAAAGAAAGGAATAGAAGAAAATAAGTTTCACTTTTCACCCTAAGTCTATCCACTCTATATCTGGAGAAAGATAGCATGTTTCATCATGAGTTCTTTAAAACTGTGGTTGGCCATTGTGTTCTTCAGGGTTACTAAGTCCTGTAGAGCTGATTATCTTTATAATATTGCTGTTACTATATAAATTGTCCTCCTCGTTCTACTCAATTCATTTTGAATTAGTTCATACGAGTCTTCCCAGTTTTTTCTGAAACTATCCCATTCAATATGTCTTCCAACAAAATAATATTCCATCATCTTCATATATCACAACAAGTTCAGCCATTCTCCAATTAATGAGCATCCCCTCAGTCTCCATTACTTTGCTACCACAAAAAAAAACTGCTACAAATATTTTTGTACATGCATTCCTTCACTTTTTGATGGATAAAATTATTTACAAGACAAGTGAAGAAAATCCCAGATGCTCTGCTTTTAGCAGAGATATTTCCAACACATGTCCAAATAATAGAAGTTCTTCATTACCATTCTATCCTGCTTTGGTTTGATTGAGGCAACACCCATTCAGTGATTAAGGCTAGGCAAGAAATGAGGCAAAGAATGACCTCTTTTACCTAGTTTAGAATAAATCAGTCTGGGAGGGTAAGACCCTTAGGGTCTCTGGACAAAACAAACAATTGCTATTTATGCTCAGTCAAACTGAGACCTGGGAAAGACATTAACTTAAAAAAGACCAAGGTCTTCCACTCCACTGGGACTATCACCAGTTGTGCTGATCTATATCTTGACTCTAGAAAAGAGAGTGAGACAGTTGACTTTGCACAACCCTCCCTCACTTAAATCCAATTCACTTGCAAGTCATCACATCATCTTCCTAATGTCATGATCTTCTTTAAGAACTAAGGACAAACAACAGTCCTATCTTGGTGCCAAATTTTTTATCTGCTTTTAGAACTCAGCATTCATTTTCTCCCTTTGGCTGAGCAGTATTTCATATACTACCATCACAATAACTCTTCAGCTTATTTCACCATCTGCCCTCACCCAAATACTTTCTACCACATCGACTCTTCTGGTTAGTAGATTCACACACAGTAGTATTTTCTTTCACCTGTACTTACATATCATGAAAAGAGATTTGGATTCAGCTAAAAGTAGGATCACTTTAAAGCCATCTAACCATTCTCCCTGAAACAGATTATCTTTCAGTATTTTGTTTTTCATGTACTTGTTGAGGGAAAAGCCCTCTTACTTCTCCTTTCTACCTTCTCTCTTCTCCCCTCTCTCCTCTCCTCTTCCCCCCCTTGTCTTTTAAACTCTTTCTTTCTCTTTTATTGCTCTTCTCTTCTCTCTCTCCTCTCCCCTTTTTCTCATCCCTAGAGTTGAGATTATATATAGACAACTACTTGAAATACAACACACTGAGAAACTTTTTAATATTGTCTTTATAAATACACTTTTTTTTTTCAGTTCAACAAAGATATATTCGGTACTCACTATGCACAAAGTACTATGTTGTGCTTTTGGGATAAAAAGAAAAGCAAACATCCTGGGGGGGAGAGGGAGAGGAAGAAGGATTCAAAGGGTATATAGATAAATTAAGTATAAGATATATACAGAGTAATGCAAATAAATTTAAGAAGTAGTGATTACTAAGTTGGATGAGGGAATGGGGGACTTGAATCAAGAAAGACCTAGTGTAGGTGGTAAAAATGCACATATTTTTGATGCACAAAAAAATTTTCTCACTCTATGATGGGTAAATATTTATTATATGTTACTGCAAAGCCTCAGAGCTTCCAATTCTGTCATTATGAACACAAAAAGATAAATAAAAGGATAACACAAGTTTTCAGCCTTAGCATACAAATGCCTCAACTCTGTCCATGCCCCTCCCTTCTCTTACTGGTCCCCTTTACCATCTCCTTTTCCTCCATCATCGACTCTACTGAGAAAAGGTAATGGAGTTGATAATGCCTATACTCAGATCCAGTAGGCAAACCCTCACTAACAATGGCAGCATTTCAGATAGAAGATGGTTGATCATCTATCAAGGATGTTGTAAAAGAAATTCCTGCATGGGATAATAAGTTGGATTGAATGATCAAAAAAGTATCTTTCAACTCTCATTGAATTTTGAAGAGAAGACATATAAATGTGGAGGGATAACTATTAATACTGATCAATATATGAAAAGTATCAAAGAATGTATGTAGATAATAAGTAGCATAGGATTTGAGCAACAAGTAGAAAGCTTGAGCTAGGAAATCCTCCAGGAAAACTTCAAGGTAGAGGTGGGATATGAGTGGAGCCTTGAAAGATAGACAAGATTTAGATAGGCAGAGAGAAAAAGGGAAGACATTGCAAGAAAGGGGGGCAACATGCAAAAAGTCCCTAAAAGGAAGAGCTTGTTTGGTGACCAGGTCAGTGCTTTGGGCCAGGCCTGACTTGGGCCTTTCTGGTGGTTTAGGTTCAGGATTAATAAATACCAAACAGGAGATTTAGTGACAATAAATTTTTAAAAGTTTAACTATGGCTGAGAAAGAAAGGTTCAGCAAAGATACAGTATTGATTTCAACTGGGTACAGCTTATCTACCTCTGCATTTGCCCTACTGGTGCACCCAATCAGAAGCATAGGTCAAGCTTGATGAATATTATATTATATTCCTCTTGTCTTTTAACCAGGAAGTTATATCACCAATTTGAGTCTTAATCCCCTTGGACCAGTGAAGCTTTGAGTATGGTTTCATTACCTCTTAAAGGAAAACTAGCCTACTTCATATCGGGGAGATGTTGCTCCTATGACAACCAGAAGGTTTCAGAGAGAAAGACTAGGCCAGAGCCAAATTGTGAAGGATCTTGAATTGAGGTCATTTGAGTCTTTTTTCAGTTGTGTTGAACAAGGATAATGCAATGTTCTAGGAGCTAGCTATTTCCTAATCTCTTCTAGGAAGGATACTTCAGGGGTGTCTAGGTGACACAGTGAATAGAGCACCAGCCCTGAAGTCAGGAGGACCTGAGTTCAAATCTGACCTGAGACACTTAACACTTAACTAGCCATGTGACCTTGGGTGAGTCACTTAACCCCAAGTGCCTTGCCTTCCCCCTCCAAAAAAGAAAAAAAAAAAGGATACTTCAGTTATTAAATTAGTAAATATCTCAACTTCTCTTTAAATATATAGATATACATTAGCACATTAATTAAAAACCTGTGACATCCTAAGTGCTATTTATATGACAGAAGTGGCATAGTCCCTGCCCTTTCATTTTAGCTGGAGGAAACATGTACATATATAGGCATATATGTGATATAAATAAAATGAGTACAAGATCGTTTGAAAGGGGGTTTGCTAGCAACTGTGATGATCAAGAAAGGATTCATGTAGAAGGTAGTACTTGAAAGAAAGGTACTGAACCTTGAAAGAAAAGAATGATAAGATGCAGGAGTGAGTAGGAAGTATATTTTAGGCACAAGGGCACCACCAGTGCAAAGTCACAGACACAGGAAATGTAGTACTACATAAGAAAGAGCATTTCAGCTGGATTGTAGACTATATAAAGGGGCATAATCAATAATGTCTGGAAGGTATATTGGATCCAGGTTTTGAAGGGTTTCAAACATGAAATGGAGTTTATATTTTATCTTTTAGGTAATGGAAATCCACTAAGGACTTGTTGAGAGATTTGTGGAAATAGGAATGACAAAGCTTGTGGGTGTGGTTGTAATGGCAAGCAAAGTAGTACTTTGCTCCTTGTTTTGGCTTAATCAAGTGCCTTTGAGCCTCACCTTTGATTGTGTCAAGTCTTTATTGGAAACAGTATACATTGTGTTGTCGTTAAGAGGTCTAAGGGAGTTTGGAGACTTTCCCTGCCCTTAGTAGGCCTAAGGTTATCACATGGAGCCCACAGTGGGGAGCTTGCCAAAAGAGCAGAACAGGAAGGGTAGAACATGAGGGGTGGAACAGAAAGGAGCGGAGCAGATAAAAGCTGGAGAGCTAGAGCCAAGCAGAGCTAAGAAAGCTAATGTTTGTGATGTCATCACTCTGTCTCGTATTCTATCTGCTGTTCTGTGTTGATGTTACTTTGTCAGTTAGAAGCACTCTGTTGAATTGTGTTACTTCATCAGACAGAAAATGAATTGAGATGATAGTGCTGGCAATGTGTATAAATATTTTTGTAGCCCTGTTGAGCTTTGTTTTCCTAGAAATAGAAATTGTGAAGAGCTTGGGGCAGAGCAGTCCCTATGAGCTGCAATATGGAACAAGAGCAGAGAACTGCCTCCAGGCAATAGGCAGGTGAATCCAGGCAAGAGCTGGGAAAGTGGAAGAGGAGCCATGGGATTTGGAAGTCAGCCTTAAATTAAGATTAAAGGAGACTTTACTTGGATACTTAGTGCTGACTGATGATATTATAACTTGCTGTGATCTAGGGATGGATGGCCTTTGTACTTTCTACTACCCCTTAAGGATGATTGGAAGCCACCTTGGAGTCAAGATAAAAGAAGACTTGATTTGGGTACTATTTATTGATAGAGGAGATTGTGACTTATTGAATGATATGTCTTGTTTAAGACTATGTGGCCACCTTAGTAATAAGTGGTTATGTTATGTTATTGTGAATGTTGTGCTTTAGTTTATTGCTGAAAAAATAGAGAGTTCACTATACAATTAGATCCTTAAAGTTATTCACAGCAGCAGTCCTCAGGAGAGCCATTTATGATTGGCTTTACAATGCTGAGTGAGAGGGAGGAGTTGAAACCACAGTTTCAAACTTTTGTGAATGGAAGGGTAGTGGCACCCACTATCAAAATAATAATGTTCAGAAGAGGGATGAATTTGGAGGGAAGAATGAGTTCTGTATTAGACATGTGGAGTTTGAGATGCTTAGAGGACATCCAGGAGACAGTTGGAGACACAGATCTGGAGTTCAAGAGAGAGACTAGGTCTGGATACAGAAATCTGGTGGTCTTCTGCTTAGGAGTGATAATTAAACCCATGGAAGCTGATGGGATCATCAAGTAAGAGAAGAAATGAAGGCCAAGATAGAGACTTGGGATAACACCTTCAGTTAGGTGCCATGATATAAATGAGGATAGAGCAAAGGAGATTGAGAAAGAGCAGTCAGACAGATAGAAGAACCAAGAGAGAATAATATCATAAGAACAAGATTGGAGGAAAGGGGAAAGGGAAACAAAAAAATTATTGTTCTTTTTCTCCCAATTCTGTGTTTGATTGAGCTTCCTATTCTGTGAGTCTATGAAAGTGTTATTTCCTTCAGGGTGAATGTTCCTAGAAGGCAAGGCCAAATCTATTTCAAATTAATCTCTGTCTAGTACAATGCCATGTACATAGCAGAGTTAATAATTGCATTTTCCAGTTCTAAAACACTTTGTAAATTGAGAAGTTTATAAATGCAGTATGATGATGATATGTACAGGAGTAATATGAACTACGTAAGAGAGGAAAGAGAAAGAAAAAGTAGTTTTGTGTAAAGAGAGAAATGTTGCAGAAACAGAAAGGAGGGGGAGAAAAACCTAGATTTTGGTGATGCTGCTAGAGCAACAATAGCCTTGTATGTTTAGGACAATGGGTGGCATCCAAGCTGTTATTCAAATGCATGAAAGTTTCTAGTCACTTTGGATTGAACAGAGTGGAAATGATAATGAGGTTATTTAAAGTAAGCTTGCAAAGGTAGGGGCCCAAGCTACTTTGAAGAAAATGTTAGTTAACTCCAGGAGAACTAGACCTGAGTTACATCAAAATATGGGAGTGGAGAAAGATCGTCAGAGAAAAGAGGGGAAATTAAGAGAGAATTCAGAATACATGTGAAATATTATCTGTGTAACATCCCCTGCCTCTTGAATCTTGCTTCCCACCCCATCCTTACATGTATATTTTATAATAGTCATTTTGCGTAAACAATTGTTCTCCAATGACAGCAACCAGTTAATGGGAAAAGAAGTGTCAATTATGCATTAGCATTTTTTTTTCTCAGTGGCAAGAGAAAAATTGGAGAAAATAAAGTGGAAGCTGTATGAGTAAACTTAGGAGAAGTTACTTATTGGTGAATGGCAACAGAACAGAGCCTAAGACATTAAAACCCCAAAAGGCTTTCAAGTATCCAAAGGTAACAGTATCCTATTTAATTATATTATTTCTGCTGTGTCTAAGAAAAAATTGTATATGGGTATGTGTGCATGTACACAAAAAGCCTGAAGTATAGAACGTGAAATCTTAAAGGACCTTAGAGCTTATAGGAGTTGGAGCTGGAGATAATTTATTCCATTTTGTAGATGAGGTAACTGATGTCCATAAGGGTGATGCTACTTGTCCAAGTTCATGTCCAAGGAACTGGCATCATGAAATTGAATAACTTCCCCTTTCTGTTGCTGCAAAGTGAAAATATCTTTACATGTGGGCAGAAAGAGCACTGGGGATGTTTGGAAACAGTTCTTCATGATAATGAAGGGAAACCCTAACACAGAAAGCCTAAAACAAAATTTTTTAAAATACCATTTTTACTTGGCATTGGGATGCATTTTGGTTCTGTATTTGAATGTGGGCATAATATGTTCTGAGAATACATGAGGACTTCTGACTAAATTGATCAATCGAGAGGTATGTGTTGATAAGAGCAGATGCTCCAAATGGATTTATTGATTAAAGCATAAGCTCCACACAGAAATACAATATAAAAATAAAAGTTCATTTCATAAAAGTATCTGAGAAGGGTGAAAGGAGGCACCTTTCACAATTATGGCTAAGGAAAGAATGCTTAAATAAGGGACAGACAAGACCATAAAAGAATAATTTCTTTCAAATGAGATTTAAAATCTTTTTCATGATCAAAATCAATGCAGCTAAAAATAGGAAGAGAAATTGATGTGGTTACCCATAAAGAGGGTTGGAGTTGCTCTAGAGACCCCAAAATACCAATGGCAAATGCCTTATGTAGGAAGATTCAAGGAGAGCTCAAGGGAGCTCCCAGAGCCTGTACCTCATCAAAATTGTCAAGAGGGAAAAAAAATATTTGCATGAAATATCACAGATAAACTATTCCCCAACAAATTACTGGTCAAAGCATATTAACAGATAGTTTTCAAAAGAAGAATTGCAAAGCATTATACCTATTTGGAGAATTGCTCCAAATCTCTAATAATGAGAGAAAAGAAAAGATATTTTTGAAGTTTCATATCAGACACATCAAACTGGCAAAAATTTTAAAAAGACAGAAATAATGCTGGGGGAAGTTGGACTGTGGGAAAACAGGTACACTAAAATTCAGTTGGTGGATCTGTGAATTGGCCCAACCCTACTAGAAAACAATTTGGAATTAGGTTGGAAAAGTCATTAAATTCTTTGTGCCTTTTGACCCTAAAGGTCTATGTCTATTAAAATGTTTCGAATATTTTTGGCAGCATTTTTTTAGTATACTAGGAAAAAATCTGGACACAAAATGACTGCCCATCAATTGGGATTGCCTGAAAAAACTGTGCTCCTATGTAGTGGTAGACAAGATAAGAAAAGTAAGTTGGAGAGGAATGGAAAACCCTTGAATAATAAGAGTTTTCACTTTAGCTTTTGGACTAATGCAGAGCCTGGTTGTGGAGGGTGGGGGTGGGAGTGGGGGTTTCTAGGTTGGGAAGGGAACTGGGTATAAAGATAAAGCCTGTCTGATGCTGGGACACTATCTTGCCTCCTCTTCTTGCTCCACAGTTTGCTCCCAATTCTCTGCTACCTGGTATCAGCTGCACCTTATAGGCATATGCTAAACACCAGCCTAAGGAGAGCTGACCTCTCCCACCCATCCCACCTCCATCCCCACCCCCACCTTTTGTTTTCTCTCTGTCTAATTTGAATATTCTCTGGGAAAGAAAGTATTTAGGAATCTGATCATTTTTCTTGATAATTGAGCCCAGGTAAAAGGGCAGCTAGGTGACACAGTGGACAGAGTACTGGGATTAGAATCAGGAAGACTCATCTTTATGAGTTCAAATCCAGATTTAGACATTAACTAGCTGTGTGACCCTGGGTAAGTCACTTACCCCTGTTTGCCTCAGTTTCCTCATCTGTCAAATGAACTGGAGAAGGAGATGGCAAATCACTCTAGTATCTTTGCCAAGAAAACACCCAAAATGGGTTCACAAGAGTTAGACACAACTGAACACAACTAAATGACAACAATAACAAATAAGGGGTAGTCATAGAATGTCTGTGAATGCTTCAAATCAAGAAGCAAGGTGTCTATTACATATGATCATGCCTTTTAGAAGCAGGTTCGCCATCATCTTGCATGTGGAGATCGAATTTCATTATGCTTGTATAGAAGTCTGACTGTGCTATCATCCATAGCACCATAGCTTTGCATCATAAAATCTAAGGGCTGAAAGGGACCCAGAAGGCCATCCAGTCCAGCTTGCAGCTGACCAAGAACCCTCTCTAATAGAATCATCCGGTTCTGTTTGAAAATATGCAGCAAGGATGGCCTCTCAGACACTTGACACACTTAGTAGTTGTGTGACCTTGGGCAAGTAGCTTAACCCTGGTTGCCTTGCCTTCCATCCTCCAAAAAAACCCAAACAGAAAATATGCACATTCAACTCATGAGAGCTGATGCTCAGCAAATAAATTACTATGAAGAGTTACGGCAAGGAAGTATGACTCAGCTGACTCAATAGAAGGCATTGTCAATGCCCATTCTTGTTGGTGATCCTTCTCTGCTATGGCTGAGCATCTCCTTGCTTCCCACCTGGCTGCCCTGCTTTGGGACTTCTCCGATTTCTCTGCCTTGCCCCTTGGTTGGCCACTTTCTCTCTCACCTCCTTTACAATTTCCTTTTATGTCTTCTCTCCCCTTCTCCCCCATTAGATTGTAAACTCCTGAAGGGCAGAGACGATCTTTCTTTTTCAAATTTGTATGTCCAGGGCTTAGCATATTGCCTGGTACAAAGAGGCACTTCATAAATGTTTATTGACTGACTAATTCTTGGGAAGTTTCTCTTTACTTCAGGTTGAATTCCTGCCTCTGCCACTGTCACATGTTACTCCTAGTTTTCAGGCCTCTGGGGCCACGTAGAACAAGTCTGGTCCAAATCCTTAAAAACAGCTATGATACCCACCCCTCTACATCTTTTCTTCTCCAGATTTAAGTTCCTTCGGCCAATCCTTATATGGCATGTTCATCAGAGATGTGCTGGGAAGTGTTTAACAATAGGCTCTCTTTTAAAAAAATGTCTAGGATATATTTTTAAGTTTAATCTGCATTATCAATATTTTTTCCATCACTTCCTTAAGCCTAGACAATCAGTAAAACAATAAATCAAGCCTTCATTTGTAGCATTTGCTGATTTCCAAAGTATAAATGCTGGCACTGATAATTTAACAATTAGCTCTCACAGCTGTATGAGCCAGCTCCAGTACACCTCTGCGTATTTTCTGATTCTTTTAGCATATAGACGGTCCTCTTATGGATGTGCTGTTCTGGCTTCTCTATGTCATTCCTAAAGTGCGGTACCCAGGATTAAACACCATGTCCTCCCTAGATGCAGTCTGCCCAGGCCAGAGTATTGTAGAACCATTACTTCCCTCATTATTAACACTATGCTCTCACCATAGCCCAAGTGGTGTGGTAAATAGAGCATTGAACCTAGAGTCAGGAGGACCTGAGTATAAAGACCTTTACTACACCCAGACCTAGACTTACTAGCTTTGTGATTCTGACCAAATCATTTAACTTCTCTGTGCCTCAGTTTCCTTGTCTGTAATATGATGATAATTATAGCATCTACCTCCAGGGTTGTTGTGAGTATAAGGTGAGATATTTGTGAAGTGCTAGTTATACTGATTATTATTATTAACAATTAATAATAATATTTAGCACATACCTAGCCCATTAATGTTTACAAGGCACTTTACATATCTTAATTCAAGTCTTCCTGGTTCCAGATCCAGTGCTCTGACTGCCTTTGTGCAAGTCATATCCTTGTCTTATCTTCTTGTGTGATTCTTGTTTTTGTCTTCCCATCCAGGCCATATACAGAGGATCTATCCAATATGGTAGGAGGTCTTCCTCTTAAGTTTTGTTTTGTTTGTTAGTAGTTTATATTTAATGGAGTCCAATGCAGGATGCAAGCTATCTAGTGGCTCTCCTTCCGTCTTGTTACATATCTGACCCACCTCCTTTTGCAGTTGTTTCATTTCCTTAGTGACCCCTCACAGCACTTCTTGAATGAAGGTCCTCAATGAAAATTAGTTGCTGGAGCAGGAGTGCCTCAAGTTTAGGGTGCCTTCATTTGGATACCCACTTGGCTTCAGCCTTAATGCAGCTCAGAATTCCTGTCCTCAAGCTATCCATGCACATCAGCCTCCATTAGTAGCAAGAATTACAGGCATGGGTGTCCAGGTTCTTTAAAAGATCATGGATAATGAATGGCTTGGTAATCACATCTGCCAGTTCTTTCAGCACCATAAGATGAAGCTCATCCAGGCCTGAAGACTTGAGCTTTTTGTACTTGATGCCTGGCCATCTTATTACCTTGAGTTTCCATTCTCTGCCAACCAGTTTAATTCTTTCTTTTGAAATATTAAGATAATTTATATTCTTGGAGAAGTAAATAGAAGCAAAAAAGAATTTTAGGATTTAATCATTTAATCATTTAGGATGACCTCCGTTACTGTTAGTCCATTCATCTTAGACCTCCTTTGATCATTCTCTTTGTCCTCAAGAAAGCTTTTAAAAAGAAACAACCCTTCCCTCCTTTTTTCATGGAAAGAACTCTAGACTTGGAGTCAAAACATCTAGACTCTGTTTGGTTAAGTCCCCTAAGCTCTCTGAGCCTCATAGTTTCCTCATCTATGTAATGAGGCAGTCTCAGGACATTGCAAGCACAGGACCTCAGCTTCCTTCAAGTCCCAGCTAAAATCTCACCCTCCCTCTTAATGCTGTGCATTCCCTCTGTTGATTATCTCCAATTTGTCCTACACAGATCTTGTTCATAGAGTTGCTTGCATTTTGCCCTCCTTTCTAGATTGTGAGCTCCTCAAAGGCAGGTATATTTTTACCTTTCTTTGTATCCTCAGTCCTCAGCACCAGTTCCTAAGGCATAATAGTTACTTAATAAAGATTCATTGGCTTACTGATCATAAATTTAGAGCTGGATGGGAATGGAGAAATGCTCTTATCCAACTCCATCATTATATAAATGAAGAAGGGAAGGAAGGGTAAGGAGCAAATATTTACATGGTGGCTACTATGTGGAAGGCACTGTCTTAAGCACTTTTTGCAAATATTATCTTATTTGGTTCTCATAACAATCCTGTGAAGTAGGGGTGTTCCTATTTTACAGTTGTGGAAACTGAGGCAAACAGGTTAAATGAGTTGCTCTGGATCACATAACTACTAAGTGTCTCAGGTTGGATTTGAACTCAAGCCTTTTTGACTCTAAGCTCAGCATTTCATCTGCTCCAACATATAATTGCCTCTTAATGAGGAAACTGGGATCTACAAAAGTTAAATGATCATAGTTTGTAAGTCAACTAAGCTGGTATTCAAACTCAGACTGTATGATTCCAAATTCAAGGTGCTTTCTCCCACTCAGCAATGTCCCCCTGTGCTTTCCTCCCTTATTGGAATAGATAATCTCTAAAGTCCCTTCCAGGTCTAAAATGAAATGACCTCCAAAAAGTGTAATTTGTAAAGCAATGAGAATCTTGTTTAATGAACTGAATAAAAGCCTTTCTATTATAGAAGTATTTTTCACTTCGTTTGTTAATTTCATTTTTTTTTGTTATATGTTAAGTTCTGAAATGTCTCTCTCCCTCTACACCCCAAACTAGAGAAAGGCCAGCATTTGACATATACATATATGTGTGTGTGTGTGTAGATAGACAGATAGATAGATAGATAGATAGATAGATAGATAGATAGATAGATGGATGGATGATCGAGATAGACAGACAGACAGACACAGATAGATAGATAGATAGAGATAGATACATAGATAGACACATATATACATGGATAGATAAATAGATACATAGGTAGATAGATAGATAGATAGGTAGATAGATAGATAGATAGATAGATGGATAGATGATCGAGATAGACAGACAGACAGACACAGATAGATAGATAGATAGAGACAGATACATAGATAGACACATATATACA
>CM053582.1:301039831-301128117 GCA_028627135.1 Pseudochirops cupreus | reverse complement strand
AGATAGATAGATAGATAGATAGATAGATAGATAGATAGATGTGGTAAAACCATACTATGCATACTTGTATTTATCAGTTTTTTTCTCTGGAGGTAGTTGATTCAAGCATTTATAATACTTAGAATAACTTAGCCATTCACAGTTATTCTTCAAACAATATTGCTGTTACTATATACAACCTTCTCTTGGTTTGCTCATTTTACTCACTATTTCATGCAAGCTTTTCCATGTTTTCTAAAATCCAATATAGAAGTATTACAGATAATCCTTCCTCCTCCCCATGGTAAATATGGGGTCTTCTGCTATATGTCAAGGTAATTTTCTTTTTTTTATTTTAATTTTTTAAAATGTATTTATTTACTTTTAGTTTACAACAGGTTTTTTCAATAAAAACAAAGCAATACACCTCTCTGAGGACTGTATAGCCAATAGGAAAAACAATGACAACTACATTAAGGCAACAAAGAAAGGAGGGTTGAGGGCAAACACATGATTATACAACTCAGCAGTTTGAAAAATCCAGAGTACCAGGGAATCCTTAGGCATGAAACTTTGGGGAGGGGAGAAAATAATTTATAATAGAAACACTTCACTCTGAACTAGCATATTGTAAGTGCCAGCTGATCAAGCCATGTCATGGCAATTTAAGTGTGTAATTCTTTTCTGAGGGTGGGGAGGGGTTGGAGAAAAGTTGGATTAAAAATTCTCCCATAACAGTTTAGTTTACATGTGATCTGTCAGCAGGCACTGGTTCAGTAGAGACCAGCATGTCACTAGTACATTTATAGAAACCAGATTCAGTGTATCCTAGACAGGAATTGATTCAGCTACAACTTCTATTTAGTGATCTTTTGCTATTCTTCAGCTGTCCAGACCAATGCTACATCTTCTTGACTTTAAAACATCTGGATGAATAGTAAAATCATTCATTGGGGTGTTTATCCTACACTGCACCATTCATCCTGATTTCTCCAAAAGCATGACTGACGTTGAGTGAATGGAGAATCCAGGGTACATTTATCACTTCTGATCTGGATGGTTTGGTATCACTCCCAAAGACAAGTCCAGAATCTTAAAATTGCTGTAAAGGTTTGTTAATTTGGACTCCTCTCCTTTAGAATCTGCAATAACTTAGATAAGAATTGTGTGATTTTTATTGAAGAGAAATTGATCATTCTGTGTATTTCCAAAGTCTTATTAATGAGTGAGAGAAGCAACATGACATAATAGATAAGGGCCAGGCTTCAAGACAGTAAGACCTTGGTTTAAGAATTCAGGGGTAGGGAACCTGTGGCCTCGAAGATACATGTGGCCCTCTAGGTCCTCCTTTGACTGAATAGGGCTGTACTTGAGGACCTAGAGGGCCACATGTGGACTCAAGGCCCCAGTTTCCCCACTCCTGGAAATCCTGCCCCACCCCTCCCTCACCCCTGGAGCAAATTATATAACCTCTCAATTTCTCCAAGAACTCTCAAGTTTGTAAATTGAGGAAATGTTCAGGATCTACATGGATAGCAGGAGTTTACTTACCATCTGTTTCTTATGCCAATGAAGTTTCAGGTCCAGTCTAATGAAAATTCATTCCAATATCACTATAGTATCTTTTTCAAATCAAGAGCTCAAGAAATTAAGAGTACTTTCAATGTTCCTTTAATTTATGAGTCTGTCAATTAATTCTTAAGAGGTCAAGATAATTTCTATAATTGAGGTCTAATGCAAATGGCAATTTCTTTTCATTAAATGACCTCGTTTCACTATCACTCTTCATTTACAATATTAGCTTGTAATTTGTATTTTGTGTAAAAACTGCAATACAAAGTTATTTCTTTGAAAATATCCTACAATGGGGCAGCTAGGTGGTGCAGTGAATAGAGCACCAGCCCTGGAGTCAGGAGGACCTGAGTTCAGGTCTAGCCTCAGACACTTAACACTTAATAGCCATGTGACCTTGGGCAAGTCACTTAACCCCAATTGCCCTTCCCCCTAAAAAACAGCAAAAAGAAAAATTTAAAGAAAATATCCTACAGTTCAAACTTTTCACAAAATCAGACTGGCCCTCCCCCTGTCCCATCTAACATTAATCTTAATCCTCTCTCCCTCCTTTCTTATATATGACTATATAGGGCAGGAATAGAGTTTATCTATCAGTGCACATATCATAGACAGAAACAGCCAGCAGACAGAGAGCTGGACCCAGAATTTTAAAAGAGGTGAAAAGTAGACTAGATTGTCTTTGGGAAATTGCACTTTTTTTTCATGATCCCAAGCTTCTCCCTAAGAACAATATTCTTCCAGTGATATTTCATGGCTACGAGCTATGGAATAACAGAGCCTCCAAAGAATTGAAGCTGAGAATCACCCACAAGGCAAGGAAGAGAGGGGTATTGTGAGTATGAACAGTCTGCAACAGATTGAGGAGTTATGAATGAAGATTAAAAATATTTATTAAGCACTTGCTGTGTTTCAAGCACAGTTGATAGAAATTAAAAAGCAAAACAGTCCCTGCTCTCAAGGAGCTCACATTCTCATGTGGGAGAGAACATTTCTAAGAGGTTTTCATTGCTAGGCAGATGGAGAGTCCAGTGGTCCTTAGGATCCAGTGCAAAGCAGAGGGTGATGCATCTTCTTTTCATCTCATTTCCATTGATGAAACCATATCCTTTTCTGATATTAGCTTATTTGACAGAGCCAAAAACTTGAAGAGAACTTCCTTTTCCATGTTTTTTGTAGCTGTGGCTGCTGAAGAGGCAAGGGATACAGCCCTTGCTGAAATAGTCACCTGGTTACTTCTCCACACATTGCTTTCTTGGACAATGACTGAAAGAATGTTGCTGGAAACAAGGCCAAGGGGCACTACTATTTGCAGGGGTTTGGTGGCTCACTTTCCTGGCAATAACAATTGATTGGTTGGAGGGGAAGAGGATGGTAAGCCTTTTTCTCTACATGATTGGCTCCCCTTGATGATAGCTGCAGAGGTAGTATAAACAATGTTATCAGAGAAATAGGATCAGGATTTTTTAAAATGGACCAGTTACATAGTGAATGAGAAATGCCCATCAGACAGTCCACCTCCACTGGTATCCATACCATGTCAAGTGAACAAGAAGATCCCCAGCATGTTGGACGGACCCTGGTAGTATAGGAGGACATGGACCAGAATTATTGCAGAGGATGGACAAATACGGAGTTGGGATCATCATTGAAGAGAATAAACTCACAGAAACACTGGAATCTGATTTTATAAAAATCGTTAGAGAATGTTCCAAAATG
This sequence comes from Pseudochirops cupreus, assembly GCA_028627135.1. NCBI lineage: Eukaryota > Metazoa > Chordata > Mammalia > Diprotodontia > Pseudocheiridae > Pseudochirops > Pseudochirops cupreus. Next base: position 301,124,847 of record CM053582.1, on the reverse strand, counting down.
CCTATTTTAGTACAGTGTGTACATAAAACTAAGAAATAGTGAAAAGTAAGATGAGGTCAGTTAATGAAAAATAATTTGCATTTAGAATTTTATTATATAATTATAAAACCTATTCCTTTATCATGCTTTACTTTCTGAATTCAGAGATGAAAGTTGGAGTCTCTAATTCCTCAAGCCCTTGATTTGAAAAAGATACAACTATTTGAATGGGGTTTCCCTTATTCTTGAGAAAGTCTGAAAATTTACAAAAAGAGATTTAAATATATATTTTTTAACGAAAAATATCTTAACATGCTAGCATATTCTAGGACCTTACCTCCAAAACCTGGACATGAAAGCAATGATTTTAGTCTCTGGGGATGACCTGTTTCATTTAGTTTCCTCAGTATTCTTTTCTAACTTTAAAGACGTTAAAAGAAAAGTTTTCCTACCACTTTCAAGACCTTTTCATTAGCACCAAATTTGGATGCACTTTTTTGTAACATTCACTCTTCAGAGCTAGGACTCTGTTTATCCCGTTTTCCACAAGAGTTTGCAATTTTCCACCAATTTCTATACAGAAATAAGTACAACTGCCCTGCCCAACCCACATTTTTCACTGTATAAATTGGAGTTAGAAAAAATTCAGTACTGTATTATTATCTAGCTTGATTACCTCATGGTTAATTAGCTAACATTCCTAAAGTGCTTTGAAGATGAAAGTCACCCTAAAAGTGCTAATAATTGTTAAGTATTATTAAAAGGAAACATAAAATTGACATATTGTTAACCTTAATTTGTACTTTATCATGTCTTCCATCTTCTCCTTGACATTTAACGTTTTTCTCAGTGGAACCTCATAAAGTGGTAGGAGTTTCCATGGCTATTTCAGTTGCGAGATACATACACTTAACCTCATAGTACCATTTGGCAAAATTTACTCAGTGAAAGATGGAGACTGAAGACAGTAATATATTAACTATCTAAAGGTAGCCTACTTTGTGGTAGCTGGATGATTAACTATTTAAATGAACAACCTCTGCATTCCAGATCTCAGTAGGAACTGGGGCTGAAAGGGTGTTATTATTTAGAGTAGGAGTTCTTAACCTCAGATCCATGAACTTATCTTTTAAATATGTTGATAACTATTTCAACGTAATTGGTGTGTAACCAACCCTATGCATTTTATAAATTTAAAAACATTCTGAGAAAGGGTTCAGAGGCTTCACCAGATTGTCAGAGGGCCCATGACCTCCCCAAAAGGTTGAGAATCCTTGATTTAGAAGTGTTTATAAGCATTTCAGCTTTGCTTGATGTAATGCAAAATACATGAAGGAATAGTGACCTGCCTCAACTTGGCTGTATGAGCTTAAAACATGTGCCATTTCTTTGCACCGATAGCTGCTTGCCAACCCCCACTGAATAAATAGATTAGGACCCCATATTATGTAGCAATGACTCTTCCCTATATTCTGCTTTCATTATAGGAAGTTAAACTTTTCAGAAGCCGGAGAACTGCTCCATGTCATCTCACCTCTTGCTTCCTTCTCCCTTTCCTCCCCCCCCCTCAACCCCCCATTTCCCTACCCCACTAAATCCTGGAAAGGACAGATGGATGGAAAAAACTACACCTCCAGCCTGTGTGGCTGGCAGGCTGCCATTGTCTGATTGGCGGTAGAGAGGGCAGGGCTATCCAGTCCTCTAAAATAAAACGCTCTTAAATATATTCTATTAGGAAAGCATATTTAATACCGGAAATTATCGATCAAATGCATTCAAAACATTTGCAATCCTACGCGCAGAGCAAAAAGCAAAACAAACTCTTCTCGTCCTCCAAGCTCGCCGGCTTGGTTCATTCACGGTAAACACCGCTTCAATTTTAGGGAAGTTAATCCGCAGCCCTGTTACAGGAAACCCGTACTTATTAAAGTAACATTAAGTGCTCTTTTTTTTCTTAATATTGATCTTCTCCTCTAGCTTAATGATAGGAACTCTGATGTTTTAATAATAACCTTACAAGCTTTATCTCATTTTACTTCGCTGTGTTACTAAAAGATGCAATGGAAACTAAGTTAGCATAAACATTTTGCAGATGTCTTTAAAAGGCTAGGCAAAAAAAAAAAAAGATTCAATTGCGCTGCATGTTAACAAAGATGCCTGCAAAACTAAAAGATAAAAGGGATCCTCCAGTGTGAACATCAAAGAATTGTTAATGACAAGAAATACCATTAGGGTTAGCATCTCTTTTGTTTCAACCCCTTCACACCTGCAGTGTGTTGGGAGCTAAGCCTTTGTTCAAAAATTTGAATTACCTCCATTAGCATTTATAGAAAAATGGTTGCAAAACAAGAGAAATGTGCTTTTGGTTTTCCCCCTGGCTTGGAAAGTCAGAAATTAGTTCTTTTTTTCTCTCTCTGTAGGTTTCCTTCAAGTTACAGTATATGCTGCAGTGAAAACTATAGGTCAGAGGCAGCTGAAGGCAAGTGAGCTTGGTGGAAATGTGGGGATCACTTTTGTCACCACACACACACAAAAGGAGAATATAAGCAACTTAGAGAATCACACATAAGAAACTCAGACATTAGCAAGAGCAAAATCAGAGCGTGAAATTCAGATTAGCCCTCCACAGGCTGTGAGAGGAAGGGGGTACTGGGAGACTTGGCATGGCTAAAGGTGTAACCTGTTTCATTTGGCCCCTGAAAAATTTTAACAGATGGTGGGACCAGCTGTCTTTTTCAGCCATTTAATAAACTCTTCGGTGGTAACAGTTTGGGAAGTGGGGGTTTTGAGTTTTAGGCCAGAGGAGAAAATAAAGAAATCTGTCTCAATTGTCTTTGCCAAGTAGTCAAGTCTGGAAACATTATGAGAAGTTAAAGTGAAAAACCTAATCGATGATACTGTCTTCATCATGTGGAGAGGAAAAAAATTGGGAGCAGGAAAAACAAATCACTTTCTGCTAGAGTAGACAGCTAACTGCAAGATGAGTTTTATATTAGTGTCTTTATCTTGGATTTTCATTTCAGCTTTTTAAAAGGCAATATATAATTAAAATGTTTTCAAGATCCAATGACAAATTAGCCACATTTTGAGGCAACTCTCCATCTACATAGTGGAAAAAGTACCCTTTATTAAAATGTAGAACTTACATAAGATAAACACTTGTCAAGATGAATGAGTCAGCGAAGTCCCTCCAACTTACATCATTAGTCAAAAAATGGCAGAGAAACCTGTTAGTTATGTTGCTGTAAATACACAGGGCTGAAATCCAGACCTCAGTGGTACATGCATTTGCTCATATTCTTAGCTGATTTTCTAATTGACCTATTTTTTGATTACCATTTTCGATGGAACCGTTAAATGGTAATTCTCAAGTCCAGTATAGGAAGATCATTTCATTTCCAAAGCATATCTGCCATCTTAGAACACAACCATTCTTTTTGCAGACTTGGGCATTAATCCAATTGAACAACATCTCCTTCCCTTTTGACAAGTCTCTGTTCTGTCTACAATAAAGCCTGTTACATTCAGAGGTCATAGACTACCCTTCAGTCGCAACAAATCAGAAACACGTTTTAAGTTAAGAGAACTCTGACAAATTTTCACATGTCTGGTACATGTGAAGTTGTAATGACAACAGAAACAGATCTAATAAATCTCTGCTGACCACTTCCACACTACTTCCTTCAACTTCTGAATGGCTCTTGAAACTTTGATTTCTAAGCAGACAGCCAAAGATGGGGTGGGAGGGGCAGAACTGATTCTGCCTTGAATAGGAGACCAGGCCCATCCCAATCTTTAATGAGCTGAAGGCAGAGACACAATTCTACTGCCACTGATTTGTCAAATGCATAAGACAAATTGTTTCCCCTCCTTTGTGATTCAGTTTGTAACATCAGAGCAACCTTACCTGCCACTTCCCTAGTTATATAAAAGTTGATAACAGAAATGTTTTTAAATTCCTTCGCATGAAAATTCTAAGTGCACATCCACACATCATCAAAATGATGTTCAATCAGTTTCTAACTTGCTGGATCAGTTCAAAGAATTGTAATTAAAAGTAGTTTCAATTTATTGAATTCAATTGATTACTATTTTGGTTCTGCACATGTTTTGTTTATAGTTGGCTGCTAAATGTTACCAGTGATCATTTACACATGAGGAGCCATGTAAAATATATCATCAAGGACAAGTTTGAGGAGGAAAGGAGATAATCTGGTCATGTAGCAATTGGGAGGTGCCTGACTGCTATACTGACATCCACAAAATATTAAAGGAATCAAAGGGGGCCCTCCTCTGTGGAGAACTCAAAGAAGTAGACAAGGAAAGGGGAAAACAGAGATGGTTTGCCATACGCACCTGTAGAGGGAATCCCAACAGGAATGAGAACATGGACACGTCCAGCTTTCAAAGTAAGTCCAGCTCACATTTATACAATGCTTTGTGATCTACAACCAGCCCTTTGTTTAGAGTCACTCCACAATCAATGGGAATGCCACCAATCACATAAAGAAGTCAACTTCTATCTCTAAGCTTTTCAACTCTAATGCTAATAAATTTTTGGAATTTATGCAATCTTCAGTAAGGTACAGATTATATTCTTTTGGAGAAAGACAAGTCTTTCACTATCACAAGAACTTTATGATATTTTTATAAGTGAAGTTGTAAGATGGAAAAGTAAATTGGGTCTAACTTTATGGAAGTAGCAATAATAATCATTGTAAACAAAGTCAAATGTGTGATAAGAACACTGGAAGTTTGTCCAAAGTAATTTCATTGTATCCCAATCCCTATGACTTCATAGATATATCACAGGGAACTGCCTAAAGCACATTAAGATTAAGTGATTTGCCCAGGAACCCACATCTAAGTGACAGAGATGGGATTTGAAACCCAGGTCTTTCTGACAATAAGCATTCTATCCACAACCAGGCCACTTTCAACTAATTCTACCTACTCTCCCAAAAGCCAATACCTTTTTGTCTTATAAACTGGTGAGAAGTATTAAGTGCAGTTTAAATATTGACCTTAATTCTGTCAGACTTTGAAGGGTATGTAAATTCCCCCTCAAATGATTCTGTGGAGAAAATCCTAAATTCATTGTTCCTTATTTGCTTACATGGAGGACTTTGTCTATTTGATACCTTCAAAATAATGGAAAAATCGATATCAATGTAATTCAATTCATTTCAACCAACACTTTTTAAACACCAACTGGGCAAGGCTCTGGCATCAGTAAATAGAGTTGAACTCATGACAACCTTACCCCTCCCCCCAATGCCTACAGGTAAATCATAGTTGGGGTCAGTGCAAGGGAAAAGACTTCCATGGATTGCTACATCTGCCAAATTTTTACCAGTCACCTGCATCTAAAGAATACCCGTATATACTCATAACCCCCTCTTCAATGCTGGTCACCTGACGTCATTGCAGCCAAGGTTAAGTTTCCCCAAAGTGGCTGTAAGATAGCCCATACAAAGGACTTCTTCAGAACATCTACAATTCATGAGTAGCAATAGCAGCAGCAACCCATTAAGAATCATCTCCTTGAAACAAGCTAGGGTTATTCTAGTTGACTAGAATTATTTGTGCTGCCTCCTCTGTGCTATTATTCCCCCTATAAATATTCAAATATTTATGCAGTATCTGACATTTATTTGGCTGTGTTTTACTATGGGAAATCTCCTTTTAGACCACAAAGGACTGCGATGCTAAATCAATCAGAAAGTATTTAGGTACCTATTACGTGCTAGGCATTCTATATGTGAATACCGAGGTGTTTCCCATAGTCATTGTAAGCAAATCAGCATTATTCTTACCAGCCCATAACTTTCCAGCTGCCATATACTTGCATTACCCATATTTCCTCAACTGAGCCATCTTTATGTGGTTTGTTCTTTGTTAAAAGCTATACCCTCTCCATTTGCACACTACTCAATGCCAAATATTTTTGATTATCTGCAAAAGATAGGATCTAAATACTTGAAATAGTAAAAGAAAACAATGAAGCTGTGACCTGTCCTTGTCATTTCACTACTGACTCAAAAAAGGGGTTGGGGGGGGGTGGAAAATGAGATCTTTTTTAAAAAGCTTTTTTAGTTCATTCTCAAAATCCTTTAATAATTGAACACCCCTTAAAGATTGGGGTAACGTTTTAGTTTACTAATTCTAGGAAGAGGCAAGTTACAAGCACTAGTGAGATTTGGGATCCCAGACACCTGTTCAGTGGAGGGTAGCTGATTACTGGGTCCTTTGAAGAGAGAGTAGATGTTTTATTGTTTTAGCCATATGTCCCTAGAGTGGCTGTAGCATTTGCTTTGAAGGAAGCCTCCTGTTGGCTACCTTGTCTGCTATCTGAGAAGAGGTACAGGGATCATATCCATGGGAGGGGCCAAGTGTCATCTGAGAAAGAAACAAGAGGAAATTTCAATATGAGAAAAGCTTGATTTTGCGTTTTTCTTCCTGTAGAAGTAACAACAACATAACCCAGCTGGAAGCTTCCAATTCTTACTACACACTTCATTCCTTCTGCTCAGAGCTCCCCTAATGACCAGGGGGACATCCCCTGTGGTAATACTAAGCTGCCTCTGACCACTATATGCACATCTGTTTGAATACTGTTTAAGTAGGCTTTAATAGGAAGAGGAAGTCCATTGAGAAATAAGAAAAAAAATGGTTAGCCTACAGATTTCTTTGGACTAGCCAAAGCTAACACATTGTTAGCCTCAGAGTTCTCTATGTAAACAGAGAAAAATTAAAGTATCTAGAAGACTTTTGTCTTTCTCCCAAAGAAATCTACTTTACTGAAGATTATATAAATTCAGTAAATTTATTAGCATTGGAGTTGAGATGCTTAGAGATAGAGATAAATCCTCTGTTTCAAGCACTCTGATGGGGTCACATGATTCAGGGTCTGGTTCCCAATTCTGTACTCATGGAATCATAGATCTAGACTTGGAGGAGACCTTAAGCAGCGGTTCTCAACCTGTGGGTTATGTTCAATTTGTAACAATGAAAATACATCCTGCATATCAGATAGATTCATAACAGTAGCAAAATTACAGTTATGAAGTAGCAACGAAAATAATTTTATGGCTGGGGGGGGGTCACCACAACATGAGGAACTGTATTAAAGGGTCGAAGCATTAGGAAGGTTGAGAACCACTGCACTTAGGGGCTATTGAGTTCACTCCCTTATTCTACAGATGAGGTAACTGAGGCACAGAGAAGTTAGGTGACTTGTTCATGGTAATGCAGCTAATTAAATGTCTGAAGCAGTGTTTGAATACAGGTCTTCCTGACTCCAAGTCCAGAGCACTACTCATTATGCTGTCTAGCTGCCACTTCACTCTCTTCAATTCAACAAAGATTAAGTATTTATTATGTACAAGTCATTCTGCTAGGCACTAAGCATATGAAGACAAAAATGAAACATATCATTATGTGTATGGGAACTTAATTTTATCAACGATGGTCAGGCTCTTGGGAAATGTTTCTTTTTGACCAAACTCATGAGAGACTAGTCTATAAACAAGAAAGTATTTTATGAACTCCCAATGAGAACTATAACTGACAAAGGACCAGAATACTCATGTTGGCTATTCATATCATTCTCTTCTTAATTTAAAAAAAAGATATTTTAAAATCAGATTAAAATTTGAAAGTATCCTTGCGAATAGAGGCAAAGCAAAGAGCTCTGGATAGTCTTAAAGGGTAAGATCATAATATCTGATGGCTCCTTCTCCACTGTCAGTAAATATAGTACTTGCCAAATTTGGGGCAAGTCACTCCCCATAGTCAGTGACAGAGAAACACAGACATGACTCCTTACTAGCCAACATTCTTCTCAATGTTCCTTATCAGTCTCAAAGCTTCTAGATTATTACATCACAATCTTGAATTACAATTACATTTAATTTTTTTCTTAATAACATGTAAACAAAACTTCTTAACATTTGTTTTTTAAAATTTTGAGTTCTAGATTCTCTCCTCTCGTTCCTCTTCCTCCTCCTTGAGAATGCAAGTGATTTTATATTTGTAATACATATGCAGTCATGCAAAACATTGAATTACAATTAATTACACCACAGCTTATATTATGATAGGCATATTTTTGGGATGAGTTTGGGGAAAATACCCTAAACCTCATCAGTCACATTTACAAATAATCTCTCAGGGTGGATTATTTCTTGGACAAATTTCTGCTGATGACTAAGCTCATACATTTTATATTGACTTAGTCTCGTTTTCAGAGGATAACATTTTCTGACCTTGTCCCATGAATTATAGGACTACATCTCATTTGGGTTCTATAGCACTCTATGTCCAAACTATAATGAGTAAATTTCCAGTAATTCTTTTCATCTGAGAAGTAGCATAGCATAAAGGATAATGTTTAGGCTTCAGAGTCAAAAGGAACTTGGTTTAACTCTCATAAAGACCTCTCTGGATCTTCCAAGCTGTGTGACTTAGGCAGGCAATCACTTGGGTTCTCTGAACCTCAGCTTACTCATTGTAAAATGGGAATAATGGTGCCTCTATTACCAATCTCACAGGTTCATAGTGAGGTTCAAATGAGATTATATGTATAAGGTGTTTCACAAACTTTAAAGCCTACATAAATGTAAGTTGTGATGATTTTGAATTAAATGTAACTTTAAAAAATATATATACAGTTTTAAAGTAGCAACATCAAGCCCTTGGATCATTTACCAAATTCTAAGATCATTAGTCCAAGTTCCTTTTATTTTATCACATTAGGAACTTCCAAAGAAAAGATAATGTCCCAAGAGTATCTCACCTTCACAGAGTTACATATTTTGGATTTGCTGACAGCAAAGTTCAGAATATAAATCTTGGCAGGACATTATACTTTGAGAGTGGAAGAGCTGCATCCTGAATTTTTGAAACAGCTGGGGCCAGATGGAAGGAGAGTGTGAATGTGACAATACCTATGAAAGTTGTTGGCTTGACTGCTCGAGGGACCCAAGTTCTCCATCGGCAGAATAGATACAATATGGGCAACAATACTGACAGGCAGTCCTGTCACTATGTCTCTGTGCCTCAGCCCTGGCCTGTTGGAGATACCCTCTTGGAAGAAAAGTGTAATTTGGTCTCTGCAGTGATTTAATCCTTAGCTTAGCTGCTGAGACCACACAAAGGGTGCCAACGGTAAGGATGACCTGGGTTTTTAAGCACCTGTCTATTAGGAAGTAGATTTTACCCCCTCCCCCACCTCTTCACACACATCCATCAGCAGTCATCAGATGGTGGCAACTTCTGGTCACTCCCAGAATCTGAAACCTATGGTCAGTCACAAGTCTCCACTGTTATATCATTAGTACCATCCAGATTGCCCATCAGATTGTGGCATTTTAAATGTGCCTAAAACAGCTACCAGAATCTTCTCCATGAATGCCTCCTGGCCTAACAGTAAATGTTTTGGTTTCCTCATCTAGAACACACAGACATACACCTACACACACTCACACACTCCCTTTCTGAATTTATACTTCCATTATTAATTCTTCATTCTCTTCCCCATAAAGTACATTTGTACCTTTGTCTGTACCCAGCATGCAGACTTGGTTTGATTTCTCATGTAATGTATGTGCTTATTCAGTAAAGACAGTGTGGTCTGAGTCACTAAAATCTTCTGTTCTTGAGTGAGAGTCTTGGTTGTATGCCTTAGACTGTAAACTCCAGGAGGGCAGCGATCAATGACCAACTTGAAGCTGATCCTCAGAGATGCATCCACCACAGTAGAATGGACAATGGACCAGAAGAGATGGGCTCAAGCCCTAGTTCAGCAGCTCATTAGCTGAGTAATCTCAAGTAAACCGTTTCATAAAGCTATACCTCAGATGTAATAAGCCTAGATTAGATTTAAATATCTTGAAAATTTCTTTCCAGTTATAAACTTTGTATTTAGATAGATGATGGCTAACTCTTCTTCTACTTCAAACATTCTATCATTCAAAGTGTACTTCAGACAGTAACAGACTCATTTTCTCACTTTCACTGCCCATACCCAATCAATTGCCAAGTGTCAGGGGTTCCATCTTTGTTCTGTCTCTTGGGTATCCCCCTTTTCTCTCCTCTGGCACTACCATCACTCCAGTGAAGGTCCTCATCACCTTACACTTGGACTATTTCATAGCCCTCTGGTCAATGTCCCTACCTCGAGTCTCTTCCCTCTCTAGTTTATCCTCCACTAAACTGTCAAATTGATCTAAAGCATAGGACTGATAGTAAACTCCAGTGGCTCCTTCATATTTCTAAGACCATATATAAAATGTGCTGTTTGGCTTTTAAAGTCCTTCACAACTTGACTCCTTCCTACCTTTCCTGGCGTACTCTACCCTACTTCCCTCCTCTTACTCAGAGATCCAAGGCCTCTGGCCTCCTTACTATTCCATACACAAGATCCTCCATCTCCCCACTCTGTGCATTTTCATTGATCTGAAATTGTCTGTCTCTTCAATTCTACCTTCCAGCTTTCCTTACTATATGCTTGTTGAATGAATGAAAGATGTGTTTTCAATGAAATAGAAGTCTACCCTACCCTTCTTTCTCCATGCAATCCTACAATAAATCACCTTCTACAAATACCCCAAATGACCCATCAACAACAACAATGGGGGACCATTCTCTGTGCTGGAGGTTCTAAATTCCCAAAGTGACAATTCCTAGGAAACTGACTTCATGAATGAAAATTGACTCAATTTTATATTAGAAATATAACAAAAAAAAAAAAAAAAACCAAAAACCCAGCAAGATCTCTTCACAGTCTGAAGGAATTAGCAGTAATAGGATAGCTATTTTTTGTAAAAGTAAATCATAAAGAATTGTATTTGCTATATTAGTGATGTGTCCCTGTGGGAAGTGGAAAGATTCAAATATAATGCTATGATTTTGAGCATGGTTGAGTCGGGATCATAGATTTAAACTAGGACACCTCACTCTATAGGTGAAGAAAATGTAGCCAAAGAGAATAAGTGACTAGCCCAAGGTTAAACAGCTGTTAAGTAGCAGATCTAGGATTTGAACCCAGGTCATCTTACTCTAAATCCAGTGTTCTATGTACAACACCATTAGCACCAGTTATATAGACTAATCCTATTTTATAAAGTCTTTTGGCAAGGAATGTTCAAGGAATGTGATTTTACTATGATTCCTCTTTTTTGTTGTTGAAGCATTTCCGTTGTGTCTGACTCTTCTTGACCCCGTTTGAGGTTTCCTTAACAAAGCTACTTGAGTAGTTTGCCAATTCCTTCTCTGGCTCATTTTAAAGATGAGAAGATTGATTGATGCAAAGAGGGTTAAGTGACTTGCCCAGGGTCACACAGCTAATAAATGTCTTGAGGCCACATTTGAACTCAGGACAATAAATCTCCCTGATTCAAGGCTCAGCACTCTATCTACCGTACCACCTAGCTGCCCTGTAGCTCCTCTAAATACATGTAATAATGAACCAGTTTATCATCCTTTCCAAACCAGCTGACCTTCCACATTTCTGATTTTTTTCAGTCTATCATTCCCCCAATCTCCCAAGCTTAAAAGCTAGTCTAACATGTTCTGTTACCTTTGAGTCTTCCACCACGCTTTCCTCAAGTCTCATGGATTTTTTCTTCCTGATGATTCTCATATAATTTGTTTCCCACACTACCACCATATTTTATCCTTTTTTTCTTGCCTGAACCATTATAATCACTGCCTAATGATATCCCTGCTTTTAATCTCTCTTTTCATTCACCTCACATGCCACTACCAGATTAATGTTCCTAAAGCATATTTCTGATTAATCATGAACTTAGCCCCTAGACCCTACTCAAAATTGGTGGTGAAGTAGATATAGTGTTGGGTCTGAAGTCAGGAGGACTCAGAATTTATCTGGGTCTGGTGACTCAGGCTCATCAAGAGGAGTTAGATTTTCTCTTACTACTTCCCTCCTCAAGTTAGATATCAAGTTCCTATTAGCCATTTTTGGTCAGTCCTCTCCAGGCAAAAAGTCATTTTCCATGGCAGAGAAAGAAGAAGCAAAATTAGTTGAGTAGCCCTGCCTTCTCTCTTCTAGGAGGCTCATGAACACAATATAGTAGAAACAACATTAAACTTGAAATCAGAAGTACCTAGACACACCTCCTACTTCTGATATTTACTAGCTGTGTGACCATGGACAGGTCACTTCATCTCTTTGAGTCTCAATTTCCAGATCTATAAAATGGGTATCACGAAATCACCTATCTCAAGGGGTTGTAAGGAAGGTCAAGTAAAATAATGCATGTAAATTGTTTTGTACATGTTTAAAGCACTAAATAAGCATTAGGTATTCTTATTGTTCTGTCTTATAGTCTTATCCCTTCTTTAATTTATCCTCCCTTTTCCCCAATTTAGGGATAGGGGGCTAGACTTATAATTCCATTGATATAGAGAAATCCCAGGTGAGGAAATTTCCCCTACCAATGCAGGTCAGAACCTTCTTTGAAACTCATAGTCCTAGACAGTTTATTTACTATAGCTTTAAAAAACACCTTACCTTTTTTTTGTTATCCTTAGCATTCCTTGCCTGCCTCAGCTTATTCTGAATTTTTATACTACTGACAACATCTTTATTGGACTGACTCATACATTTACTTTAATTAATTTTTTCAATCAATGAAATTCTTATCTTCTCTCCCTTCCACCTCCCATGCATGCACTGAGAAAGAAATAAAAATATAACTCCTCTTACAAACATGTAAAGCAAAACAAATCCCCACATTGGGCCATCTCTCTCTCTCTCTCTCTCTCTCTCTCTCTCTCTCTCTCTCTCTCCATATACATATGTGTATATATACATATATGTGTGTACATATATGTTTTAATCTGCATTCTGAGTCTATTATCTCTGACTTTATGATATTATTGTTGTTATTGTATAAACTGTTCTGATTCTGCTCACTTCACTCTGCATCAGTTCATACAATTCTCCTCAAGTTTCTCTGAAACTGACCCCTTCAACATTTTCTACAGCCAAATAATATCCCATCACGTTTATACACCATAGTTCATTTAGTCATTCCCTAACTGATGGACACCCTTCCTATTCTTTCCCCCTGTAAAAGGGGCTGCTTTAAATATTTTATATATATGGGTCCTTTTCTTCAGACTCACTCCTTTATACTCATCCTCCAATATATTCACTTGTTGCTAGATTCTCTTTATACCTTTTTAAAAATCTAAGTTGGTTTGTAAGTTCCTTTTGTATCCATGTGGACCTGTTCTCTTCTTCCTTGTTATTTCTTATATTTTCAGCATCTCATTCCTGAAAGTTTCCCAAACCTCCTATATTAACTCCACTGCAAAATTTTAGTCCATGGAATTCTTCTTATTCTTTCTATTTGAAATTTACTCTCTGCAAATACAAGAGTATATTTCCATCTATACCCAAATTTCTTCTTTTCTATCACAATTTCTAAGATGTAGTTATCACTTCCTCCCAAAGATCCCATCATTTCATCTTCAACAACTTGTTCCTTCTTGTTGATGAACATGATATCCTTTCCCTTGTTAGTTCCTCTACTTTCTGGAGAAGGAAATTATTGTTAATGAAATTCAAAATTATTTGCAGCTCTGCTTTGGGCAGGGAAAGGAAGAGGTCCAGAAAATATTGGCTCTACTGAAATCCCTGTTTACTTCTAAACCATGCTCAGTTTGTGGTCTGCTTCCCACATCCCTTATCTAATTTCTCTTTTGGTTTGTAATATTCTCCAGTGACAATTATCATTTCTTTTCCTATCTCAGTATATTTTCACCAAAATGTTCTCCACAATGCTACCTATCTCCGATTCCTTGTTATTCTCAGATAAGTATCTCTTCTTTTCAATATATTGTTTTTACATCATCCACATTTCCCAACATTTCTCTCCTTTCTCCCTTTCTCAGAAAGCCATCCTTTATAAGAATAACAAAAATGGAAAAAACACATCAGTAAAACTAAACAAGTCAACCAATTCTGACTTTATATATAGTGTTGCATACCCTTAGTGCAATGTTGTGAAAGAAGAACAAATGGTAAATTCTTATATCTCTTCTTTGGGGCCCATTTTGGTCATTATGACTGTATAGATTATTGTGTTGTTCTTCTTTCCATTTACATTCTATGTATTGTTTTTCTGGTTCTACTTATTTTACTTTACATCAGTTTATGTAAGTTTTCTCATACTTCCCTGCATCAATCATATTCATTACTTCTTAGAGCATGGATATTTTATTGCATCCATTGAATGAGCCACTCATCAATCAGTGAACATCTGTTTTGTTTCTACTTCTTTGCTACCACACAAACAAAATGCTGCTATAAACACTTTGGTGTAAATAGAACCTTTCTCTTTTCATCATTTGCCTTCTTGAGATATAAGCCAAACAGTGGAATTGCTGATTCAAAGAGCATATACATTTATTTTCTTTCATAATATAATTCCAAATTGCTTCTTAATGTATAATGGTGCTCTCTTTCATCATTCTTATTAGCCAAATTTTGTGAATTTATGTATCTAAAGTCATGGGTTTCCCTGCTAGATTCTTTCTTGGATTTTTGTTTCACAAACTTGAGAGTGTTTTTCTGTTTTTTCTTCTACAATGTAACCACTTTTCATGGTATCCAGTTTGGTGGATTTACAGGTGGTATTCTTTCCCTCCTTTTCATTGGAAAGCCATTTTAATGAGATTTATAAGAATCTAGGCATGTGCATTCATATTGGCCCTTTGGTGCATTTCATCTCCATGCAAAAATATATCATTCATATATTTTTTAAGCCATGGTCTAGAAATCCAAATCCTGTTTTGAAACACTGTCTTGTCAACCTCCCCAAATCTAATGTTGTCTTCTGAAACCCTTAACTTCAATCAGTAGCAGTGATGAAAATATCATCTGTAAGGTTGTCTATAGTGTTACATTCCAGTTTCCTTCTGGCAATATCTTTTGATTCAGGTGACACAGTGGATAGAATCCCGGGCATGCAGTCAGGAAGACTTGGATTCAAATTTGGCCTCAGACACTGGGCAAGTCACTTAACCCTGTTTGTCTCAGTTTTCTCAACTGTAAAATGAGCTGAAGAAGGAAATGGCAAACCTCTGCAATATTTGCCAAGAAAACTCCAAATGGGGGTCACAACAGCAATATGACAAAGAAATACAGTGATAATTCAATGGAATAGATTAGGTACACAAGACACAAATGATCATAGTAATCTGTTGTTTGAAAAACGCAAACATCCATGCTTTTAGGACAAGAACTCACATTAAAAAAAAAAAACTTTGCAGGGGGGAAGGCAGGGCAATTGGAGTTAAGTGACTTGCCCAAGATTACATGGCTAATAAGTGTCAAGTGTCTCAGGATGGATTTGAACTCAGGTCCTCCTGACTCCAGGGCTGGTGCCCTATTCACTGCACCACCTAGCTGCCCCAAGAACTCACTTTTTGACAAAAGCTCCTGAGGAAACTAGAAAACAGTTTGACAGAAACTAAGTGTAGACCAACATCTCACACCATAAACCAAGATAAAATCAAAATGAGTACATGATTTGGACATAAAAGATAATATCATAAGCAAATTTGGGGAGCATGGAATATTTTACCTATCAGGTCTATGGACAAGGGAAGAATTTATGATCAAACAAGAACTACAGAGCATCATAGGATGTAAAACAGATAATTTTGATTACATTAAATTTAAAAGGTTTTGCACAAATTCAGTGCAGCCAAGATTAGAAGGAAAGTAGAAAACTTGTGTGAGGAGGAGAGAGAGGAGGGTAATATTACAAGTTTCTCTGATAAAGGCTTAATTTTTCAAATACATAGAGAACTAAGTCAAATTTATAAGAATATGAGTTGTTTCCCAATTGATAAATGGTCAAAGGAGGCAAACAGGAAGTTTTTGGAAGAAGAAATCAAAGCTATGTATAGTTATAAGAGAAAAAATACTTTAAATCACTATTGATTAGAGAAATACAAATAAAACAATTTTGAGGTACCACATCACACCTATCAGATTGGCTAATATGACAGAAAAGGAAAATGACAAATGTTGAAGAAGATGTTGAAAAATTGGAACACTAATGCACTGTTGGTGGACTTGTAAACTGATCCAACCATTCTGGAAAGTAATTTGGAACTATGCCCAAAGGGTAATCAAACTTTTCATACCCTTTGACCCAGCAATACCACTACTAGGTCTATACCCCAAAGTAATGAAAACAAAAGAACTTATATGTACAAAAATATCTATTGCAACTCTTTTTGTGGTAGCAAAGAACTGGAAATTGAGGGGATGCTGAACAAGTTGTAGTATATGATTTTGATGGATTATTATTGTAATATAAGAAATTATGAACAAAATGGTTTCAGAAAAACCTAGGAAAATGTATATGGACTGATGCAAAGTGAAGTGAATAGAACCAGGAGAACATTGTACACAGTAACAGCAATATTGTACAAAGATCAGCTGTGAATGACTTAGCTATTCTCAACAATACAGTAATCCAAAACAATCCTGAAAAATTTAGGATGAAAAATGTTATGCACTTCCAAAGAAAGAACTGATGAGCTCTAAATACAGATCAAAACATACTTTTTTTTAAACTTTATTGTTCTTGGGGGCTTTTTGGCCTGTATTTTCATTTGTAACATTAATATGGAAATATGTTTTGCATAACTGTACATGTATATATTGAATGGCTTGCCTTCTCAAGAAAGGGGAAGGGGAAGGAAAGAATTTGGAACTCAAAAATTTTTTAAAGTAATGCTAAAAATTATTTTTACACAGTCAGAAAAATAAATAAAATATTTAAAATTTTAAAAAGAAATATGAACAAATATTCCATTAGCAAGCATTTATTAATCATCTTCAAGGTGCCAGGAGTTGTACTAGGCACTGCAGAAACAAAAACGAAGAATGCAACACTCCTTATTCTGAAGAAGCTTATATTCTATAAAAGACAATAAGTACGTATATGTAAGTACATTGTAATAAATATTTAAAGAATAAATGCCAGGTAATTAAATACAAGATATTTTGGGCACTAGTACTTATAGTGGTCTGGAAAGACTACATATAGAAGGTGGTGTTTGAGCTTCATGTTGAAGAATGGGGAATCTATGAGGCATGGGGGATGGCCAGTGAAAAGGGCATGGAGAGGGATGATAGAATGCTAGGGGACAGCAACAGAAAAAAAAAGGCCAGTTAACTTGAATTGTAGAGTGTGGGCGGGAGAGTAAAGTACAATGAAACTAGGAAGATAACATATGAAGTGATTTAAAAACTAAAAAAGTTTAAATTTTATCTTAGAGGCAATAGAAAGCCATGGGAGGTGATTGAGTAGGAGAGTTACATGGTCAGATCTGAGCTTAAGGAAGATTACTTGGCATCAATATGTAAGATGGACTGGCATGGGGAGAAACTTGAGGTATGGAGATCAATTAAGAGCCCATTTCAATCATGTAGTTGAGATGGGATGAGGGCTTGACCTAATGTATTAAGTATCTGAGTAGGGGCAGGATGTGAGAGCTATTATAGAAGTAGAAAGTATAAGATTTGGCAATTTACTGGATATATGAGCTAAGAGACAGTATGGAGTCAAGGATAATGCCTATATTGTGAACCTGGAAGAGTAGAGCATTGGAGGTTTTGAATAGAATAGGGAAGTGTGAAAGAGGGATGGATTTTAAGGGATGGATAATTAATTTTGTTTCGGATACCTTGAGTTTGAGGTGTCTCTAAGACACCCAGTTTAAAATATTCAGTAGGCAATTGGTAACATGGGATTGCTGTTTAGGTCACACAGGGGTGGGGAGCCTGCAGCCTTGAGGCCACATGTGGCCTTCTAGGTCTTCTGTCCTTTGACCGAATCCAAACTTCACAGAACAAATACCCCTAATAAAAGAATTTGTTCTGTAAAACTTGAACTCAGTCAAAAGGCCATACCCAGGAACCTAGAAGGCCTTGAGATCTTAGGTTCCCAACCTCTGGATTAAGACTTGATATGTTAATCTGAGTTATTGGCATAAAGATGACAAACCCAGAGGAGCTAATGAGGTCACCAAGAGAAAGGAAGTAAAAAGAAAAAAAGAAAGAATCCAGGACTGTTCCATTTATACATCCGTAGTTAGAAGGTATGATATGAATGATGAGCTGGGAAAAGATAATGACAAAGTGTTTAGACAGGTAGGAGAAGAACTGAGCAAAAAGTAGTATTGTAAAATTCAGAGAAGGAAGAGTATTCAGAAGGAGAGGCTGGTCAAAAGTGTCAAATGCAGCAAATAGATGCAGAGGAATAAGGATTGAGAAATGGGCATCATATTTGGCTATATAGAGCTGGTGAGTGTGGAAAAAGCAATTTCAATTAAGTGATGAGATTGGAAAGGTTGAAGAGTGAGAGGAGAGGAAGTGGAATTAACAAATGGATGCACATTTTTCAAGGAGTTTGGCTAAAAAGGGGAGGAGACACAAAGGATGATAATGAAACAGAAGGGCCCTTTTGTCACTCAGTGTAAGTCACTGCACAATTCTTCCTGTTCTCTATAATTTCTGGAAGTGAAATCCTTGTTGTTCAGTCATGTCTGATTCTTCTTGACCCCCATTTGGGGTTTCCTTGGCAAAGTTATTGGACTGGTTTCCCATTTCCTTCTCCAACTCATTTCCTCAATGAGGAAACTGAGGCAAACAAGGTTAAGTGATTTGCCTAGGGTTACACAGCCAGTAAGTGTCTGAGGACAGATTTGAACTCAGGAAGATGAGTCTGACTTCATGCCCAGCTCTTTATTCACTGAGCCACCTAGCTGCCCTTCCTCCTACACCCCAACAGCAATAACAACAGGTCACTACATAATTCTTCTTGCTCTCTAGACTTTCTGTCTCCCACCCTCACCCTTCCTTAGTATCTTGTCCCTTTATTAGCTCTTTGAGGGAGCTAATTGTCTTGACTCATTTACTTCTTACTTACCTCTTTATCAACTTGCCTTTCTTACACTGTCTTCCAACTCCCTCCCTTCCTTCAGTCCCTCTCTTTCTGCCCTGCCCTCCTTGTCCTCCCTCATTCTTGGATCTTCATTCCCTTGAATGAAAGATACCTTCCTTTCCTTTTGAAACACCTCTGATCGTCAGCAAGTTTTTCTTTATATGAGCTGAAATCTGGCTCTGAAACTCCCATCCTTTTCTCCTAATTCTATCCTCTGAAGGGAAGCAGGGCAAGTTTTTAAAAATTATTTTTTATTTTCCCCCAATTACATGTTAAAACAATTTTAAACATTTATTTTTCTAAGGTTTGAGTTCCAAATTCTATCCCTCCCTCACTTTCTTTCCTAACTCCTTGCTGAAATTATAAGAAATTAGATGTAGGTTATACACGTACAATCATGTAAAACATTTCCATATTAGTCATTTTGTACAAAAAGACTCCAATAAAAGAAAAAGAATGGAAGAAAGTGAAAAATAGCATGCTTCAGTCTATATTCAAACAATATCAATCCTTTCTCTAGAAGGAGATAGTATGCTTCATCATGAGTCCTTTGGGATTTTCTTGGATCCTTGTATTGCTGAGAATATCTAGGTCATTCACAATTCTTCATAGACCAGTTTTGCTGTTACTGTGTATAACCTTCTGGTTCTGTTCACTACACTTTGTATCAGTTCATGTAAATCTTTCCAGGTTTTTCTGAAATCCAAACAGGGCAAGTTTAATTCTTTCCAATATAATAGCTCTTCAAATGTTTGAAAGCAACAATCATATCACCCCTAAGTCCTCTCTCCTCCAGGATAAACATCTCCATGACTATTCCTTTTTATGGAATTGATTTTCAGGCTTTTCGCCATCCTGATCACTCTCCTCTGGATAGTTTCCAGTTTGCCAGTGTGGTACCCCAAATTGAACACAGAACTCAACACGGGTTCTAATCAGAACAGGGGAACTTTGACATCTTAAATGACATTTGCCAAATGCAGGGATTTCCAGCTTAGATCATCTAATATAGCACCATTTGTGTTAGCAGCTAGGGTGGCACAGCAGATAGAGTGCCGCCCATGAAGGCAGAAGGACCTGAGTTCAAATCTAGCCTCAGACATTTACTAGCTGTGTAACCCTGGACAATTCACTTAATCGCTGTCTGCCTCAGTTTCCTCAACTGTAAAATAAGGAATCTTAACAGCACCTACCTCACAGAGTTGTTATAAGCATGAGATAATATTTGTAAAGCACTTAGCATGGTCCCTGGCACACAACAGAGACTTAATAAATGTTTGTTTCCTTCCCTTCTTATTAAGCTAAGATGTACTTCCCCCTTAGGAAGCTACAATGTCAAACATCATTTTCTGAATATTATATGTGTTCATCTTTCATATGACTTATTAACAGAAACCTCAGAACAAACAACAAATCAGAATATGACAAAATGTAAAGTAAGCTAGTTTTTCCAGAAATGGGTTTTTTTTTAATTGCCTTACAATCAAGTGTACTTTTACGTTTGCAATCTTGAGTCAGCACTGGTTATGAGCAGGATAAACAAACAACGATTTGGATTAATACTACTGGAATTTTGCTTTTCTCTTGGGAAGTTCTCCATACAACTTCAGGGTGGCTTAAGATGAAGAAAAGAGGTAGCTTTTACAACCAAAAAATCCACCAGTTACAGACTAGTGCAGGATGGGAGCTACCTGAGTGCCCTAGCGTTCAGTTTACTACAGTGCCCAGGCTAGATTTCTGAGCAGCTGCGTGAGCCACACGGGAAGCTCTGGAATGCATTTTCTGGTAGGAGCATCTGGGTGGATGGCAGGCAGGTGTCTTCCCTGGCTTCTCTCATGGCCTCTTAGCCAGCTAGCTGGCCTGGTGGAGGCCCTAGCAGCTGTGAACCTGCCAGAGAACTGATTTGAGGTCAGGGTCTTGATGAGCTCCTTTGTTCTCCTAAATACCATTATTTCCAGACTCACCTATTGTTGGGAAAGATTTGCTGATTTTTGTTGTAAACACAACACACTACAAAAAGTCCTTTTATGTTGATGAGGGGCATTTTCCTGGCTCCTCTTTGTTTGATATGGAAATGCCTCAGGCTAGCTTTATGGCCACACACATTCTAGAAGGAAGTGTGGGAGAGACATAAAATTGCATCCACCATAAAGGTGGCAGCTCTATGGTTCTCTCAAGTAGTCTTTGAAGAATAGGCAAAGAAGTCTCTCACTATCAGAGCAGACTCCTTTTATGTACTTAAGTGTGAATATATAAGGAGATACAGGGTGTCCCAAAAGTCTTAGTGCAGTTTTCCTTTAATAACTTAAAGCTGCACTAAGACTTTTGGGACACCATATTATGTGTGCACAGACATAATTAGTTCCATTAAGGAATCCATGAGAAATTAGGCTCCTCCAGAATGAGGCCACCTGTGTTAAGAGAACATCAGCTGTCATAGGAAGTCAGTCAATCAATAAACTAGCATTAATTAAGTGCCCAAGACAAAGTTTCAGCAAAGAAGGGCCAATAAGACAGGAAGTGTGGCATAATGTCAGAGGAGGCCTTTGTTCTAAACCCAACTCTGAAATTATATGACCTTGGAGAACTATTTTCATTTTCCCACTCTTAGTTTCCTCATCTTGGACTAGGCAAGGGATAATAACCTTTTGGGGTCGTGGACCCTTTTGTCAGTCAGGTGAACCTTTCTCAGAAAAATGGGCTTTTTTGTTTATTTGGTTGTGTTGGGGTTTTTTTTTGCTTTTTGGAGGGCAATTGGGGTTAAGTGACTTGCCCAAGGTCACATAGCTAATAAGTGTGTCAAGCATCTGAGGTTAGATTTGAACTCAGATCCTCCTGAATCCAGGGCCACTGCTCTATTCACTGTGCCATGTAGCCACCCTGGAAAAATGTTTTAAATGCCTAGAATGAAATACAAAGGATTGCAACAGAAACCAATTATATTGAAATAATTGCTGATTTTATGTATATGTGTGTGTATACACACTTCTGTATATATATGTACATGTGTATATATAGTAGGTATATTAATACTTATATATGTATATATAAATGTATACATACATTTGCATTACACAATGTATATATGTATATGTGTATTTATATGTAGATGTACATGTACATGTATGTGTGTATAAAACTGTGGCAGACCAGAAATATACATATGCTCAACTGCTAGCTAAACATGCTGGCATGGAGCAGATGATGAAGTTGGAAAAGTCTTCCTTAACCATTCCCAGGCTATACCTTCTCCTTTCTGTACCCTTTCCCTCATCTAGAGGTTACCACCTCCTCCATTCAAACACCCAGTACCTCTCCATCTAAAGAGACATTCCACAAACATTTACTAAGCACTTAATATGTATTAGCCATATATTTGCTGGTGATATAAAGATAAAAAATAGAGTACATCCTAATGGGGGGAGGGGTAGAAATAGATACAACATGAATAAGTATAAAACCAGATGGGGTAAGTGGGGACAAAGCAGAGATCCAGAGTACTCTAGGGAATTTTGAAAGAGAGAACTCTGATGGGGAAGGGTCAGTCATCTGTAAAGGCTTCACAGAGGAGGCATCTAAGATGAGCCTTGAAAGAGCTTGAAGAATGTGAAAAACAGATAGGAAGATTGCATTTCAGGAATGGAGGAAGGAGGATAATAACCTGTTTGATTCACAGAAAGAGAAACTGCCTTTCCAATTAGAATACAACTACGAGCCCAGTCGGTATGGGTAAAAGCTATCATCTCTGTCATTTATACCTACTGATTGAGTGACTGAATGATTAAACTTCATTGTAAATTACCTTCAGGCCAAGTGTCACCTTAAGCTGTCATTTGCCCTTTCATTCTTACCTATCCAATGGAAGATAATGTTCTGTGTTGGAAAATTCAAGGCAGGGATTCTTACCTTTTTTGTGTGTCATGGACTCCTTTGTTAGTCTGGTGAAGACTATGGATCACTTCTCAAAATAATGTTTGTTGCCTACATTTATAATTGAAGGAAATCCTAAATTTCAGTTAGAGGCCAGTAAAAAGAAGGATATAAATTTTTTCCCATCCAAGTTCGCAGAACACTTAAAATGTATCCAATAATCCATTGAGGATCTGGGGACCGCAGTTTTAAGGATCTCTGATTTAAGGCTTTAGTAAGCAAGTGAAATGTTTTGAAAGAAGAATAGAACAATATTTCAGTTATCTTCAGTTCTTCTTTCCCTTTCCTTCCTTTTTCCTTCTTTCCCTCTTCCTCCCTCTTTCCTGCCCCTGCTATCTAACCAAGTTCCAAGTCCTGTTAAGTCTATCTCAGCATCTTTCCTATCTCGTTCCCTTCTCTCTGTCCACACTACTATCACCCCAGGTTGAGTCCTTATCATCTTTTATAGAGACTGTTTCATAATCTACTAAATGGTCTTCTTGCCTCCATATTTTCTTTCTCCCCATCATGCTTTACACCATCCCTTGCTTAAAACCTTCACTGGCTTCCCATATTTACAGTATAAAATACAAATTCCTAACTTTAATTTCATAGTTCTTCACAATATGGGTACAACTTACCGACTTTTTCAAACTTATTTCTTATTACTTATGTACATGATACTTTTTAATCTAACTAGGATGATCTCATCCAATCCCACCACCATGCATTACTCTCAAAAAGAGATGAGAAGCAAAAATGTCAAGGATAAAATCCTGAAGACACAAAAAGAAAAAAAATTTGATTAAAATCAAAACAGGGATGGTTGTCCAAACAGATCAATCTGGATGTGGAAAAAAATCCCAACTCATCTACTGTTCCCTGGTCAAACCATATTTAAAGTATTTAGAACTGGGTGCCACATTTTGGGAAGGCCATAGTTGAAATGGAGAGTATTCATATAAGGACAGCCAACATGAGGAAGTGACCCAAGACTATCTTAAATGAGGCTCAGCTGAAGAAACTGAGAACATTTAGCCTGAAGAAGAGAAGGCTTGGGAAGGGAAGAAATTGTTGTCTTCAAGTACTTTTAAAGAGAAATGGGAGGAAGCTGAAGACAGGCAGATTTCAGTTCAGTATAAGACAACACATCCCAATAATTTGAGCAGTCCCAAAGTGGAATGGCCAACCTCAGGAGACATTGGGTCCCTACTTGTCAGAAATGTTGTAGAAGGGATTCTTTTCCAGCTCTGGACTAGAGTGGATGGCCTTTGTGGACCCTTCCAACTTGGAGATTCTGTGATCCTGGGGAGGAGGGAATGGGGAGGAATGCCCATTCATTACTCTGCTCCTAGAAGCCTTATCTTGGGTCTATTACTTATCCTCTTGAGGTTGGTAGGATGGAGAAACAGATATTACATAAATATGCATTATTTAATACTATTTTGTAGCTCAAACAAAAAGTGTTGGTTGTCTTTTTTTTTAAACTCTATATGCTGCATTGTATTACTGTTATGAGGAAACTTCTCTGGTTTTGTTGAGTAAGTAGGCTGATCATTTTGTTAACTACTATTGGAGTCTGCTGTGGGCCAAACTTAAAGTCAATCAGTAAACATTTATTAAGCAACCACTATGTGCTAAGTGCTTAGATACAAAAAGAGGCAAAATAACAGTCCCTGCATAACCAGGTTCTTGCAGCATAACAGATGTATTCCTTAGAAAAATCCAGCCTTCCTTTTCATCGTAATCTACTACTGTCCTCCACATTTTCAAATGGACCCTTTCCTCTACAGTGTTATTAAGCCCCTGTCTTTGCTCACACTGTTTCCTGTAATTAAAATGTCTTCTCCTTTCCATGCTGGATTCCTACCTATTTTTTTAAAGCCCAATTCAAGTGCTGCCTATTTCAGAAAACTGTCAGTGCTCTCCTTGCTTCCAGTAATTGATGAACTCTCCCCAACATGAATTTGTCTAGTATGTGGATTGCATCTCTTTTATGCTGTTGACCTGCTTTGTATGATAGTTATTTGTGTATATATCTTGTACCTCTGATAGAATTAAGTTCTTTGTAGCTTCCCCAGTATCTAGCAGTCTGTCACTGAATAAACAAGTATTATTATGTTCTTACCATGCACCAGACTCTATGATAAGTACCAGGAATACAAACATAAACAAAAGGAAAAACAATCCCTGTCCTCAAGGAGCTTATATTCTTTTTTTAATTTTAATTTTTAACATTCATTTTTTAAAAATTTGAGTTTCTGATTCAACCATTCTGGAGAGCAATTTGGAACTATGCCCAAAGGACTATAAAACTGTGCATACTCTTTGATACAGACTTCTAGGTCTGTATCCCAAAGAGATCGTAAACATGGGGGAAAGACCCACATGCGCAAAAATAGTTATAGCAGCTCTTTTCCGGTGGCCAACAATTGGAAATTGAGGGGATGCCCATCAATTGGAGAATGGCTGAACAAGTTCTGGTATATGAATGTAATGGAATAAAATTGTCCCGTAAGAAATGATGAGCAGATGAACTTCAGAAAAACCTGGAAAGACTGATATGAACTGATGCTGAGAAGTAACAACCACACTGTTCAATGACTAACTTTTGAAGACTTAGCTCTTCTCAGCAATGCAAGAATCTAAGACAACTCCAAAAGACTCATGATGGAAAATGCTGTCCACATCCAGAGAAAGAACTATAGAGTCAGAATACAGATTTGCTCTCTTTTTTTGTTGTTGTTTTGTTTTATTTCTTCTTTCTCATGGTTCCTCCCATTGGTTCTAATTCATCTTTTAAAAAATGACTAATGTGAGAATTTTTTAAAATTGATTTCCAAATTTTCTCCCACCCTCCCACCTTATTCCCAGTTGTTGAGAAGGCAATCAATGGGATATCAATTATAGATATGAAGTCATGCACCAGTAGACCTCAATTTAAACACCATCTCTGATATTTATGACCTGTATGACATTAGACAAGTCATTTAATCTCATTGGGACATAATTTCCTCTTCTATAAAGTGAGGAGCTTGAACAACTGACATTTTATGTCTCTTCCAGCTCTAGACATAACAAACAGCCTTTGAGTTAAATTACTTAATCTAGATCACAGAGATAGTTAAGTGGGAACACTAGAACATGAGCCCTGATCTGACCTCATGCTGGTTCCCCTGTACTACACTTCACTATCTCTCTTCATTAATAATACTGTGCCTTTTTTCAATTAATACCTATTTGTTCTGCAAGAATCTTTGGACCTTATAACACCTTTCAGAAGGAACAAAGAAGGGATTGTTATGACCAAGGAAATACTGTGAACACCTGAAACCCCGCATTACAGAAACACAAAGTTTTGACATTAAAATTATCATTATCATTATTAATTTATACCTGGAGAGGTTAAAGGTTATACCCAAGATAACTAATGGTCATAGACCTCACTTTTTTTGTTTGACCTTATATTTGACCCAAAGGTCAAACCAAGCACCAGAGAATGCTTCTGTCTAGAACTATGTTCATAAATTCCCTTTTACTACTTCAGATAAAATTGAAGTTACTGAGTAACCGAAAGATTGCTTATGAAGCAGAGTTCAATTTTTAGACCTAATATATAATGTTTAAATATGTAAACATTAACTTTATAAATGACCTAGGTCTGGAGAAATGGAGTAAAAGCTTGGAACACTGGACTTAAGAGGCAGAAGACATTGGATCAAGTCCTAGCTGATCACTTATCTAGTGTGTGACCTTGAACAA
Organism: Pseudochirops cupreus; assembly: GCA_028627135.1. Classification (NCBI taxonomy): domain Eukaryota; kingdom Metazoa; phylum Chordata; class Mammalia; order Diprotodontia; family Pseudocheiridae; genus Pseudochirops; species Pseudochirops cupreus. The sequence goes on along the minus strand of CM053582.1, from coordinate 301,098,202 downwards.
GTAACTTCATACCTCCGATCTGTAAAATTAAAAGGTTTTGCTCTCCAAAAGTCACTTCTAGCTCTCATATGTTGCAATTCTTGGTTGTATGGGAAAACAAATGATACTAATAAACAGCAACATGAATGAATATAAGGTGATGTGATGGCTGGAGTGCTGGACTTGGAATCAGGAAGAACTGAGTTCAAATTCTGTTTCAAATACTAACTGTGTGACTCTGAGGCTGGTCACTTAGCCTTTCCTAGCCTCAGTTTTCTCCTCTGTAAAATGAGAGTAATGATAGCACCTTCCTCTGAGGGTATTTGTAAAGATCAAATGAGTACATAAAGCACTGTGCAGGGAGAGCCAGTGGGAAAGCCAGAACTTGAGTGTAGGTCTCCTGACCCTATGTTGGTTCCTCTACCATAACTCACTGTCTCTCTCCAGTAATAGTACTCTGCGTTTTCTCAAAAGATGCCTGAAAATGAATTATAAAACTGAACTTGTGGCTTAACCATTTGTGCTTCCCAAAAGCTATGTATAGCATATGAAGTAGCTTTTGAAGCCTCAACAGCTCAGCGTATGCTGTGTTACAAAGAACATTGTGGGGAAGGGGAACTAAGAAAAGGTAAAAGAGAAATATCATGGACCCAACACCAGAGTTCTTAGAACAAAAAGCCTTATCCCTGATTCTCCTAAGTAATGTCAGCAAAAAGTTACTCCCAGAGAAAACTGGATGAAAAGATTTCTGATTGGTGGTTGCTGGGGGCCATGATTTTATCACAAAGTGAATAACCAAACTTGGATGTTGGCCAGATCACTTGACCTCACTGAGGGGGCTTCCTCATCTGTTAAATGAAAGAGTTAGACTAGATAACTTCTAAAGGTTCCTTCTGGCTCTAGACAATAAATCCCTAAGTAAGCAATAAAAAAATGTGCTGTACTTTGTATATCAAAATTATGCTACCACCTGACTTTTAGTAGGGCAAGAATACTGAGGGATGAGGTGTTGGGGGGGGGCGGTATGCATATCTAAATTGGTCTGTACAAATTTGCTTACATGACCCGGAGAAGACATTTTTCTTTTTTTTTCTTTTTTTTTTCTTTTGCTTTTTGGAGGGCAATTGGGGTTAAGTGACTTGCCCAAAGTCACACAGCTATTAAGTGTTAGGTGTCTGAGGCCGGATTTGAACTCAGGTCCTTCTGCCTCCAGGGCTGGTGCTCTATTCACTGTGCCACCTAGCTGCCCCATGAGAAGACATTTTTCAATAAACTTTGAAGATATTTAGGGTGGGTTGTTGACTATAATTTAAGGTGGCTTACTGGTTGAGAGTAGAGATGTAGGGATAAATGGATGGTGTCGGGGCATACCCAGGCAAAAGGTATACCTTACTTATTGGCTAGGTGCATGGTGCTGCCAGTGGACCAAATAAAGAATGGCAGAAGCTGAGCAAAGCCCAAACTGGACCCTTCACCCCTGAAGAAAAAAACTAGTTACTACAAATAAGGAGGCCATAGGAGGGCAAAAACCCAGAAAGGTGGCTCTTAAGTTCTTTCTAGGTAATGGTGAAAGCCCATGAGGTTATCAGGTTAGACCATATGGGAGGCCTCAGAAAACAAGATGCATTTTAAAAGCTTGAGAGCCATCCAGTTATTGCACCAGAGGCATGTTTTATTAGCACTCTTCCTCTTGTTATACCCTCTATACAATCTGTGAATTTACTATTTTTCTTGTAAACAATTGCCCTTGATTGAAACTCAAGACAATTTGAGTTTAGCAAAAGAAAAGGATGGTTGCAGAAGACAGAATCATATGGAGCCTTGTGAAGTATAGAGATTTGAGGACAAGAACGGGCACCAAGTTCAAGACTGGTTAGTGTATTTTACCAGGGAAGCGTTAGAACATTAGTCAGTCCCTTTTAGGGGTCAGTTCACCCTGGGCCCAGATTAGGACAAAATACTTCATAGATTTTGGCTTATCAGTCATGATAAAAATCTACTCCATCCGTAAGGTTGTGTGTATCCTTACAGACTAGTGAGCAGTGCCATACATTTGCATGGCCAGAGCTGTAGTTAAGAATCTTTGTCCCTTAGGAAAAAAAAAAAATGAAGATAACTCATCTATATGGAGATGAAGTCCTTAAGCTGAGGACCTCATTAGTTCTACCCTATAACTAAACTGAATCACATCAATCACAGGTTTCTCATCATTGAGTTTGGAAGATAAAGGAAAGATTGGATTTCATTTAATTTTTTTAGGAAAACATCCAGACTTATCATTTAAACCCTTATTGGGCTTACCTCCAAAGAAACATTTGCTTTTTAGCATATATTGATACTACCACCAAGATTTCTAAAAGTTTGCTCTCTTGATTACTTGTTGTTTAGTAATTCAGTCGTGTCTGACTCTTTATAATCCTGTGGACCATAGCATGCCAATATAGTCCATGGGGTTTTCTTGGCAAATATTCGAGAGTGGTTTGCAATGTCCTTCTCTAGTAGATTAAAGCAAACAGAGATTAAGTAACTTGTCCAGGGTCATGTAGCTATTAAGTGTCTGAGACTGGATTTTTAACTCAGTTCATTCCAACTGCATGCCCAGCACTCTATCCATTCAGTCACCTGGCTGCCTCCTGGACTGGTACTTTACTTAAGTTGGAAGCTTTGTAGCTTTCAACTTTTAAGAGAGTTAACAGAGTATGTGCCACCATAAATGGATAACAAAACATAAAAATTATTGCTTCCGATCTATTCTATAATTAATTATAAACAGAACAATAATGTCACTGTGCCAGTAATCTATGAAAGAGAAATCAGAGAGAAGAGCTAGACCACAATGTGAAACCTCCTACTCCTGCTAGATCTACTATTATCTCACTGCAAAGCTGAGCCAGATGATCTCATTATACCTTTAGTTCTTCATCTAGAATAATGACAGTCAAGAGTCAGAAGACCCAGACACTCCTGGCCCCATTCATAGCATGTAATTTGAAGGGTACCAAAAGGCCCATCTGCCTGAAATTATCTCCGTCTCCCCAGGTGGCTGAAATTTACACCATAAAAATAACTCCTTAAGGCATTGTGTACAGGAAGTGCTCCTCAAGTGCAAATATGCAATCCGACTAATATTGACTAGTAGCACATAGTTTACAGCTGATTATCAGTTTCCTCTTCCAATTTTAAGGACCCTCCTTGAAATCTGAGCTCCAAGAAGACTTGACTGTGTCTGTACTTCTTTTGTATCCTCCCTCAGTACTTAACACAGTTCTGACTGTGTTAAATGTTTATTAAATACTTGTTAATTCATCAATGTTGAAAAAAAAACCAAAATGAAATTCCACTCTTTCTTCTTTCATGAGATCTGTGAAACATCTCATAGATACTCTTCTAGCCATACAGATCTCAGCTCAAAATCCCAAAGACTCCGAGATTTACTAGAGTTTTTATGAATTGCTTTGGGGGAAAGAATATCACATGAAGGCTAGTGTTTGGGGAATGATCCTCTCCCGACCTTAGCAAAGGTGGTTCTTAGAACAGTCTCTGATCAGGCCATACTTAAAGGCTTCCTAGCTTGGTTGGACCTTCTAGAGTTTGAGTTGCTATTGGCATAGCAAGAAGAGCTGAGTCACCTCCATAAAAAAATGACATATTAAAGGATTGTTAGTAGAGGTCTGCTCTTCCTATCTGTAATACAGCTTGTTTTGGGGAGAGAAGGAAAGCTACACACATTAAAAAAAATTTCAACTGTGAATTTAATATTTTAAAGTTTCACTAGCCTGAATCACTTCATTCACAACCCTATTAATAACTAAGATTGACTCCAGAAAACCCTGAAATCTCCCCTCCTACCTGAAGCAAAGTCCTAGCTAGGGACTATTCTGAAATAAAACTGGTGCTTACTAAAGCATTAAGTATATATTTTAATAGAATACTCGTGTTCTAAATGGGACCTTACAAAAAAAAATAACACCAGAGACAAAGACCAAAAAAAGCAGTGGAATTGGACTAAGTAGGTAGAGTTTGTCTCAAAAGTTTCAGTGCAGTTTTCAGTTACTAAAAGCTTAAAACTGCACTAAGACTTTTGGATCATATAGAGAAGATTCATGCATGTCATGAGAAGGAGTCAACGCACAAAGTATCCAAAGGAGATGAAGATACCAAAGGGGTAAGGGAAATGGATCTGATGGGAAAAGAAAAGAAAAGAAAAGAAAGTCGACAGTAGAAAGAACATCAACAGCTAATTTCCCATCTTTATAAAACATTTTATGCCAATCAAAGATTACAGTGTTATGGTCCAATAATTGAGTTCCATAAGACTTGATCTGATCCCACTTGTGACATTAGCTGTGTGATCCTGGGCAAATCTATGAACCTATGAAATCTATGAATATCAGAATGGTTATATCATTCTGAGTCTCAGTTTTCTTAGCTGTAAAATGAGAGATTTAGGTTAGACAGCCTTGAAGGGTCCCTCCCAGCTCTAAATCCTAGTATCCTAGGATCTCTAGACTAGACTAATAATCCTTTAAATGACACAGCCCTTGCACCACACATTCCTGTAAAATAATGTCATTCTGGGTTCCCCAGCCTTGTCCCGAAGTTTGGGGTCATAAAGAGTCGACACAACTGAACAAGAACAGCAGCAAATATTAATTGTGCTATTACCAAGTGCTACTTGGCAACAATAATGAATAATAACAATAAAAATCATATCTAGCATTTATATAACACTTTAAGATTTTCAAAGCACTTTACAAATATCTCATTTTATCCTTGTGACAACCAGGGGAGGTAGATGCTATTACTATCCCATTTTATAGTTGAAGAAACTAAGGTAGACAAGAGGGTAAGTGATTTGTTCGGTGTTAGCCAGACTACTAAGTAACTGAGGATGGAATTGAACTAGTCTTCCTGAGGGCTACCTAGTGCACTATGTAACTGACAATATACACCTAAACATGTCCTTCCCTAAAAGGCCTTACAAAGTAACAAAAATATAGCAGAGATGAGACAGTATCTTCTAGTGCAATTAGGAGTTAGGAGATAGACATGGTCTCTCTCACCCTTGCCTCTGCTGATCCAGAGTTGTAACTATGGACAAGTCATGGGATCATAGGTTTAGAGCCTAAAGCAATCTGTGAGGTCATCTAGTGTAACCCCCTCATTTTACAATTGCACCCCGGAGTGATTTGTCCATGGCCACCAAAACAGGATTCAAACCCAAGGATGCTGCTTCTAAATCCAGGGCTTTGTCCCTTACACCACACTGCTCATCTACTTCATCTGTCAGCCTCAGATTCTTCCTCTGTAAAATATAGCTATGTCAGCTATAGTATTGTTGTGAAGAGTAAATGAGATTTCGCAAACCTAAAAGCTATATAAATGAGAGATGTATGTAAATATAGATAAAGATATAGAAGTTAACAAAATAAGTTTAGACATAAAGGGCTGAAACAAAGAAGTTTAACTGGTTTCTAAGATAATTTCCTGATCTAATATTCTGAGATTCTGTAGAGTCCTAATGCGCTAAGAATGCTACCTTTTTATTGTAAAAGAAAAAGAAAAGTCATTCTTTTCCTAGGACTCAAAGCTTTATTATGGCTTGTGACAACACACAGATCTGAGTATTTATGCCAAGGTGTGTCTGGGGTACTAAAAACCTATATCTAAGTAAGAACACTTGTTTTGCAGTTAGAACTCCTCAATACAGGAAAGAAAGGAGGAAAGAAAAAAAAAGAAAAGGAAGAGAAAGAGAGAAGGAGAGAAAGAAGGAAAGGGAGAAAAGAAGGAAGAAAAAGAAACAAAAGTAAGGGAGAGAGAGAGAGAGACAGAGAGAGAGAGAGAGAAAGGAAGAAGGAGAGAAAGGAAGGAAGGAAGGAAGAAAGAAAGAAAGAAAGAAAGAAAGAAAGAAAGAAAGAAAGAAAGCAAGCTCAAAGGTAAATCAGTGGATATCATATTACAATTCCTTTGCCCACTTCCTCTCTCCCCAGCTCCCCCTCCCCCACCAAAATCTTTCAGATTGAACAGGACAAAGTTTGATCTCTTCCATGTTGAGAGTTTGGAACAAAAGCAGCTTTCTGCTTGAGCTGGACTTCAAAAGGCTGCTGAGTGACTGCTCTAAGTAATACTTTGTTGTAGATCTCAGAGGAAATTCACAGATGTCCTTCTGTAACTGTGTGCAGTTCCAAGGACCTTTTAACTAAGCAGAGAGGTATTACTGTATTAACCAGACCGATGTCTTCTTGCATTGGGAGCAATACTAGTTGTGACCCACGAAGACTAAAAGAGGGGCCAGATGCAGTCAAGTTCAGGACCCATTTTTCTTCAATGAGGTTATCTTATGGACCAATAAATGTAAAATTCAGTCAGGTGCCCCAGTTGTTTCTAGACTAGGATTTTTTTTTTAAGTGGAAGGGGGTTAATCTCTGGTTTGACAGAAACCAGTGATACTTATGGAATTACTCCAAATGAAAGCAGTGAAACTCGGAAAGTAAGTGGTTGACCCGGGCACCAGGTAACGACCCGGGTGCCACATATGGAAGAACCAATTTAGAAACCGGATTGGGGAAGACGGGCTCAGGGCCGCCCACGGCGAGTGCTCCCCTCCTTGTTTACAACTCGCCTCTTCTTTCCTCAGGTTGCCTTTGTTCCTTTTCTCTGTCCCCCTGCCTGGAAGAAACTGCGGAAAAACTGACTGCGGAAACTTCCTTGGTCCGGAAATCTGCCCTTGGCTGCCACCGCGCTGGAGAGCTTCTGCTGGGCTGTGGCCGCTTCGCTCGGCTGCGCACCAGGCTGCGTCTCCTCGGGTGTTGGAGCGGCTCCGAGCCAGCCGGCAGGGCTTCCAAACTGTTCCCCCCACCCCCAACTCCCGGTTCAAGTTTTCTCGGCATTCAGGTAATGCCTGCTCCGGGGTGGAAGACCCACGTGGCATTCTTGCTTCTACTTGTAGAGAGAGGGAGAGAAAATGAAGTACAGTCCTCTCCCCCTTGTTAAATCCTTGACCTAGAAGCTAAATCGTGGAGCTGACCTCCCACCTTTTCCACTCCTCCCTCGCCACCCCCCACACCGACTCCCCATTTTTTCTACCTAGGCTCCATGCACTTGTTTGTGAACTCGGCGTGCAACCCTCCCGGGTTTGCTCCCTTCGGGCTTTTGCAAACTTGCTGTGCGTTTGGTCTTCTCACGTCTCTTTATATTATGGTGGAGCAGCCACACACTTTTCATGAGAGCAGTGCTTTGTGTAAAAGCGTTGGCATTTGGCCTTGATACCTGTATCTCTTGATGATTGCAACAAATTTCTAAAATAAATCTTGTACTTTGATCTCCTGCGCATTGCATTTTTAATGGAACACCACTTCGTTAAGAATAAATTTCAGGAGGCCCGGAGGGCTCACCGTGCTAATTATCGGTGAAGAAAACGTTCTCAAACTTCTCTCTAAGTCAGAGGGAGCTGGAACCAGGGCGGTTGTCCCAATTGGGTGACAAGAGAGGCTAACTAGACAGATGCACTTCTATTGAACTTGATGCCCAACTTTGACCCCAGTATCTTTTTTTTTCCCCTCCCAGGAGGAACGGGGAGAATGCTTTCGCAAAAACAACCGGATTCCTATTCTAAAATGGGGACCTAGGGGGAGAACTTTCCTCAGGAGAACGTTCTCTCTCCTAGTAATAATGGGCTTTGGAATGGGGGCGGGTGTTCATTTATGTCTTTTTCTTTAAAAACAAAAAAATGGAAATCCTTTAAATGTGCTAGGGTGCGGTCTATCTAAATGGATTAGCCCATAGCTTTCAAGCTTTCTGGATACCTGGGCATTTTCCCATCCTGGTGACCAGGAGCTGAGTGACTAGTAGAAGAAGGGACTGTGATGGGGGCAGAGGCGGGGTGGGTGACAGAAGATGAAACTAGAATCAGACCTAGAGAAAAAAAACTTGAAAGGGAAAAAAACTTTTTTGAAGTTTCTAAACTTGTGCAGAACGAGAGAGTGTTGATTTGTTGAGTGCCAGATTTACACCTCTGGGTGTCCTGAAGGGAAAGGTTTTCGTTGATCAGCAGGAGGTCAGACGTGGGCTATGAATCGTCCTTGCAAACGGTCCCCCTTCCACCCCTCCTCTTCAGGCCTCCTGCTGAGCCGGACTCGGGCCCCACTTCCAGGCCGAGGCGCAGCGAGCCGAGAAAGGGGGGGGGGGAGGGTCTTCAACCCCCTCTTCTAGACTACTGCCTCTAGGTTGCACTTCAGTGTCCAGTGGAGCTAGGCAATTTGGGGCGGCAGGGGTACCAGGAGGGCGAAAGGAGGCTCCAAAGAGTGGCGCGGGACTTGCTCCCTTAGATTCCTCCCACGCTGCTTATGGGCAGGATAAGCCCGCATCTTCTATAAATTATTCACATTTCACAACTCTCCGAGCTAAGGAAGGAAGCTCACCGATTCGAAGCTGTCGGTGGAACTGGTGGGTCGCCAGAGCGGAGGAAGAAGGAATGTAATTTGATATCCTAAATTGGATGAGGTGGTGGTGGAGAATCGGAAGGGATCCCAACATAAATCTCAGATTCTGAATATTCCAATGGTTCTCCTCCTTCCCTCCATCCCAATGTTCTTCCAAGACAGATCCCTGAACTATTTCCAACCACCGCCAGGTCCAAATAACCAGTGCTAGGAAGCACCTAAAATGTACATATTGTATATGGTAAATCCATCACATCTACTTAATAGATGTTGGCTGAATACCCCCTTTTACCCTTGCTCCAGGGGTCTTGTTAAACAGTCGGAATAGGGAGGAGTGAAGAGAGAGGCCGCCAGGGTATGAGCCACATGCCCGGGGTGGGGCAGAACATCCAGGGGCCCTAGCAGGGCGGCCAGCTCTCCCCGGGCCTTGGTCCAGAGCCGTGGGAGAGGACTCCACTCTCCTAATCCCTTCAAAAGGCTCCGAGCTAATACAGGCCCTAGTCATCCTGGGAAGTCTTTGAGGGGACAGAGATTGTTACTGTGGGGAGGTCAGATAAAGAAGTCTGTGGGCCAAGACAGGGGGAGCACAATCCGGCCTCCACTACTGACTGCAGCGTCGCATTACCTGCAGAGTAACAATTGCAGGAATGTAAACTCCGGGCAGCATTGGGAAGCTCCTAGTCCCCCTGTGGAATCTTTTTTCCCCCTCTCTTTTCTTTTTTTTCCCCTCTTCTTTCTTATTCCTGAGGCAGTACTCTGAAACAGCTTTCAAGACCTGCCTCCCTACTCAAACTCCACCCTGACTAGCAGCTAGATTTTCCACCCTGATCCTAAGTAAAAACGAAATAATATATTGTAGTCTATACCACCCAGAGAAGGAAGAAGGACTACCAGGCAGGGACCAATTCACCTAGGGAAGAAGGAAGTTCAGAGAGCAGGAGACCAGAGTGTAGGTCTAGAGGAGGGGCAGCCAGGGCCTCAGCAGGGTGTCTGGGCCATGCTCCTAACTTGTCAACGCCTTAACCCCCTAGCTCTTTAGTTACTGAGCAAGGATGGAAAAAGTGAAGGAGGGAGTTCCTCTGTCTTTTGGGAGAGGGGCAAGAGGAAGAATATGGTGGACAGTGGAACTCTTCACAGCTGACTCCCTGGAAGATGTTATTTTCCCTTCCAAATGTGGCCAGAGATCTAAGCTGGTGTGGCACAGCCTAGGTGTTGGGCTGAGCTCAGTTACCTTGTTTTGTTCTTTTTCCCTTATGGGGGTTCACTTTGTGTTTTGTAATATTTGTGAGCATCGTTGTTCATATTTTTGTTATTCAGTGCTGTTACATTTTTATCACTTCTTAAGCAAAAACTTAAGGCCGAGGCCAGGATTTTCAAAAATTCCTTTCAGTCTGCTTTGGCCTTGATTCATCCCAAATCTTGATTCAGATCGTGTCCCCCAAAAAAGTCCATCTCCATCCATTTATGACAACAATCAACTTTCACAATAAAAAATCACTAGTTGTGTCTTTAATGGCCTACAAAGTTTCTATGAGAAAAGGACACAACCCTTGGATGGACTTTCTTTTCTCCCTGGTTTTAGTGTTATGTTATTTGGGGTGTTCTTTGATTTTGGAGTAGTATTGCTGGTGAGGGGGGTCTTAAGCATTTCACCAGCTTCCTAAAAGAAAGGAATGCAGATAATTACTAAAGAAGTCTTACTAACTGACCCAGCATCTCAGCCCAGGTACACATTCAAACTACCAGCAACCACCAAAAGATAGAGAAGCAACACGTTGTTTACAATCTCTGTCCTCAACTTTCAGGAAAAAGGCAGTCTGGGGAAATTTCACCATTATTTTTTGGGTTTGCAATGGACCTCCTGCATGGGCCATCGCTCAGGTGAAATTTTAAGTTGGGGTGTGTGTGTGTGTGTGTGTGTGTGTGTGTGTGTGTGTGTGTGTGTGTGTGTGTGTATTCGCGCTTGTGTTACTCCCAGACGCCAAACTAAAACTCCTGGAATCCGGAGGCAGATTTCCCTGGAGATAACAAAGACACATTGTCACTTTAGGCTCAGCCTCTGCTACAAATCCTTAATTGCAAGTAAAGAGGGGGAAAAAAAGCGAAGGGGGATCTAGTGTCTCTAGCAGCCCCAGTGAGGGTCTCCAGGCGGTGAGGACCCCTTTGATCAGGAAAATCCAATTATTTGTGTATATACATTTCCCACATAGTGATTACTTCATTAATTGTCCCGCCTTTATCTCCTCCCTACCCATCCCCCCTAATAATCAGTTCTTTTATCCAGACCAACAAACACACCATAGGAGCTTTGTGGATTCAAAGGATTTGCTTTCGCTTCTGAAAGAGCCGCTATTCTTTGATGATTGGGTAGCGGCAAACTTCAAAGCCATAAATCTTCCCTCTGACTGGCTGGCGGCCCAGCAAAGTCCTTATCAAATTCTTGGAGGTGATCCTAGAGCACTCAGTCCGCGGAGAGCGCGCGGCGCGGGGCGGCCAGGCAAGGCAAAGCTAGGCAAGGCGTGGGGCGGGGAAGGGGGGCAGGACAGCCGGAAAGCGGGGAGCGCACTCCAAGGGGGGCAGAGGCTAGCAGAGAGGGGCTGAACACACAGGCGAACGAGCCGGCCGGAAAAAGAAGCTGGGCTGCTCTTCGTCTTCGCCTTGGAGCCTCCATGCCTCGGCATTGCCCCGCTGCCCTCCCGTCGCGCCAGGAGTGGTAGCCATGGCCGCTGTGGCGGTCCTCCGGAACGACTCCTTGCAGGCTTTCCTCCAGGTCAGTGGCCGGCGGGGGGGGGGGGGGGGCCCTCTGGAGAGGTTGGGTGTTGAAGGATAAGGAGCCGGCTGGAAGGAAGATAAGCGAAGTGTTTGTTCTTATACCTCCCTATCACCTCGGAGCTCAGAAGTTTCTAGTCTGCATCTACTTCAAGGCAAGCTCGCGAGGCGAGAAATAGATGCTTATGTCCAAGGAAAGTCTGGCCTGAAACTTTCACTACCTTTCTTCCCACAGCCAATATCCTTCCAGTCCTAACTTCACGCCTTATTGGCAGCCTGATGACTGGGAGTTTGATACTTGGGGCTACGGGGTGTTGGCTGGCCGGAGGGTATCGGTGGGTGTTTCCGGCTGGGGTGAAGGAGGTAGGAGGGTGGTGTGGAGAGAGTCTTACAAAGGGAAAGGTCTGAGGCTTGCCGGGTAGGAGCTTCCTGCTGGGGAAAAGGAAAGGGGAATCCTCAGGGAAGGAGGAGGAAGAGAAAGAAAAGCAGGGAAAGAAAGATCCAAGGAAGGGGAGGAAAGGGGGGAAAAGAGGAGAGGGGAGAATGGAAGCAGTGCAGGTCACTACCGCAGATGTTTATGGATACTTTTCAGATTGCATTGTCTGAAGTGAGCTGTGTTTACAACAATGCAGCCATTGGTTTTCATCTCGCCTCTCACTTTGTGCCAACTTTTTTTTTTTTGCCCTTCTCCAAATCTAAAGGATTGATTATGACTTTCCATTAAGTTTTTCCCCCCTTCAAACGGGGAACGACGCGCGTTTTGTTCCTTTTTGGCTCATGCATCAAAAACTTCCCCAGCACTGGCTGCGAGAAGTGTGCACCGGACCAGTTCCGTGACTGGGGCGGTGGCGAGTTGGTGTGAATTGAGGGGGGTGAGGGGTGACAGTATAATAACTGGATGTAGGTGTGGTGAACGGGGCTGGGGATCCGGTGGATGGAGTGGTAATCTTTTGTTTCTTCTCCTCCCCAACACGTCCCCACCCTACTACCCCAACACTACCTCTTCCTATGCAGGACCGTACCCCAAGCGCTTCTCCCGAGCTGGTCAAACACTCTCCCCTGGCGCTCCTGGCGGCCACCTGTAGCCGAATTGGACAGCCGGGCACGACCGCCCCTCCGGACTTCCTACAGGTCTCCTACGACCCGACTCTGGGCTCACCCTCCAGGATTTTCCACCCGTGGACTACCGACATGCCAGCCCACTCGCCAGGAGGCCTACCTCCTCCTCATCCCAGTTTGGGATTGACACCCCAGAAGAACCACCTGCAGCCCTCTTTCGGGGCGGCCCACGAACTTCCCCTTACCCCACCGGCAGACCCCTCCTACCCTTATGAATTTTCACCAGTCAAGATGCTACCCTCCTCCATGGCAGCCCTGCCGGCCAGCTGCCCCCCAGCTTACGTGCCCTACGCCGCCCAGGCCGCCCTGCCACCTGGCTACTCCAACCTGCTGCCCCCGCCGCCACCGCCGCCTCCGCCACCGCCTCCCCCACCGCCGCCACCTCCCCCGCCGCCCTGCCGCCAGCTCTCCCCTAACCCTGTCCCAGAGGACATTCCGTGGTGGAGCATCCCGCAGGCCGGGGCCGGGGCAGGAGGCCCAGGCGTGCCCGGGGGCGGTGTCCCAGGAGGCTGCAGCGGGGGCCACCCGGGCCACCACGCCCCGCGCTTCCCCGCGGCGGCCACTGCTGCGGCCGCGGCGGCCGCCGCCTTACAACGCAGCCTGGTGCTGGGTCACTCGGACTTCGCCCAGTACCAGAGCCAGATCGCCGCCCTGCTACAGACCAAGTCCCCCCTGGCGGCCACGGCCAGGAGGTGCCGCCGCTGCCGCTGCCCCAATTGCCAGGCAGCGGGTGGAGCCCCCGAGGCGGAGCCCGGCAAAAAGAAGCAGCACGTCTGCCACGTCCCCGGCTGCGGCAAGGTGTACGGCAAGACGTCGCACCTGAAGGCGCACCTGCGCTGGCACACGGGCGAGCGGCCCTTCGTCTGCAACTGGCTGTTCTGCGGAAAAAGCTTTACGCGCTCCGACGAGCTGCAGCGGCACCTGCGGACTCACACAGGCGAGAAGCGCTTCGCCTGTCCGGAGTGCGGCAAGCGTTTCATGAGGAGCGACCACCTGGCCAAGCATGTGAAGACGCACCAGAACAAGAAACTCAAGGCGGGAGAGGCCGGGGTCAAGCGGGAGGACACCCGGGATCTCTGAACGTCCCCACAACCCCCATCACGAACCCATGCCACTGCGCCCTTCCCCGCCATTGTCCCGGGACCTGAAGCCCCGGGAGCCGCGGGCACCGAGGGGAAGCTGCATTTGTTCAGCCCTGGGGCCTTCGGACAAACTGAGGATTTGCCCCAGCCCAAGTTTCTTGCCCCATTCCTGGCAAATTCGGTGCTTTCACTGGAAGCTTCCTCAGATCCAATTGTTTTCCTGGCAGTTCTCAGACCTGAGGTCTGAGAGGTCAAAAGTAGTTGGTTTGAGGGGAGTGAGGGAGTATGGTAGGAGGGGAGGAGGTGGAGCAATTGGATTCCGAAGCCCTAGACTGGAGATTGCCGGTCTAGTCCCTGTCATTCCTCCCCTCAGACCTCGGGGGAGTGCAAGGGTCAGGCCTTTATGCTCCAAGGCTTTCCGCACCATATTATGTAGAAAAAGCAGCTCAAGTCCGAAACAGTTTGGAGGTTTCTAAATGCTATGGCTTTTGCTGGGGCAGGAATGAGCTTTTGTGTACAGGTTATTTAATAGCTTTGTTAAATAATAATTATTATTATAATAAAGTGTTTTCTTGTCTTTGGCTCCATGCAGGGCCTCCAGCATGAAATGTTTCTGCAACTGCAGTGTGAAAATAAATACATTAACAAGGGGTCACCTGGGGAAGATCCCACTGAGTCAGTCTCATGTGATCATTTCTACCTTCGAATGGCTTTACAAAAAGCTTAGGTTTCTCCAAGTATTGGCTTTGTTTTTTTTTTTTCTTCTCTTTCATTTGTCAATGTCTTGTATTTAGCTTGGTTTGGGCAACAGGCTTGATTGAGCCTGAAGGCTATTCAGCTTGAGGTAAACTGAGGGTGAGAGTGGGAAGTCTACCATAGACAAATCTAAGTGCATCAACAATTCCTAGCAAGCTTATGGGAGGGCTGAAATTTCCTAATTGGACTTTTATTTACTGCCGTCTCTGAAAATCTAGTCCTACTGTATTCACTAAAATATTTAGAATCAGAACAGGGAAATCTTTTGACTTTGTTTGTTGCCTGCTGGAAAGTCGTGATAAGTCGATCCTTTCCAACCCTGTCGTGCATACTTATCTGCTGATTGTATAAAGTAGATTAAATATTGGGAAGTAGATTGGGACATCTTGGAGAAGAACAGTTTTTGTGCAGGCTCACCCCAACTTGTTATTAAAGATAAAGACAAAGCTTCACAGAAAGTTTTGGACCTAACTTGTTCTCCATGATTGAATGAACTGCAATATCACTTTACCATGATGTTCAGCCTTGTAATTAAATGTATCCTTTTTGGTAAGAAAATTAAAAATTGTTTCGCTCAGGACAGTAACTGTATAAGGATGATCCATGTAAGGAAGGAAACCCAGGCCCCTTTTATATCTTTGGGTTTTACTTCTTTAAAAATTCAGATAGTCTAGTGTTTCCCCATGAGAAAATGTAAAGTATAGTCATATCTTAGGAAAGTGGCAACTTTATTAGCATAGACCCGCCTCTAATTTTCTTCAACTTTTGGAAAGGCACTCCAGTTTATGTACACTGGTGTCTTTCCACTACTGACTGCCTAATTGGGGATGGTTTCCTTTTCTAATTTGAGTGGTTCCAGTATATCTGGAAGGGTTAGAAACTTTTGAGTCCATAATTATTAAGTGAACATGTTTTAAATTTTGCTAAAATGTTAAAATTAAGCTAATGTTGTAGATATCAATTTACTCTATTAGTAATGTAAAATAAATACGTTCATTTCTGAAATTTTATGCTTCTAGGAAATCACACTGGTGAAGCAGCTTAGTGTAAAATGCTAAATGAGCAGTGGTGAGATTTTGTTTTTGTTTTTGTTTCAAACATGTAGAAATACTCCCGGATTCCTTTAATGACAATGCAATTTAATCTGAAAGGCTGAAACAATTTGCCTTATTTAAGCTATATTAAAGGGCAAGTGTTTGTTTCCTAAAGAAAAACAGCAGAAGAAATGCCTATTCATAGAACTTGAAATCTGAACCATTTGAAGGTAAGTTAAGATACTCTAAATCAATTCCAATGAGAAATATAACAATAAATTGTAGGGGGAAATGCATTGAAACATCAGAGACAGAAAACATTTTGTCAAAGAAGTGTAAAAACCTCCCTCGACATATCAGTTGAAAAAAGTCCTGAAATATGAAGGAGAAATGAACAGTGAATGTCAACTAGGGCATTTTTGGCCATAGTGGTGGAAAGGGACAGATTCAGTTTTGATAGAAAAGGCTCTTAGCCATCATTAGGCAAATTTTAAGACAATACCGAAGATCAAAGTTTTTTGGAAGAGTTTTCACAAATAGGTAAATATTTAAAAATCAGGATAAAACTTATACCTAGAAGTATGTTGGAAAGAACAAATATTTTTAATGACAGGATAACTTTTCTAATGGTTTTATTTCATTGAACCATAAAATTTAAGAAAGAGAAGCAGTATAACCTAGCATAACTGAAAAAGTGTTGGGATTTTTTTTAATTGAACCACCTGCAAATCTGTGTTGTAGTAAGTTTAAAGAAAAAATTTTTACGCCTGAGCCAACCAGAGACAAGAAAATGTGTCTCTGTTTTTCCCAGGGCTGGAAAGTTTTTTGTGTTTATAATGAAAAATAAGCAATAAATGTCTCAAAATAGTAACCAATATTCAAGGTAGAAATGATTTAGATTTTACAAAATATTCAGCTCTTACTTTTTTAATGTGTTGTTTCCTTAATAAAAATTGTTAGAGTACCATCAAATTGAGGCAGCAGTATGCAAGGATAAGTGATGAAATCGGGTATAATTGTAAGTAAATGGTATCTCTATAAGAAAAAAACAGTGAAATTAAAAGGACAATTTCAAAACCAGGTTGCTGTTGAATTCAAATTGAAAGGCAGTAAAATAAAAAAAAAATTAGTCTACAAAAAAGCCATAGTTTAATCCAAGTACCTTTATAGTAGTTCCTGTCAATAGTGCAACAAAATTATTCAGTTCAATGACACCCTACCCCCCCCAAAAAAGGGAAGTAGGCAGTTATTTAGAATCCTCAAATAACTTTGACTTGAAACTACAGGCAAGACACTTCCCAGGTCTGAGTCTCAGTTTCTTCATCTGTAAAATGGTGATAATAGCACTGATCTCATGGGATTGTTGGGAGAACAAAATGAAGTGATATGTGTGTGTGTGTGTGTGTGTGTGTGTATGTATGTGTGTGTGTGTGTATCCATCCCCCTTTGCAAACTTGAACATACTAACTTACTACTTCAGTGTCAGCTTTTGTTTTTTGATATATGACTATATTGTGAGAAAATTCAAATTTACTGATTGTAAAATCTAACACTACAATGCAGCTACAATTTGAAACCTGTCTCAGCTAGAGAACTTTTATTTCTATGGCCTTCATAGTAAGGGATCACTTAATACTTGTCATATAATGCTAAACTTGGCAGCAAGCTTTCATTTTCCATTTTTTTAAAAGAAAATATACAGCTACCGACTACAGTCCCATGGCTACATATGGATCTGAAAACATGTTAGTCAACCAGAAACATTACTAATACCTTTCAAGAAAGTGCCTCATTCATGCTATCTCCCTTGGTAGCACAATTACCTTGTATTTCATTCAAGATCAGCTCAACTAAAGTTCTAATCTCATGACCATATACATCACAAAGCTTACAATGAAAAGCCAGGTCCCTTGAAAATAGCCAGTTTTGACATGCTTGGTATAGAATGATAATCTGAAACAATGGAATTTGTAAGAGGCAATTGCTGTTCCACAAAGTTTCTCTATGTTCCTCTGTGAACACTAATGACATTTAGTAGATAATCAGGTTTGAATAGTGACTTCACTGTTTTCTCCCTATTTTGCCCCTGTAATAATAGACTCACAGCATACATATTGGCAACTGTGACTACAAACTGCTGTAAATCAATACAAGGTAAATAGTGACAGGGGGTCTTTGTAGACATTAAAATGTTGTGGTGTCTAAATATTCCAAGGCATTCAGGCACAAATCTGGTTACATAAAGACCACAGAATTAGACTTCAGATCTTTGATAGTAAGTTTAATTACAGTCCCCTATGGCTTCAAATTTAAGGTAGTTGAAAACAAGGCATTTTCTACTAAATGTAATTCCGTTCCTCCATGGCTTGCATGAGAAAAAATGTAGCTTCTAAACAAGAGGGCCAAGTTAATTTTTTTTTAAAGGAAGTGGTACTGGTCAGTTTCTCAATGTGAAAAATAATAAAGTGGGGAGAGAAGAAAAGTAGCGGGGAAAGGATGGTAAAAGCAGATGGGCTTTTGTTCATCAGAATTTTGCAACCCAGATGTCATAATATTTCATTCTGTTCTGTGTCAAATCCACTCAAGTAAGATTTTGTTGAAACTATTTCACTTTTTTCTCCTCTCATTTTCCTTTCCTCTAGGCTTGCTTTGAGACTACTCTGTACAACTGAAGGCTTTTGCCCCATGAACCATCTCTTGCTGATTGTGTTATTCACATTTTCCCCCTTATCAAAAGGAAGGTGCTATTTTAACATTATTAGAAAAGTGGTAAGTGATAGGATTCATCTAAGGAAGTTTAAATTTTTCAATGATTAGAGTGATAATTTGTCCCCTGGACATTGAATAGTCTAGGTAAACATCAATGGCAAAAGGTGGCTCTCTAGTACGCCTGATGATTTTGCTCCATTGTGCTTCTTTGGGTTTGCTATTTGTTCCTCATCTTTTCAGTGCATCAGATAGGCTCTCTCTTCTGGTCCCAGTGTTCTCTAAGGATCTTCTGGCATTAATAGTTATATTTAAAAGAACATCAAATGAAATGAAACTGGAATGAGTGTTAGGTTATATAGACAACTGCTACAGGTAAATGCAAGATCCAATATAGATTGGATAATGACTTGGTTTGACTATTTATATTGGTTAAATTAACCTAAGAGTTCCCAAAGCTCTACTTTTTGAGGTGGTAAGATTTAATAAATATACTCTCGTCTTCTGTAACGTTCTCATTTGGTGTCCCCTACCTTCTTGAGTAACACGTTATTAAACTGAATAAGGAACATCATCAGGAGCAGCAACTTTTCCCATTATTTCATTTTCTGGTATCCTACAATAAATAGCTAAACTAGTGTCATTGAACGAGAAATGTTATTTGCAGAACAGAGATGTAATGACACTGTTCTAGATGCCAGGACCTTTTCAGATATCTACCCTTTAGAGTAAATTTTTACCATTTCTCCCATATTGCTAATTGAAGATTTTCAAGTGCTGATTGCTTATGTCATAGACTCTGTTAGAACAAAACAGGCAGCATTAACATACTTTTTTCATGCTGACATCTTGATGGCTTCACTTATTAGACATTATGAATATTTCCCCTTCAGTGTCTTTAATGATTATGCTGAAACATAATCCCCAATGGTGCATTTCACACTTGAGCATAATCATTAGAGACATAATTCAGTCCACACATATGACTTACAGTGGTTTCCACACACACAAAAATAATAGCATGCTTTAACTAATACATGAGACTGAAAGAATCAGTGTGGTGAAGAAGAAAAATCAAGCCAGTTGTTTGTCATCATTTAATAGACAAATCAGTTGGTTGATTGAATTTTTCACTTTTCAGTGAGTTGTCGAGTCATTGTGAAGTTTAAGACTTTATTGAAAAAGTAAAGCCCACATTATACTTAAATTTCATTTTTAAAGCATTTAGATATAATCACTATCTATGTTACTCATCTCAATTTTAACGTATAAAGCATGTTGAAAAATTCTAGTCTACATTATGCCAAATACCAAGATACAAACTTAACAATTCAGTTATCCGATTATTTCTTAATATTCAACTATCTAGTAGCATTTAGATAGGAGTTCTTAACCTGGGAACCATGAATTTGTTCGTTTTTGTTTTGTTTTTTTTAATGCATATAATTGGTTTCCTTTGGATCCTATATATTTTGTTTTATGCATTTAAAAATATTCTGTGATGTTAAAAAGCTTCACCAGCCTGCCAGAAGGGACTGTGACCCAAAAAGAGGTTAAGAACCTCTGATTTAGACTATGGATGGGGAACCATTAGTTCTCAACTTAGTTTCATCCAGCTCTCAAGGCAGGTACCAAGAATCAAAATCCTTATTTGTGCCTATTGTTGTCAAAATGCTACACAGTTTTAAGTATTCGGCAGCAATGCCTGAAAAGGCCACAACGTGGTGATTGTAGGATCATAGGTCCAGAAGGGAACTTAGACATTATTAATAAGGAAACTAGAGTCCAGAAAGACTTGCCCAAGGGCCACATGGTAGTAAGTGGCAGAACCACATGCGACTTCTACAAGTATAAGTTCAATACTCTTCCTTCTGCAACAGGCTGCTTTCTTTTCCCCCTTTATCTTTGTCTTTGTAGTTCATAGTGTTCTGGCCTCTGTCTGCCTTTATTCCAAAATTTCTCTTCTTTGGTATTTGTTGGGGCAAAGAGATATTCCCATGTTTCCCTTTGTGACTCTTTGCATATGTCTTTCTTCTCTTCATTTTATTAAAATTCTTATTACATGACACTAATAAAGGGAAATGCTATCTCATCTTTCTACATGTTTCAGCAAGCTATAATAAATATAAATGTGAAGTTGGTTATCTTGTTATCTTGTTCATTAACATTCTAAAAGTAGATGAGTGAGACTTTTTCTCTCCCTTAAAGGAACCTAATGTTTTTGTGGGATTTGAAGAAAAATAATTTATGCAGCCCGATATTTTTACCATGGGTTACTGACCCTCAACAGAAGAAAAAAATAAACATTCTCAAAAACTGATTGAGACACAAGATTTAAAATTCAGCCCTAGGTCATGGTTTAAGAAGCCTCTCACAGGTTAGACAGATTTTCATTACAAAAACATACCGATTATCAAACAAACTATTACCTAAATCTGTAAATTTGGCCTTTTTCATTGTTGAGCTAGAGTTTGATGAAGAGAATTGAAACGAAGACAAACTTGAGAACATTTAACTTTTCCCCCCCTTTTTTTATACTCTCATTGAGGCTACTCCACTTGATTAAGACCTTTCTCTTTCTCTCAGACCCTTTATTCTCCCTCTGTTTGATCCTACAATGAAGTCTGTGTCTTCTATCAATAGTACCATAGTCTACTGCCAGGAAAGCAACTGTGGTATCACAAATTCGATATTATGATTCCAGGGCAAGCTCAAACTAGGATTTGGAGAAGAACGTTGCTAAGATGTTTTCTAAGGGAAAAGCACTCCCCTCATCAATCACGAGAGTGCTTGATCTCAACCCTGCCAAGAACACTGTGTTTTATGCCACAGAGCAACCATAAGAATTTTTTCCACTATAGTTGAGCCAGGGTCTCTCTTCTACTGGAGGTCTGAGACTGGGGCAAAGGGAAAGGGATCATGGGGTAAAATGTTTCAGTTCATCTGGATGGTCACAAAGCAACTGAAGAGGAAAGGAAAATAAGAGAAAAAAGTGAACAACTTAAATGTTCAGCCAAATCTTATTTTAGATGACTAAATGTAGAATAGAAAGATTATGACATCTCATTTACAAAAATCTAATTAACAAAAGATCACTTGATTCTTAGAGCATTATAATGGTCTCAAATAGAAATTAAGGGAAAGCAAAGAATAATTAGGTTAGCTATTATGCAAGTAATATTTGTACCTCGAGACATTGTCTCAGCATTAGTGTTGCATTAGTCCTGAGAGCATATCTAGTTTTCTGCGAATACCCTGCTCTAGTCACATGTATACCACTTATGTTCTATATAAAATGAAGGGGATGGACTAGAGTACAGTTTCTTACCCTTTTTTAATGTCATGGATCTCTTTGACAGTTTATAGACCCTGTCTTAGAATGACTTAAATAATTAAAGGAAATGCTAGTAAAGATGCAATTTTTTCCCATCCAAGTTCATAGATCCCCTAAAATCGATTCATGGAGCCTCAAAGAGTCTCTGAACTCTAGGTTAAGGACCCTAGAGCTAGGTGATGTCTAAGGTCCCTGATATCTCTAAATATATGATTCTTTGATACTTGGACAGCTATAAGTTATCAGTGTTGAGTCTTGGACCCATTAATGCTCTCTATCAGAATTACACACTAAAAAAATTCAGGGTTAAATGAGGTGCTGTCATATTTCAATATCTGTTTGGAATGTTCACCAACATCCTACTCTTATCACGGTGTGAAGGTGATTCTGGGTTCTCAAAGGCCATGCCTGTAGCTAGAAAGTTCTAGGAAGATCCTTTAAATATGACTCAGTTACAGATTATGCCTATCTTTTGAGGGAAAACCACCTAAATAAAGAGAAACTCATTACCGAAAGTCAGACATCAGCAAATGACCTTACATTATGTTTTTATATTTTAATCACAGAACTAATAAAACTATCGAAGGAATGAAGGAATTGCAGTCTCTGTTGGTGAAGGGAGTACCTACCCTAATTAAATCACAGATCCTTTTTTTTTTTTGGCTTTTTGGAGGGCAATTGGGGTTAAGTGACTTGCTGAAAGTCACATGGCTAGGAAGTGTGTCAAGTGTCTGAGGCTGGATTTGGACTCAGATCCTCCTGACTCCAGGGCCGGTGCTCTATTCACTGCATCACCTAGCCACCCCAAATCATAGATCTTTTGAACTGCTGAAGGAAATATGTTAATCAGATTCTCTACCAAATTCCAAACTTTGTCCACAAATTGCTAAAATGAATGAAACTTGATTTTTTCCTGAGATTTCCAGTGATTCAAGTTAATATATAGACATACAGTACATACAAGCTATATATATATATATATATATATGTATGTATGTATACACACGTGTGTGTGTGTATATGTGTGTGTGTGTGTGTGTGGCATTTGCCTGGTAAGATTATTGGGAATAAATGACCAGTAACCTCAATACTTTTTAACTTTAATTTAAACTTTAACTTTAATTTAAAAACATATAGGCATTATACTAAATGTTGTTTTTGCATTGCAGACATGCTCTGTTTTAAACAAATCCAATACAAGGGATTCATCTGCACCCTTCTCCTTCAGCTTTGGCTTTTAAAGTGGGCAGATTTTTCTGTCCTCCACAAGTGGAGAGGTAGGAACTTTTTACACTTCTTCAAAATGCCAGTGTATGAATCAATTATACTGCAACTATGGGAAAGGCTACAGAGAGTAATTGAAATATGTTATAGGTAGAACCCTTATTAGATGAAGATCAAAGAAATAGTTCATTGAAATAGTTGTCAACCCTTTTTTAAAGAAGAAAAAAATAGAGATCTCTAAGAAATGAAAAGAGGATTATTTGGCCAAAATCCAACAACAAACAAGGAGAGAATTTTCCCATTCCAATGAGATTGCATTGCATGCTCTATAATGCAAGGAGAGTGGGATATTAAGAATTGTGTATGCATTATGCAAATCATTGTGTAAACAATTGTTCTTTTATATTATTTAGTACCAACAGATTTACATTTTCTATTATAAATCACACAATCTATTTTACATATTAATTAGTAAAGTTGCCCACCCCACAAAGTATAACCATGACACTTAGCAACATCTGGTTTCTTAAAAAGAATGTTCAGCTAGCCAAGCAATCTGATTTGTTACTGTCAATGAATGATTAATAACTCAAACACAAACACTCAGGGCATATTTAAACTTTGTTGCAATAGAGGGAAAAATGTACCCTAAGATAATGAAGAATTGTAATAGCTGTACAATCAAAAGACATACATATCCAGTATGAGCCCTAGAAATGCTGAAATATCTTTAAGAGATAAATTTATAGGTCTGAGATTTGTTTTAAATGATCATGCGCAGTCTTCAAGGTGGACTAATTGTGTGTCCAAAACAACTGACTGCATTCCAAATCCTACTTCATTCAGACCCTGTCCTTCAGAAGGTCCTAGGATAAGAACAAATATCATTTTTCCTGTAAATTTCTTTCAGAACTGGGCCTCACACCAGAACCTAATTTAGGTTTTGATTTAAAACAATTGTTTGTAAAATAAAACATAACAAGTTAGGAACTTCAGCCACTTAAGCTCCCTTTCAGGGCCCTTGAAACTAGGTTTGTTATGCTTTACAGGCTAGGGATGCTTGGGGAGGTCCAGCTGCTCCTGATTAGCTTGCAGCCCATAGAGATGGAGATAACATGGCTGTTCTGGCTGCCTATGGAAAACTAAAGAGCATCTCATAGTAGATGAAGGAACAGAATTCTGTTCACTGCTCCAGCCTAGCAAGGACAACTCACTTTTCTCAAACCAGTGATGTTATTTGCCTGTTTTTGTTTCCTTAAACTCAAATATTGTTTTTATTTTTATTATATTTTTCCAGGCCTGAGATTTTTAGTGCAAAAACTCCCAATACTGATATCGATGGGCAATTCTTCTGTAACTTACATTCCTAGAGAGTTGTATGGGGCCCTGGGAAACCAAATGACTTACCCTCTGTTGCAAAGAGTCACATATCTGGTCAAAGTCAAGACCAGGTCTTCCTAATTCCAGTGCTGACCCTTTATACCACTTTGCCATATCCTTTTTTATGAAAGGAAAATTGATTCCAGAGATATAAATTGCACACATCTATCAATCTAACAACTCAAGTTAATAGATGCATTTGGTGAATTTATGATCCTTGAGATTTCGTTAGGATGAGAAGCCCTCAGCATAGAAATGCCTTCTACCAAAGCAGATGCACAATTAATTGGTAACTTTTTTTTTTTTTGCTTTTTGGAGGGCAGGGAAATTGGGGTTAAGTGACTTGCCCAAGATCACAGGGCTAGTAAGTGTTAAGTGTCTGAGGCTGAATTTGAACTCGGGTCCTCCTGATTCCAGGGCGGGTGCTCTATTCACAGCACCACCTAGCCACCCCAATTAATTTGGTAACTTACAGTCTTAGAAAGTTGACCATTGTTAACTGGTATGTGATGGAGAGAAGATCTAGACCCAAGTGTTCCTGATTCTGACTGGCCCTCTATGCACTATACCATGTTTTTTTTTTCCTATAGCTGTTAGTTATGTTTAAAAAATAATTTAGCAAATGAAAAAATAAATAAATAAGTTTGATGCTAGTTACAGCACATATCCTGAATGGTCAGTAGATGTCAAGTGATCAGGTAGAAGACAACATGCAAGCAATTATATACAAATTATCTGGAGCATAAATTGGGGATAATCATCAGAGGGAAGGCACTAGAATTAAGAAAGGCATCCTTTAGAAGGTGGAATTTTAGCTAGGACTCTAAGAAGAAAGGGAAGGCATTTACTGTGGATGTGAGGAGGGAAAGCATTACATGCATGCGGGGCAGCTAGTGAGAATGCCTGGAATCTGAAGGTAGGATGTCTTGTTCAAGGAGCAGCAAGAAGGCCAGGGTCACTGAATGAAGAATAGGAGAGTGGAACTATAAGCCAGGAAAGTGATAGAACTCTATAACCATCTGGCTCTCCCTCTCTCTCTATCATTAGCTTAAATGGAGGCTGGAAACCTCCAGGATTTTTTTAAAGGTCTTCATTTTCTCTGTAATGGGGAACTAGCCCATAGAAATCCTCCCTTTAGAGCATGTTCTGCCTGATGGCAACTCCAATGGATGCTTGAAGAGCCTGCTTCTAGAAAAATGGAATGGTGGCCCCTACCCTTCACTTCAGGGTATGGGCAAGTATTTTATGACTGTTTCCTTTTGACTTACTATATAATAGTAAATGCATTTTAACTGGCTGCTGAGCCACAACTGAATGTGCATACAAGAGTCATTGAGAGGCCAAATTTCTCCTTCCTGTTGGATACCAAGGGTAAGGACAGTTCTCTGAGTTCCCTAAGGCTCTCCTAGACAAGACAGTATCAGGAATGGGGCCACCTCCTGTTTAAGTTTCCTATGGATAGGAAACACCTGAAGGAATGGTTTGTTTGAACTAGCCCAGAAGTAGATAAATCTGGCAACTGAGATGTCTTTTCCTGAAAGGAAGACAGATTCTCCATCCATTAGCTATACTGCATTCAGAAGTGGACTTAATAGGTGAATGATTTGCAGCCTCCATTAAGTTTGAGACTGGTCTCCCCAAGGACCTAGGTGGTAGGGGGAAAATCATGCCCCCACTTGGTGGGGGTGGGGGAGGGGGAAGGCAGACATGTTCATACTACTTTTTTGTTGTTGTTATTGTTAGGCAATCTGGGCAAGTAATTTTCGAAGGGTCACACAGCTAGTACGTGTCTGAGGCTACATTTGAAGTCAGGTCCTCCTGACTCCAGGGCTGGTGCTCTATCCACTGTACCACCTCTTGCCATATATTTTCAATAAATATCCCTTTTCAAAATCTCATTGATGTTAATTGCATATCAATTGGGTAAAATGATAGTAAGACACTAATTAATGGAATCAGTAATATTGAAGTAATAATGTCATTGGGCAGTTAACATTAGGGAGAAACACACCAGAATGGGGGCTCAAGTTGATAGCATTAGGAAAAAACCCTGACTCTCAGAGGCAACCCTAGAACCCTGATGGGGGAGATGGAACAGAAATCTCACTCAGGGAACCCAGCCTGCCAATTTGTGTGGAGGGAAGGGAAGGTTGTAAGAGTAAGTCTTCAAACTTCCTACATCTCAGCACCCTGTATTGATGGCATTTCATTGGTTATCTGCGTATCATTAGCTACTTATAGGCTGCTGACTGATATTTGGCATTCTGGGTTCCTGACAATGTTCTTTTCTAGATTGTGCTCTATAAGGTAGTGATCAGATACCTCGAGGTTTCATGTTTTTATTGTTTGTTATATCCATTTGTGCCCTTAACTTCTCCTTCTTCTATGTATAACATTGTTTACTCTCCTAGTACTCCTAGAGGTCACTCAGTAATTTTAAAATTTTATTCTTTTAATCAGCAAAATATTGCCCATCTTCAACTGAGGATGAAAGAAAAACAAAACCTCTTTTACAAACACGTATAGTCAAGCAAAACAAATGTCCACATTGGCCATGTTTAAAAATATATGTGTATACACACATCTATGTATGTGTATGCATACACATGCATATATACATATATATGAAATATATATTTATAAATAAAATACATAAGTATATATGTATAAATATGTACATGTGTACATATATGTATGTATCTATGTATATATACATGTATATATATATAGACACATACACATATATCATTCTTCACTCAGAATCTTTCACTTCTCTGTCAGAAGGTGGGTAACCTATCCTCTGGACGTTTGTCCTCTGAAATTGTGGTTGGTCATTACATTGATCAGAGTTCCTAATTCTTTCAGAGTTGCCTGTCTTTAAAATATTATTGTTATCATAGAAATTATTCTCCTAGTTCTGTTGACTTCATTTGCATCTGTTGATAATAAGTTTTCCAAGGTTTCTTTGAAACCAGATCCTTCATCATTTCTTCCATCACAATAGTATTCTATTATATTTATGTACCATGACTTGGTTCAGTCATTTCCCTATTGATGCCCACCCCCTCAGATTCTAATTCTTTGCCACTACAAAAAGAGCTATGAATAGCTTTGTACATCTTTAGTTAGAGTTTGTTTTGTTTAGGACCAATTTCCTTAATTTACCTGGCCTCTAATTTGCCCTTCTTCCTTTTCCCCTTTCCCTCCTATTTCTCTATTGAGTGAAATGAAATTCTGTACCCAACTGCTTGTGTATTCTTCCCTCCTTTGACCTGTTCAGATGAGAGTGAGGTGCAAGTTTTGCCCATTCTCCCCATCCTTTCTTGTTTATATAGACTTTTACTTGAGATTATGTGAGATGATTTTCGCCATCCTTTCTCTCCCCCTCTCCCTTCCATGTATTCCTTTTCTCTTCTCTTTCCCTTCTTTTAATATCATCAATAACAGAGTCACTCTCAGGTCTTCTAATCAGACTTCCTCTGGGACCCCTGAGGATGATGGGGCACTAAAAGCAGAAGCCTGTTAACTTTGGCTTGGCCCAGAGTAAATTCTAAGTGCAGAAGGGTCCATCGTTCCCTGCTGGCAGTCACTTGACAATAACTCCAAATTTATTTTCTTCACATATTCCCATCATACAGCAAGGAGGAGATAGGCAAATAAAGTCTGAGAACAGCCTAGGGTATCTGATAGCAATCCAAGGAAGAGGAACATCCTGAAAGCAATAATAATCCTAGGTTACATGTAATTATATATATACTAGCATTAGCTAAACATTTCTCAAGAAATAAAACTATCTCCAGAAAGTCCTCTATATCCTCCTATGCTTTGAGGCTAATTGTTTTCCCTCAGTTTCAGGGTTCCACATATTTTAAAAATTGAAAACTGGTTAAAATAACTTTTGAGCCACAGAAAACATGCTAACACTTCCATATCAAATCATTTTATCTTGGGCAATAATCATTCTATTAATAACTTTCTTATTCAACAATTTTCTCCCTTTGGGTTTATACAGTTGAACTTAGTTGGAGAAGTGTTATATCAAAATGGGAACCCCACAAGTTTAGTTAGTATTATTATTTCCATTCTTAAGATAGGGAACTGAAAGAGGTTAACTAACCTACCAAAGTGGGACCCTCCTCAGTAAAAAAGGCTCTTGGCAAATAATATCAGGGATGTATTTCATGGAGAATGAGAACATAAAGAGAAGAGATTAAATAATCTGTCACACCCACACATGGAATATTTCCTCATCTCTGTTTCTGATATTAGACATTATAATTATTTTCTGATAAAACAAATCCCTTAAATGATGTAAATTTAGGGAGTAATAAGACAATGGAGAACTCAAGGGCCATAGTATAACGAGCAGTTGGCTCAGAAAATATGGTTTTAAATCTCAACTCTGACGTTGACAAGGTGTGTAACTATGAACAAGGCATTTAACCTTTCTGAGCCTCAGTTTCTTCATCTGTAAAATGTAGATCGTAATGCCTCCGGTCAAAGGGTTGTTTTCAGGAAAGAGCTTTGTAAACTGTAAGGTACTACACAAATGTAAACTTTAAAAGACACAACCCACTTTACACAAACCCACTACGGATGTTCTAATCCAGATCATTCACTTTTCCAAAGGATTCACAGTAAGACTCTCCAATAACAAACTTCCCTCCTGCATTTAAATTATAATTAACAAAAATTTCATTTATAGCCAGCTTTTCAGAAATCCACGGCATATAAATTTAGCTACAAAGTATAACACTGCTAGTACATGACATGGTACCTAGAGTGTTCTGGTATCTCTTCTCTTTTAAAAATGTAAATGTGTGCATGCAATAGATGTTTCCCTTCTTAATCTTCTCTAGCATCACAAAATTTGCCTAAATTAAGCAAAATGATTGTGTACAAAGAAGATTCAAGGTATT
The DNA here is from genome assembly GCA_028627135.1 of Pseudochirops cupreus. Lineage (NCBI taxonomy): Eukaryota > Metazoa > Chordata > Mammalia > Diprotodontia > Pseudocheiridae > Pseudochirops > Pseudochirops cupreus. The sequence goes on along the minus strand of CM053582.1, from coordinate 301,069,459 downwards.
TGGGTTCTTAGTTAATTCTTAACTTTGAACAAAGTGCATCACCTCCTTTCACAATTTCTCCATCTTTGATTGGGATGAATTAAACCTGCCCCACCCCCTTGAGAGGCATGTGAAAGTTTTTTAGAAAATAAAAAAGATGTAAAAATTTGGAATGTTGTTATTACTATGGCAATGCAGGATTGGGGCATTCATCGTGGTCCCTTTCTCAAAGAACATATCCTTCAGTAAAGGGTGAGAGCACATGTCCGGATCCATGAGAGGTGCCTCATGGAAGAGGGTTCAGTCTCGATCCAGTATGCATAATCTATACCCCTCCTGTTGAAGTTTAAACACATTCCTTATTGTGTGAAGGCAGGATGAATGTGTGTGTGTGTGTGTGTGTATGTGTGTGTGCTTCAAGGATGGCATGGAGAGAGATGATCTAAGATTTGGGCCACTCATCATAATTGTTACTGTTTGTCCTTCATTCTTGAAGAGGACTATGACATCGGGAAGTGATGCCATGACTTACAAGTGAATTAGATTTAAGTGAGGGAGGACTGTGTAAGGTCACCAGTGTCACTTTCTTCTCTGGAGCCATCTGGGTCCAGTGACAAGATATATAGATCAGGACCACTGGTAATGACTCCCACACATCATAGAGAAGGATAATCACAACACTTACCTGGGGTTTCAGAGCTGGGAAGGTTGGGTAAGGTGAGAGGAACACTCAGTAATCAGGACAACCAAGGCTATAGGATCTTTCTTCCAGTCTCCAAGAGGAGTATCAGGCTATAATTATGTTTATATGCTTCTCCTCAAATATGTCTAATCTAGAGATATGATTTTAGGGGTTCAAAAGGAAAATCCAGAATCCCAGTTACTGTGTAGCTGTGGACAATTAATTTAACCTGGATCTCAGTTTGCTCATTTTTTAATACATTTCATTTCCTCTTTCTAAATGAGTCTCAGTTTCTTCATTTTTAACCTGGGGAATGGTAGTACCTGAACTACCTATCTCAAAGGGCTGTCAGAACAAGTATCATAAAGATTTGCAAGTACATTCATTCAACTCTTCATAACATTTGGTGTTTTCTTGGCAGAGATATTGGAGTGGTTTGCCATTTCCTTCTCCAGTTCATTTTACAGATGAGGAAACTGAGGCAAACAGGGTTAAGTGACTTGGCCAGGGTCACATAGCTAGTAAGTACCTGAGGCCAGATTTTGAACTCAAGAAGATAAGTCTTCCTGACTCCAAGCCCAGCACCCTATCTGCTGTGCCACCTAGCTGCCCAGGATTTACAAAGATTTACAAAGCACTACATAAACATGAATTATGATTATTATCAAAGTTCCTGGGAAATCTAATTAGTAATCAGATAGTTGCTTGGTGATCATGGAATTGGAATAAAAAATAAATCTTAGAAAATTGAGGGATATGTTATCCAGACTATGGTAAAAGTTGACAAGCTCTTTCTACTGTGCCTTTCTGGCAATTGGGTCACTTCTATCTACCAGATACAGTATTTGTCTCCATGGATGATGCTGAATTAACACTCATAGCTCAATGAGAACCACCACCCTTCTTCCTGCATCTGTCATCACAACATCACTCTCCTTGTTACAAATTCTAAATTTACAGACTAATTTTCATCAATTACATTTTAAGTAGTTGCCTTCCAGATGACAGATAATAAGGCACCTTACATCTAGCATTCCTTTCTCTTCTGATCATATTGTAGAATGAGTTACTTTAAAAAAATTTCCTGAAGCCAGTTAATTCCATACGTGATGTGTGGATTTGCAGTAACTTCCTTTCATAGAAAATGTTGCTTCCTGACCGTCTCTATAGATTTAAGGGTCTATTGTACATCGATTGTACATCATGGATTATAATTTAATGAGGAGGAGTAGAATGTTACCCAAAATTGCTTCAGGAATCACTTAACCATACCAGTGTCCTAAGTTGCCTATCCTTAATCCAGGATAATGAATTACTTTAGCTCACATATGATCAATATTCACAGGACTATAGGCCCCAAAGTAAGAGGAACCTAAGACTGAAGACAAAGAGAAAACTGAGGTAAAGGCCAAGAGGATGACAAAACATTATAGTTTGTTGAAACCAAAAAGAATAGAAAGACATGTGAAGTAAGGTGGGCAATGAGGGGAAAGTGAAAATGATGGCTGGAAACAACTAGATTTTTGTTCATGGGAACAGACCACAAAATCTGAAATGGTTTTAGAAGAAAATTTATTAGGTTGTTTGGTTAAGGAGAGCACACCAAAGAAGTGGTTCTCTGTCCCCAAACTCTGGAAGATATATATCATATAAGATTTTGACAAAGGTTTCTCACACAGGAACCCTACATACACAATTAAGAAATTTTGTTGGGGCAGCTAGGTGGTGCAGTGAATAGAACACCAACCCTGGAGTCAGGAGGACCTGAGTTCAAATCTGGCCTCGGACACTTAACACAAAAACTAGCCGTGTGACCTTGGGCAAGTCGCTTAACCCCCAACTGCCCTCCAAAAAGCAAAAAAAAAAAATTTTTTTTTTAAATTTTGTCAAGAGGGCAGCCTGAAAACAACGTAGATTGAGATAGATATGAGTAATTGTAACCCTAAACAGAAGCTTGGGGTGGACCCCTCAGGAGTTCCTGGATGTGGTAACCCAAAACAAGAATGCTTTGGGGGGACCCAGGGCCTGGGGGAATAGGAAATACCTTGTAGACATCTCTGGCATTCCTAGGGAATAATTGAGGTCCAACAACATTCTGAGTATGGAATAATTCCTCATACACACTCCTCACACCATATAATAAATAATTTCTCCTATGGGATTTATAATCAAAGGACCTAGGTTCAAGCACTAGTGTTGCTAATTACTATGTGTGTCCTTGGGCAAATTACTGAAACTCTGTGGGATTCAGTTTCTTCATGTGAAAAATACAGGGCTGTAATAGAGGTGCCATCCAGCTCTGAATTTCTAGCTATGGATGTCATCATATTAAAATTAGCTAACTCATGTATTATTAGCTACCTATGGCTCCAGTCTTACATTGTTGCTCTTCAGGTGTTCAGTCCTGTCTGAATCTTCATGGCCCTGTGGACCATATTGTGCTGATACTGTCCATGGGGTTTTCTTGGCAGAGGTATTGGAGTAGCTTGCCATTTCTTTCTCCACTGGATTAAGGCAAACTAGAGGTTAAGTAACTTGCCCATGGTCACATGGCTGTAGCTGGGCTTTCATTTTCAAAGAAGATCAATGACATCACAAGGGATGTCTTGACTTTCCAGTGAATTGGATTTAAGTGAGACAAAGTTGTACCAAGTCGTCGACCTCACTTTCTCTCTCTTCCAGAGTCGCTGAAGTCCAGTGACAAGACAAAAGTCAAGACAACAGGCAATGACCCAGGATGAAATTAATGACCTTGGCATCTTTGATGTCTGACCAAGCTCTAAGCTCCACAACATCTGCTTTAGCCACCTCTGTGGCCATTGGGATAAACTCTCCTCATCCTCTCATTCCACCAGGGAAAGTCTTCACTCTTCATGTGCTTGGGTAGATATCCCCCTAACTCACCGAAAACCCTCAACCTGGTGTAGCCTGTCTGGGGAGACAGTTTTATTGAGGTGTGGCCACTGTGCATGCTACAGCTTCTTGGAGCCAGTGTCTGAGGCTGGATTTTAACTTAAATTTCACTGATTCCAGGCCCAGTGCTCTATCCATTGAGCCACCTAGCTGTTTACATTACCAACTGCTTTGTGGACATCTCAAACTTGGCATCTTGAATTCAACCAATCAACAACAGAACTCATTTTATTTCCCTTGTTCCAAACTTTCCTATTACTATAGAGGACCCTGCTAATTGCCCAGTCATCCAGGCTTTTGGCATCATCCCCCTGTCTCCTGCTCCCTCCACATATCCATTATGTCAGCAGGTCTTGTTTCTACCTTCACAATATCCTTCTGCATATCTGCTTCTCTCTGCTCGCACAAATACTACTTCAGTACAGGATTCCATTACGTGGATTATTGTCAGAGTCTTCTAATTGGTTTCCCTGCCTCAAATCTCTCCCTTCTCCAATCCATTCTCCACTCAGATGCCAAAATGATTTTGCAATAGTATAGGTCTAATCAAGTCACTCCATTTTTTCCTCCAACTCCCCTACTCATTGATTACTAATGGCTCCCTATGACTTTCAAGATAAAAAATTAAGGCCTCTATTTAACATTTTAAAATCTTCACAACCTGGCCTCTTTCTATCTTTCTAGTCTTCTTACTCTCTATTCCTCTCCATATACTATCTGATTCAGCAATGCTGGCCTACTGGAAGTTGCTGAGATGGTTCACTTCAGATGTTACATGCCTTTTTATAGCCGTCCTCTCTGCCTGCAATGATCTCCTTCCAATGGTTCTCCTCTACCTCTTGGCCTTCCCTGTTTCCTTCTAGACAGCTCAAATCCCATCAAAGGAGACCTTTCCTGACCCTCCCCGCTCCCCTTTAGATATTACCTTCCATTTGTTCTGGATAGATCTTGTTTTTACATACTTGTTTATAAATTATCTCTCATTAGATTCTGAGCTCCTCAAAGACAGGAACTTTTTTGCCTTTCTTTGTATCCCAAGCACTTATCACAGTGCCTATCATAGAGTCAGTATTAGTAAATGCTTGTTAACTGATGAGAAGTAACCCATTTTATTATATGATTTGGAAATAAGTCACCAGTGAGCTAAGATACTTCCTTACACATTATCAAGAAGCCAATGTGTAATTAATATAAAATGAGATATAAAATTAATGTGTAATGTAATTAATATAAAATAAGTATATTCATAAATTTCCAATGAGACCTAAAATGATTTCAAAATGAGTAATAGTAATGTTGGGATTGGTGACAAATCTAAATTGAAAGATGATAGAATCAGAATTTTTCAGTGGATCTATAGCACTGTGTGGGAAAGAGGGAGCTCTGGTCAATAGACACAAGTATCCTTTGAGCTGGCATCCTGTACATAGCATTACATAGTAGAAGAGAGTCAGAAGACCTGGGTTGGATGCTATCTGACTGTGGATGGCTCACATCTCTTTAATTTCATCTGTATATTAGGGACAATAAAACTTGCACTATGTGGGAATAGGAAATGTTTAATGTCAAGAAATCACTCTATAAACTTTAAAATACTATACAAATGTGAGAAATTATTATTTGACTTATTTTTAAAACCAAAGTATAATACCCATTTCAATTCAAAGTCAACAAACATTTAAGTCCTAGTACTGCGCTAGGTTCTGGAAAAGAGGCTAAGTGTAGATAAGACACAGTTCATACACTGATAGAACTTATGAGCTAGTACAATTGGTTCCAAAGTGGGGGCCAGGGGAGTTATAACCTGACTATATAAGGCATAAATTAACCAACCAGAGGGTGGAAACACTGGTCACAACGTGCTTGCTGTGGGATAGCCATCGTGGGATTTGGCTCCAAGGAATCACCTAATATTCCACCATTCTACCCCTTCCCTTTGCTGTGCAAATTCCCTCCCTCTAACTCCTAAGCCTGGTGCCTGATTCTGAGGACAGCTACAGCCTAAGCTAATAGTTACCAACAGCATTTGCAGATGCTCTTAGGAAAAATCTGACCCACTCCCTGCACATATCACCTCATGGCTGCCTCTCAGAGGACTGTGTTTTAGGGACAGTGACTCCTGAGTAAGAACACTGCTCCTACCATCTTCATTTTAAGGGGGATAGAGTAAGTCACCCAAAACAAGAGGGCAAGAATGGATTGTGATCTGAATCAGAGATATCATCGTATTATCTCTGCTGCCCAGCCCACCTTTCTTCCAAACTTTCCTACTGCTACTGAGGGCACCCACCACCCTTCCGGTCACTCAGTTTTCACAGCTTCAAGGGTCATGTTTACCTCCTTCGTGGTCTTCTACATCTCTTAAGTCACTTGCTTTCTCTCTATCTGCTCAGCCACCACCCCAGGTCATGTCCTCTTGCCTAGTCTATTCCAATAGCCTGCTTTTTGGTCTCTTTGCCTCAAGTCTCTCTCTGCTCAAATCCATCCTCCACACAGCAGTCCAAGCGATTTTCCTAAAGTGAAAGTCTGACCATATCACTCCCCTACTCAACAAACTATAAGTGGTTCCTTATTGACTTTATAAAATATTATTCCATCTTTATCTCATCCTTTTTCTATTTTATAAAATATATAATCATCAGCATTATTGTATGTGTATGAAATTTATAATAAATGTTAGTTTATACTATTAATATTAATTTACATGTATAAAATTTATAAATAAGTAGATATTACTTTATATATTATAAACATTAATTTGCATATATATTATAAATACGTACATATACACATATAAGGAATGTATGCTTAAATTTTTTTTTTACTGATAGGGGTGGAGTGCATGATAGAAAATGATGGAAGACCATTAGTCTAATAGAGGGATAAGACACTATACTCTACCCTGTTTAGCAACATGTAGAATCTTGTGTTTGGTTCTGGAAGGCACAATTTAGGAAGGGCATTGACAAACTGAAGTGAGTCCAAAAGATGGTGAGATGCCTGAAAGTCATGTAATAAAAGGATACACCAAAGGAAGTAGAGGTTGTTTAGTCTGGAGAAGAGAAGCCTTGGGAGTGCAGGGAGAGGGAAAAGGGAAGTGAGAAGGACAGAACTGGTATTTGAAAGCATGTCATATGGAAGAGGTATTCAAGTCATTCTGCCTGATAGAAATATAAACTTTGACTTGAAATAAGGGAAAACTTTCTAATAATTATCAATGTCCAAAAGCAGAGTGGGATGTCTTCTGAAAGTAATAGGTTACCCTTCACTAGAGGTCCTCAATCAGAAGCTTGAATGGTGATCAATTTAATTCACTTTTTCTCTATTCCATACAACTTACATTTCTTTTTAAATAAATAATAACTTTATTATGTATTTAAAGTATGTAACTTTCATAGTCATCTTACTTGTCTGCAACTTTCTGTTCTCTTTCATGAATTTTTTTTTAAAAGTTACTTCAATTACCCTCTTTTTTTCTTTTCCTTTTTTCTACCCTATCCCCATTTCCTCACTTATTCCACAATTGGAAAAAGAAAAGGAAAGCCCTGATACTAACTATGCATAGTCAAACAAGAACAAATTCCCACATTGATCAAGTCTCAATTATTCTCTCTCATTATGAAAAAGTAATGAGTTCATCACCTACCCTTCGGTTGGTGGGATAGAATGCTTGGGAACTGTGGTTTGACCAATTAAATTCATTCAACAGCCACCATGTAAATGGCACTGTGCTGAGTGCTAGGGGTACAAAGAAAAAAAATTCCTAAAAAAGTCTCTGCCCTCAAGATTCCTTTTAGAATGGAGTAGAACAGGTAAAGAAAGGAGTACAGAGAAGTGAATAAAAGAGAATTTGAGGAGGGAGGGGTTATTAGCAATAGGGGGATCAGGAAATCTTCCAGCAGCTTCAGAGTTGAGCCTTGAATTAAACTGAGGATTCTAAAAGATGAGAGGTGAGGATGGAGTGCATTCCAGGCATAGGCAATAGACTGTGCAAAGAAACAGAGGTGGAAGATAGAAGACCAAATTCAGAGAACAGCAAGTAGGTCAGTAGGTTTTGTTGGAACCCAGAGTATTTAAAGAGAAATAATAGGAAATAAGTCTGAAAAGGTATGGGGGACCCAGACCGTAAAGGATTTTAACCACAAACACTAATTAAGTGCCTATATTTACAGGGTATGTTAGGTAATGGGAATACAAAGATAAACAATGAATAGTCCCAGCCTTGAGCTTACAGAAATGTCAAACTGAGAAATTGTATTTTATTATTTTATTTTATTAAAATTTTATTTTATTATTTATTTTATCCTAGAGGTTCTTGAGCAAGGGAATGACAGGGTCCAGCCTGGGTTTTAAGAAGGTAAAATGGCAACTGTGTAGAAGATAAAGTGAAGACGTGGCAGACAAACCTGGGGATTCAATTAAGCTGTTGAAATAGTCTTGGCATAAACATCCAAATTAGAATGGTGGCCATATGAGTGGAGAGAAAGGGATTTTAAATACAAGAGATGTAGAGATAGAATCAATATGATTTGGCAAGTCTGGACACATGAAGAATAAGGAAAAGGGCTGGAAGACAATTAGAGTCAAGATTGACTCCTAGGTTGTAAACCTAGGCTAACTAGAACAGAAAGAGGAAAATTTGGAGGTGGGGTAGATTTGGGGGGAAGACAATGAGTTCTGAACTGTATTAATTTTGAGATGCCTGCATGATAGCCCAAGAAAGCAACCAATGATGTAAGACTGGGATTTAGGGAGGAAATTAAGACTGAATTTATAGGCTTGAAATACCAATATTTGAGAATCATCTGCATAAAGATGATCATTGAATCCATGGGAGCTAATGAGATCACTAAAAGGGGGGGAGGGGAGTAAAAGAGAGGAGACCACTTGCCAGGACTGTTGTTGAGAAGATTCCTGTGAGATATAGGTTGAATTAGTTGACCTCTGAGGGTCCCTTCCACCTCTAAGATTGTGTTTCTCTAACAATACAAATAACTACGATATTATATGATAAGTGTATTAGAAGATTGTAAAACAAAAAGCCCATAAAGACTAGCCAGAAATATCACAAACCTTATTAGTTACAATTTAAGCAAAATAATATTAAAGACTGATATTTCCTAAATATGTAAATCCACCAACTCATCAAAAATAAGGGGAAAACACAGCTGTTTACACAAGACCTCCAACAATGTTTTGTGCTGTAGGCTCCCTCTACTGGCTCTATAATACTAAATAAAAGGTGCAGAGAACTGAGCTGACGAAATTTTGGAATTCAGAACAAAGTTTTCTTTACTATCACAAAGGACATCTTAGTAAAACAATGGGGTGAAGTTTAAAAAGATAATTACTGGTTGTGGCAACTGTCACAAAGTCTATCTTGTCTGAATGCAACCTCTTCTCACTCTTGTTGTTCACTTATAACCTTTTGGAAATTTTGCTATAGATCTCTGGACAGGAATTTCCTAAATCATTTGGTTCATTTGCATGCTACTTCATCGTCAGTTAGCTACAAGGTTGTTCTCTGTCTGGTTGGCTTTTTATCTCAACAAATAAGAATTTGTTTTAGATCAAGAAGTGGGAAAATGAAAACTGTTTCTCCCATTGGACAGCCAGTTAAAGGAAGGCAAAAGTATCCCATGTTTATAAGAAGGTGGAAGGAAATAAACATTTATATACTGCCTACTATATTCCAGGCACTGTGACAATGGTTTTACAGTGACAACCCTGCAAAGTTCTGCTATTATCCTCATTTCTTAGTTGAGGAAACTGAAGCAGACAAAGGCTAAGTGACTTCACATCGCTAATTAGGGTCTGAGGCTGGATTTGAACTCTGATATTCCTTATTCCAGGCGGGGCACTCTATCCACTGTGCCACTTGTTAACATATAGACAATATGACTGAAGGAAATAAAGCAATTGGTATAAACTTCAAACATCCTTAAACAATTAGGAAAATAAGCATTTCCCACTTGAAATGAGTCAAAGAAATGCAATTAGAATCCAGAACCAATGCATTTTGAATTCATAATGGGTTTCCAGAAAACTAATGACTAAGGAAGGATTCTCTTTATAAATCTCTACTTTTCATGAAATAAACATGAAATCTACTGTTGATCCAATTTACACCTGACAGCCAATCTTCTGAACCTTTTTAAAATTTGGTTAGGCTGGCTGTTCCATGAATCTCTCATTGGGTCCATCCTCTATACTTTTTTTTTCCAATTTAGTACTATTAAAGAAGAAAATATTCATACTGTATTCTGCATTTAGGCTCCAATTGGTCAGAAACAATTTTATTTAATTCAATGTTAGTCTCATTCCAAGTTATTTCTGACAGAAAGTAAGGTGTCCAAAATGACAATTCCATCATTCTACATTCTAGAATTTCATCATAAGTTTTTACCCCAAGATAAGTTTAGATTACATTTATAGGAATCTCAAGGAAGAAGAACAAGACATGTAACAATACATTTCTGGGTTAAGATGCAAAGGCTGAACAACCTCTTTCTTATTTGAACATGCCTCTTCAAGGAAATCAATAGGGTTCTTCCCAGAGATGAGTATTGAGAACCTAAGCTGGATTGGAGCCCTACAGAGTAGTTTAGGAACAAGTATGCTAGTAAATATTTAACAATCAGCTGTCAGGAAAAAATGTACATGGGACACATTTTTAAGTTTAATATGCTTTATTAACATTTTCTTCATCACTTAAATCTAGACGATCAATACAAAGGAATAATCAAGTCCTGATCTGTAATTTTTCTGAGACTCACAAAGACAATATAGCAATCCTCAAGGCAGTGTACTCCAGCACAACCCTGCATGAAGGGCTTTTTCCATGGGTTGACCCTAACCAGATTTCTTCAGGGGATAGAGAAGAAGAAATTGGTTTTTAGATGGGTCAATATCCTTATTATTTCCTTAGTGAGGAAAGCAATGAAATTTTTGGCTATTATTGTTAATAGATTTATTTAACAAAATATTTAACGAAAGGTCTCCCCCCATCTTCAAACTAGGAGTTAAATAAAGGCCTCTTTAATAGTCCAGAGCATAATATTTTTAGTTTAGAAAATGTTTTTAAAAAATATGGCAACTGGTACTCAGATTGGACAGACTTTTAGTGGAAATTGCTGAATTGGGAGTGTCATTTTATGAGTTAAAAAGTGAAGAAAAATGGATATTTAAAAAAATACGAATGTGATTTCCTCAGACTGTGCTCAAAGTATTTTGGACAAATCACTTAACCTCTCCGAGACTGTTTTCTTGTCCTCATCTGATCAATTTTTCACCAGGTAAAATGGAGATAATCCTTGGATTTCTACCTTCTTATCATTTTCTGTCCTCTGACACTGCTACCACCTGGGTCAGTCTATTATCAGTTCGAACCTGGACTATGGAAATAGCCTGCTGATTGGTCTTCCTGCCTTAAGTCTTTACTCAATCCAGTCTATCCTCCCCTTAGCTGTCAAATTGGTCTTTCTGAAGCGCAGGTCTGACCATTCAATAAACCGCTGTTCAGTGAAGAGCTAAAATCCTGTATTTCACAAGATCCAGATCTCCCTCAATGCTAATACTCACCCTCTGTGATTGTATCTCTTGTTTGTACAGAATGATTTGCATGTTGTTTAATCGTGTCTAACTCTTTGTGACTCCATTTGGGAGTTTCTTGCCAAAGATACTGGAGTGGTTTTCCATTTCCTTCTGCAGCTTATTTTAAAGATGAGGAAACTAAGGCAAATAGGGTTAAGTGACTTGCATGTGGTCTCCCCCATTAAATAATGAGCTTCAGGAGGGCAGGGACTGCTTTTTGCTTGTCCTCAGCACATATTACAAGGTCTGGAACACAGCGGGTGTATAAGAAATGCCTGTTGATGATGTTGTTGTTGATTATTATGCTTAAAGAATTGTGTATATGGGGAGAAATAGTGCGTTTCACTCCTGTATAATTATTACCCTCACTACTTAGGAAGGACCCCTTTCCCCAGGGTCATCAATATTCATTAGCTCATCCCTTACAGAAAAGGAAATAATTTTTTTAAATTCTCTAACATTTTGTAAACCAGTTGTGATCTGCTGCTATATGCTATTTGATTAGGGGTCATGATGGTAGTGGGGTGTTTCCTATTTTTTTTTACAGCTTACTTGGATAGAACAAGGAAAGCAGAAACTTGTGAAGGATTTCTTCTATCAGTTACTAACATAACAGTTATAATACAAGAAAACATTTAAAATTGTTTTAGATATATTGCCATTTTGCACAAGACACTCCATTTCCTCACTCTGAGCATTTTCACAGGCTGCCCCCCATTCCAGGAATGCTTTCTTTTCTCATTTCCATGTCCTAGCTCCCCTCAGTTCCTCTTCCTTCCAATGTCAGCTAAAATCCCACCTTCTTCACGAAGTCTTTTCTGGTTTCCCAAAATGCTAATGGCTCCCCTCTGAGATTGCCTCCAAATTTACCCAGTATTTATCTTTTGTGTGTGTGTGTATAAATATTTATATATATATATATGTATATATATGTATATATATGTGTGTGTATATATGTATATGTGTATATATATGTGTGTCTGTGTGTGTGTGTGTGCACGTTATCTCCCCTCCTTTAATTACAAGCTTCTTGAGGGCAGGATTTAGCAACGTGCCTGGCACACAGTAAACAATTAATCAATGCTTGTTACCTTGCCTTGCTGACCTGACAAACAAATGTAATGAAACATTCTTCTGTGGTTTATTTTGCAAGATAAAATCTTGTTTAATCAAGTTAAATTTTTAAACAGCATACTTGAGGGAGAGAGGGTGATAACTTGGCTTTGTCTTATCAAACTGTGAGTTATTAGCAACTCCACTGTGAACTTGAAACACTTCCACCCAGTGTTTAACCTACGATCCAGATATCTAAATTGAATCCTAGGAAAGATGAAGATGAAAGAATAAAGAAAATGTGAGTGTGGGCAGTTTCTCCAGGAAAAGGTGAATAAAATACTCAAACTTTTTATTTGTTCAAGTTCAGTAACAGCCTCACTGATTTCTGTTCTAGTATTAAATCTTTGCAGACAGTCCTCAAACACAGCAAAGTTTCAGTCACCGAGGGTTTATTTCCTAGAAATGTGCAAAATTATTTTCCATAATAATGGAGACAAAAATGATGGAAAATCAAAATTTTGTAAGTCAGCAGTTCTCAGACTTGTTGATCTCAGGACCACTTAACACTTAAAAATTACTGAGAACATCGAAAAGAACTTCTTTATGTGAGTTACAGCTACCAATATTTACCTAATATAAATTATGCCTTATTATTATTATGAAAATAATTTTGACCCTATAGGCCCCCTGAAAGGGTCTTATTGCTGTAGGTCAGCCGAAACACTCCCAAGAAGCAGATTAAAAATGTAATTGGGAAATATCTGGCAAAATAAATAAAAATACGAAAGAATACAGATAATGTCAAAGTGTGGCTTCTAACTCAACTTGCAGCCCATGGGGCTCTTTATCTATGGTTTCTACTGGAGTTTGACACCACAGTTGGAAGTAATCTCCTCACCTCTAAAAGTTCTCCCAGCTAAGCAGCTAAGAGTAGGAAGATTGATTTAAGATTTTCATTTCCTCTTTCTGCACCTACTCTACCCCCTTGGTGGTACAGGCTAATTAACAGCCAAATGGGGTTAAAGGCAAATACCCAAAGCAAGAAAACCCAAGCACCTGGATAACCTGGCCAAAGAAGTTTGACTATATGGCGATTCACTGTATTAAAAGCACTCATTTAAGACTCCTTGTGCTTGAGAATTCCCAGGAAAGTGATGTTCTTCCTTTGATGTTCTCTTTTGTTGTTTTTTGTCGTTTGGTTTTATCCTACAGATAAATTCCTCTAAGAGGTGCCTTTTCTTGCAGCCTCTGGGGACTCTGCTTTTATTCTATGGTTAAAAAGCATATCTAGGAAGAAGCTGGGAATATGGAAACGTCATTGCAAAGCCCATCTCAAACACTTAATACAGTGTGATTACGAGTAAATCACTTAACCTCCTAGATTTCAGTTTCGTCATCTGTAAAACTGGAATAATAACCCCACGACTATCTACTACATAGAGACATCTAGGTGGAGCAGTGGACAGACTCATTTTCCCGAACTCAAATCCTGCCTCAGGCACTTACTAGTTGTATGACCCTGGCTGGGCAAGTCACTTAATCCTGTTTGCCTCAGTTCCTCATCTGTAAAATGACCTGGAGAAGGAAATGGCAAACCCCCTCCAGTATCTTTGCCAAGAATACACCAAATGGTGTCACAGAGAGAACACTACTGAGCAACATCTACCTCATACAGTTATTGGGAGAAAATGTAAGTTTAGCAAATGTGAGTCTCTGCAACATTTCTCGCTTTATGTCAAGAGGATGTGAAGTATGCTTTTAGCACATGCCCCTCGCTCCCTTTTTCATTTTTTGCCCCTTATTGCAACTGAGGCTCAGCCTTTAGACATCTGTATATTTGTCAGTCTCACTTCCCTCATCTCAGGCAACCGAGCATGTTTGAGCCCTGTATGTAGTTTCCCAGCAAAGCCTTCTTTCTCTACATCCTCCCAGTCACAAACATTTTCTAAGTGGTTATTAGGTGCCGGGCATTGTGCCCCCTCGGTCTCTTTTCCCTTCTGCTTCCAGCCCAGGCCCCCTTCCCACATCTACCAGGCTTTCCTTTCGGAGCAGCCGGGTTTGAAAGAGCCCAGGTCTGTGCAGCCAGACAAACACGGCTGGAATGCAGCCTCTTCCTTGCTACCTGTACTACCTGGGACCAGTCGACCCATTTCTCTAAGTCTGTTTCCTCATCACTAAAATAATGAAGGGACTGGAGGGAGTGGATGCTTTCCAAGGTCTTTTCGCTGCAACTCTATGACTCAATGGTCCCGCCGGCACTGCTTTCCACTCCTCATTTTCTCGTTCTCTTCCCCTCTACTTATTCCTCTCTTCCTCCTCCCCAGACTGTTCCTTCCCCTCTTCTTTCTCCCTCTTCCCTTCTCTTTTTGATTCTTCTCCCCTCCGTTTCCTCCTCTCCTTCCCCTATTCTTACCTCTCCTTTCTATTTCCTCTTCCCTATTTTCTTTCCCCTTAAGCATTTAAGCCCTATTGTATCCTCTTTGCTCCCCGATTTCTCTTTCCCTGCCCTGGTTCTTCTTCCTCACCCCCTTTCCCTGTTTCTCTTCAACTCCTCCTCCTGATCTCTTGACTCCCGTTTCCTCTTCGTGGCCACTTAGTGTTTCCTCCTTTCCCTTTTTCTCTCCTCCTATTAGATTTGTCCGTTTTTCTTCCTCTCTTTCCTCTCGTCGTTCTCTCGGGCTTCTCCCCTCGCCCCGCCCCCTGCCGTCCCGGTAGGCGGGGCTCGCGGCTGGAACGCGACGGTTGCCTAGGCGACGGGGCAGCCTTGGAAGGGGCTGCGCAGTGTTTCTCTGGCTGGGCTCGGAGAACAGGGCTGCGGGAGCGCGCCCCTGAGGGCCGGCGTGGGGGGCACTGTCTGTGGGTCAGTCGGTCGTTCCTTCTCTTGGGAGGGTGGCACTTCGGCGACTGGAGAGGGGACTATGAGCCGGTAAGAGGAGGCGGGGTCCCCTCTCCCATCCTCTTCTCTCTTGTCTGACTCTGCTGATTATCGTCCCTACCTTCTCTTCTCCACGCTGTAGGTGCGGGCCTCGATGCTCCGGGGCTTCCAGGACTGTGCTTTCTAAGGTAAGAGTGAAGCCGAAGCTTGGGATCGTTTTCTACACCACCACCCCCCCCTTTACCCCACCACCAACCTTACTCTGGCGATAATCAAGTGAGGGAAAAAAAGATCCATTCGGTTCCTCAAGCATTTATGAAGTTCCTTCTGTTTGCAAGGCGTCCCATCCCATGGAGCGCACCTAGAAGCATCAGGCAAAGATAGGGGTCACTGCCTTCCCCCCACCTCCCAAGTCCCAGTTCCTTCCAACTCATGAAAAGCCATGGGCAGGAAGTCATCGCTCTCAGACTCTAGCTCCACAAGGAGTCTGTGACTCTAGGGCCTCTCTCTTTGTCTTTCTGGGTCTCAGTGGTCCCATCTGTAAAGTGAAAGGGGTTGGGACTATGGTTTCCAAGGCTTCTTCCAGCACTAATAAGCTTTGGTTCTATAACACTGACGTTCTACGTTCTTGAAAAGCGCCGCTTTTCATTCACACCGGCCGTTCTATTTGTAAGTTAGTAGTGAAGATGATTGCTCACACCTGTATAGAGAGACAGGGCTAAAAGTGGCCTATTTCCCTAGAAGGTAGATCACCATGGAGGAAACTGAGTCTCAGAGAGGTTAAGGGTCTTGCCTAAATCCATAAATGCTGTGATTCCAAATCCAATACTCTCTTCCCATTATTTCAGCCTCTCTTTCTAAAACAGATTATTCTCAATGTTATGTAATATACTCCAGTGGCTGGATGTTGTTTCTTTTGTTTTTAACTACATAGATTTCTCCTATTGAGACTGTAAACAGTACAAGAGTAGGGACTATTCTTCCCTTTATTTTCAATAACACTTGATAGACTAGTGAGCCCCCTTTAGTTGCTTTAAAAAATACATGAGATTATTTTGCAGGGCTGGAGTAGATCTTGTACCCAAATAATACTACAGAAGATATGAGTATTTGTGCAAACTAATTTGTACCCCTTAAACTGTAGTTCTAGTGGGATTTGTTCATTATTGGTGGTGTTGGTAGTGGTTTGTGTTTTCAGCAATGGTATCAGACTTCTGTTTTCTTTTGAATAAATTTAGTATATTCTTTGTAGAAGCAAAATTAGTACTTGCTTTTTTTTTTAGAGATAAGTTTTGTTTTCTCCTACTTATAGTCACAATAGCCAACTGTATTGTCCCACCAGGTGCCTAGAAGTAGTTTTAGAGGAATATATGAAAACATGGGGGAAAATTCCCCATCATGTCATCTCCTGGTTTTCTCTAATCCATTCACTTTATGCTTTCTCCCTCATATTTTATCTTCTTAGTTCACTTAAACCTTTGCTTTTGGGCACATGACAAAAATTCCATGAACTCAGATGCCTAGAAAATTGAGGTCTTCTGGCTAATCTAATTATCAGGTTTATGTAGAGTTGACCAGAACACTATTTTTTATCTTCTTTATTGTAAATTCATCTAACTGTTCTTGCTGTATAGTAAGAGTATCATGAACATAATAGGATTTTTTATTCAAGCATTTTGAAAAATCTGAATCATTTTGAATGTTATGATAATCATGAGGCACTTATTAAGTGACAACTATTTGCTAGACTCTGTGCTAGGTGCTGAGGATATAAACACAGGAAATGAAACGCTCTCTCCTCTCAAGCAACTTACATTCTATCAAGGCAGACAACATCTACATACATAATTATATAATGACTATACAAGGTAGTTAAGGAGAAGGGGTAGCTAGATGATATAGTGGAGAAAGGGCTGGCTCTGGAATCAAGTCTCAGACGCTAGCTGTGTGACCCTGGTCAAGTCACTTAACCTTGTTTGCCTCAGTTTCCCCATCTGTAAAGTGAGCTGGAGAAGGAAATGGCAAATTGCTCCCGTAACTTTGCCAAAGAAATCCCAAATGGGGTCACAAAGAGTTGGACACGACTAAAAAACAACTGAACAACAGGAAAACTTAGGGAGAAAGGGTACTAACGAGAGAATCAGGAAAGCTTCATATAGAAAGTGATACTTGAGCTACATCTTGAAATAAGTGAGGGATTCTATAAAATAGAGCTGAGGATGAAGGGAGTACATTTCAGGCATGGGAAATGGCCAGTGGGAAGGTAGGGGAAAAGGCCAGTTTGACCAGCCCATAGAGGTCCAGAAGGGTAGTAATGTATGAGTTTGGAAAGATAATGGGACCAAGCTGTAAAGGGTTTTAAAAAGTAAACAGAGTGGAAAGTAATGGACCTCCAGCAAAGACCTACCTTGGATTCATACTTGTAATGTGGAGATGAACTTGGGTTCTTAAAAATTTATGTGTTAAGAACACAGCTCTGGTGGGTCCTGCTGACCTGTAAAGGTTTCAAATAGTCTCTGAATGATTTGTTTACCCTCAGAGGACCAGCTTAAGTAAGGTCCAAGTAACTGATCGCCAAAAAGTTGGCCATCAATTGATGGTTAATTCTTGTTTTAAGCACAGCAGCTCATGAAACTGTTTACTAATTTATGAAGGAGTCGTGATCTACTTTAGTAGAGAATACCCACAAAAATTACATTCTAATCTTTTGAGATATTGAATCCTAAGTAGATAGCATTGTAGATGGAAGAGAATGAAATCCGACTGCTTGTCTCAAGGTCAGACATTCTTTAGAAGTTGCTTTAAAAAATAAGTCCCTGCTACATATTGTTCATTTGTGTTTGGACTCTCATCAAAAAATTTAATGTCCTCATTTTTTTTCTTAAAGCACAGGTTAATTAAGGTTTTACTGTATACAGAACAGGATGATTTACAGAGCCCAGGTTGAAAGGAATGTCAGCAACTATCAAGCCCATTCTGAACCAGACACCCTTTCATAACATACTTGACAAATGATCATCCAGCTTTTGCTTGAAGACCTCTACCGAAGGTGGAAACCTTCACTACCTCTAGAGACAGCCCATTCCACATATGGCTAGCTTTAATTGTTAGTTGATCTTTGACCATGATGAAATCAACTTCTCTGCAATTTCCATTTGCTCATATTTGTGTCTTTTAGGAGCAAGTAGAATCAATTTAATCCCTCCTTTATGTGGGACACCATTAAATATATCAGCTATCTTATTTCCCCCAGATCTTCTCTTCTCCAAGCTAAATATCCCCAGTGCCTTCAACCTACCTTCATCTGGCATGACTATGAGGCCCTTCACCACCCTGATTGCCTTCTGGATGGTAAAATTATCAATACTGATATAAAATAAACCCATAGAAATAATCAGCATTTCTATATATCACTCCAACAAAGCCCTAAAAGAAAAGATAATAAGAGACACCCCACTTAAAATAATCATAGACAGCATAAAATACCTGTGAGTATACCTGCCAAGACAAACCCATGAACTGTATGAACATAACTATAAAGTACTTTTTATACAAATAAATTCAGATTTGAGTAATTGGAGAAATATTAATTGTTCATGGGTAGGTCGAGCCAATACAATAAAAATGGCAATTCTACCTGAAGTAATCAACTTACTCAGTGCCAGTCCAATTTAACTACCAAAAATATTTTATTGAGCTAGAAAAGAAATTCATTTGGAAGACCAAAAGGCCAAGAATATAAAAGGAATTAATGAAAAATGTATTATATAAAGGAAAGTTGTCTGCAGTCCCAGATCTTAAACTGTATTGTAAGGTAGTAATTATCAAAACTATATGGTACTGGCTAAGAAATAGAGTGGTGGATGAATGGAATAGAGTAGATATACAGTACACAGTAATAAATGATTATAGTAACATTGTGTTTGATAATATAAAGATCTAAGCTTTGGGGATAAAAAAAATTGCTGGGAAAACTAGAAAGCAGCCTGTCAGAAACTAGCTATAGACCAATATCTTTTTTTTAGGGGGAAAGGGGTAAGGCAAGGCAATTGGGATTAAGTGACTTGCCCAAGGTCACACAGCTAGTACAGTGTGTCAAGTGTCTGAGGCTGGATTTGAACTCAGGTCCTCCTGACTTCAGGGTTGGTGCTCTATTCACTGTGCCACCTAGCTGCCCCTATAGACCAATATTTTACAAAATTTACCAAGATAAGGTCAAAATGATACACAATCTAGATATAAAGGGAAATATAAGTAAATTAGAAGAGTAGGGGATATATTACCTTTCAGATTTATGGCTAGGAGAAGAATTTATGAATAAACAAGAGAGAGAGAGCATTGTGGGATAAAAAATGAATCATTTTGACTATATTAAATTTTTAAAAGTTTTTGTACATATAAAACCAATGTAACCAAGATTAGAAGGAAAGCAGAAAATTGGGGGGAAATTACAGACATTTCTCAGATAAAGGCCTTATATCTCAAATATATAGAGAACTAAGTCAACTTTATAAGAATGAGTTATTCCCTAATTGTTGTATGGTCAAAGGATATATATAAATAAGCAGTTTTTGGAGGAAGAAATCAAAGCTGGATATAGGCATGTGAAAAAAATGCTCTAAAGCATTATTGATTAGAGAAATGCAAATTAAAACAACTTTGAGGTAGCATCTCACATCTATCAGATTGGCTGAAATAGAAGAAGAAAATGACAAATGTTGGAGGGGTTGCTGAAAAATTGGGACGCTAATACAATGTTGGTGGAATTGTGAACTGATTCAATAATTTGGGGGAGCAATTTTTAATTATGCCCAAAGATTTATGAAACTATATATACCCTTTGATCCAGCAATACCACTATTATGCCTGTTATCAGGGGAAAAGGAAAAGAACCTATATGTTCTAAATCTTTACAGCAGATCTCTTTGTGATGTCAAAGACCTAGAAATTGAAGGGATGCCTATCAATTGCAGAATGGTTGAATAAGTTGTGGTTTATGATCGTCATGGAATATATATGTATATGTATATGCATATGGATTGAATATATGTGTGTACATATATGTATATATATCCATGGAAGATATATGTATATATATATGCAGTAAGAAATGATGATTTCTTAAGAAATGGTTGATTTTAGAAAAATAGAGACTTAAATGAAATAATGAGGAGTGAATTGAGCAGAACCAACAGTATTGTTTGAAGAGTAACTGTGAATGACAAAGCTATTCTGAGTTGTATGAACATTCATATCAACCATGAGGGACGTATGAAGGAAAATGCTATTCAAGTCCAGAGAGAACTGATGTATGGAAGTATGTATTGTATGGTGCCACATACATATCTGTACCAAATGTTGGCTTTCTCCAATGAGAGTTTGGGAGGGAAGAGGGGAGACAAATCAGAACTCAAAATGTAACCAAAAAAACAAATATGGAAAAATTGTCAAAGTCCTTCCTAAAATATGGCACTCAAAACTAACATAATATTCCCATGTGGCATAGTAGAAAGATAGACAGGTAGATATATAGAATATTTTTAAATGCTTATTATGTGCTGGGCTCTGTACTAAACTCTGGAGATAGAAATATCAGTAAGCAAGACAGTTCTTTCCCTCAAGGATGTTACACTCTAATGGGGAGAAATACAGTGGGTTGGGACATGAAGGATATGATTTGGAGCTGGTGACTGGGAAGTGAGTTAAGAACAAAGCCCAGGCTTGTAGTTAGAGGAATTGGATTTAAATCATACTTTGGGCAATTTTTCTTCTCACTGGAGGCCTCATCTTTAACACTGCATTAGACTAGATACTCTCTCTATGGCCCCTTCCAGATATGGTCAGACCAGGGCAGAGTACAAGGTGACTACCAACTTCCTGGATATTATGATTTTCTTACTAGCATTTTAAATTTGATGTGGGTTATTTTATTTTAATAATGATAGTTGCCATTTATAGACCACTTTAAGGCTTACAAAGCACTTTATATATGTTATTATCTCATTTGAACTGCACAATTCTGTGAGGTAGGTACTACCTGTTATCATACCCAGTTTACAGATAAGGAAACAGCAACTCCAAAACCCGTGGGACTCCACAGCATCTCTTTCAGAATTTTAGCACCATTTTTCTCTCTTGTGAATGTCAGAGTTTTTTTTTCTTTGTCTCATCTCCAACCCTTCTGGGCATCTTGCCAGTTTACAAAAAAAAAAGCCTATAGACTGGTGGGGGCCCTTATAAATATAAATATAAATATATATATATATGTTCACTTATTGCATATCAGTGAATGGTCTGGACTCCTTGATGAGAAGCATTAAAGACTGACAGACATTTACCTCAGCTGTCTCTAAGCAAAGGTGACCACTTTCCAGCTATGCAAAGATTGTGTGAACCAAACAGTGACTCCAAAACAGGCATTTCAAATAAAGAAGATTCTGTGTACACCACCAGTTCAGATAATGGGAAAGACTGAACATTGATGTAATATCTGTTCTACCTTAGGGACTCCTATGGTACAGATGTACCCCATAGAGCAAAACACTGACAGCCAGTCTGAGCCTTCTACAAGTTCAGTTTTTGGAAACCAAGACTATACGGTGGTATGCAAATCACTTGGTACAAATTAAAGTTATCAAATAACCTTTATAATTTTTATATCTTTAAAATTTTTTAAATATGTAATAGATCTTTTACTTTGGTAACTTATATTACACAAATTGTCACTGAGTCTGCAAGATGTTAACATTCTTTAATTCTTCATTGTGAAACCACCCTTTTGCTCTAGTGGGTACCAAAGCTTACCTTTGAGGAACAACTCATTTTTCCAGGTCTAGTCTTGATTATAGCCCATGTTTTCTTTCCTTTGATATTTCTTTATCTGTCCCTTCTGTGATTTCATTGTCTTGGGTGAGGTTGGGAGAGACCAGTTGATTACGAGGTATCTTCATCAACTCTCCTGCTATGACAGAAAGATATTTCACTTCTGAATATGGGTTATGAGATTGTTATCAATACCTCTAATACAGACAGGCTGGGTGGATCTGAAATGAGAGGGGAGTGACTTATTTTAACAAATAATCTAATAACCTGTATCTGGAAGAAAAGAACATTAACTGGGAAGATTTTTCTTCACTTATTACCTTGGGGTAAGGTGACCTTGAATACAGGCCTCAACCTCTCTCCTGAGTCAAGAATTTAAAGCCATATAGAATAAATTATATATGTTAGTTGGTTGAATATATGAGATATATCTACAGACAGATACAAGGACTAAAGAAAAACTATCGGCATGGTCCAACCCCAACAGACATAATCTCTTTACCACATGGACAACGTTTCAGATACTTGAAGAAAGCTCTCTTGTCCTGAAGTTTTTTCTGGTCTGAACATCCTTGTTTCCTTTAACTGATCCTCATGACACGTGGTCCCTGGTTCCTTCTCCAACTTGATCACCCTCTAGACAAATATTGGCTTCTCACTTGCATTTCTAAAATATGGCACACAGGATTGAACCTGGTACTCCAGAACAGGGTACAGCAGCACTATCACTTCCCTTTGGGGGGAAGTGATAGTCCCTTTTGACACAACTTGAGTTTGTCACTTTTTGGGTGCTGGTCACACTGTTGACTCATTGAGCTTGTAAGTCTCTTCAAATTCTCAGATCTTTATCACATGTATTTTGTTTAGCCACCTCATCTTCTCTTTACAGTGTGTTTTTTTTTAATCCAAGTATAGGATTTCATATTTATCTGTTATTATTCATGTTTTTGCACTTGACATTTGTTGTTAAATAAATAATCTTTTTGTGTTTTTTTTTTTATCTTGAGTATTAGCTATCCATTCAGGTCATTGGGAACCATGGTGCCTCAGTCTAGCATGTCAGATAACTTCAAAGAAAGTGGTTTCAACTTGATTTCATGGGTTCTAGTTGGAACGCAGCCATAAGGAGTCTTGTTTTCCTTGAGGAAGAGAAATAGATTGGCTGATCAGGGAGTGAAACAGATTAGAAGTGAGAAGCCAGGAGTACTCAACAGAACAGTGGTTCTATAAACAGATTTCATAAGATCGAGGGCTCAGATGTAGAGTTATAAGGAAACTTAAAGGTCGTCTAGTCTGAACCCTACTTTTATAAACAACAAAACAGAGGCCCAGGAAGTAAAGTGATTTGCCCAGACCTGCCCTGTGTCATTCCCCATCTGACTCTGATGCTGCTGTGACTCAGCTGCCCTCTCGCTCTGGACCATCCACCCCTCAGTGCCTTGGGTCTTCTTCCCTGACAATTTCCTGCTACCATTCCAGCCCCCTTCTCCCAATGGTGAGTTCTTTCTGAGCCCTCCGTTTTGGGGACAGGCCCAGACAGACCCCTTTCCATTCCTCATCCTGGCTGTGCTTTGGACTCTAAGGACTTTGCCACTATAGCCTCATATCCTTCCCTCCCCTTTTATGTGTTATTTTCCAGAATTAGAATTTAAGCTCCTTGAAGGAGCCTTCTTTCTTTTTGCTTCCATTTGTATCCCAGGCACTTAGCACAGTTCATGGCACGGAGGAAATGTTTAATAAATGCTTGCTACCCTACCTACCTTTCCCAATTACTATCAAAAGTAGTAAGTAGTAGAGGCAAGATTTGAACTCAGGTCTTGTGACTTCCAAGTCTAGTCCTTTCTCTAGTGTTCCGCATTTCTCACATAATAAAATCAGGTATTCTAAACATGGTAGAAGGAATATATTGTTCTGGAGGCCCCTATGAAGGATGAGTAGTGAGCTTCTGTAGCTTCTAATATTATAGAAGCAGAAAGAACCAGCAGTTTTCATAGCAAACCTATTTCCACGTGTTCTAAATATTTTCCTCAAAAGCAAACAAAAAGAAATCAGCTTCTATATGGCACAATAGAATTTGATAATATATTGATCTAAATTGTTTTCAGTGGAATGTAAGCTCTTTGAGGGACCGTCTTATGTTTTTATTTATATCCTCAGCCTGGCATGTACCAGGCATTTAATAAATACCTATTGATTCATGGTCCTTTAATTGTTTTTTATATGTGAGGCTTATTTTGCCCAACTCTGAGGCCCTTCATGACAATGATTGTGCTTTATATATCCTGTATGTCCCCTCTGCCCCCACAAAGCACAAAACAGTGCTGGGTATTGGTTAATTTATTTTTAATTAATATTTTATTTTAATTAATTTCATTAAGAAATACTTGTTAAATTTTATTAATTAAGGAGAAGCAAATTTGGTTAGTTTTATGGATGTTTAATGTTTATGACTTTATAAATAAAATACATAAATAATATAAATACAAAATATATATATTCTATAATATATAAATGAGATATTTACCAATATATAAATTTTACAAATTTTTACCAATCACTAATATCATATACACACATGTATTTTAGAAAGAGCGTCCAGATGTACAGGCATAAGAATTGGGGGGGTTACTCGGGCTCATTATTGTCATTTTTTTCTTGATCATAAACCACAATTTGCAACATTTTTCATTTTTCTTCTTCTGCCCTAAGTCCGCTTTTGCACTAAAGTCAGTATAAAAGTATACATTGAGTTTGAAGAATTTTATGAGGTTTTTCCTATATTTCTCTATAATCTCAACCTCTGCAACTGATGGTGTTAAAGCTGCTTTTCTCTTCATCGTGGTCTTTTGGCTTAGGTTCATCAGTCAGCAAGTATTTATTGTGAATAGCTCAATAGACTAAGTGTCCCATGAAATAATATGTCTTGTCACCCTTGGGCACACAATAAAACCAATTCTGGTGACTTTGTTATTTTATTTTATGAGAACTTGGGAGCTTTCCTTCTCTTTAGCTATACCTTCCTTGTATCTTTTTAATTTGGAAAGAGGATGTCAATAAATATTTGGTTTCTCTAATACAATGGTGACTAGATTGTTTGACAAGGTTCTCATGGTTCGAGTCACAGTGGTTATGTTAAAAGTATATAAAAACTGTGATTCTCCAAAGATTCTGCCCTCTTTTCTGCAAATTAATCATTGTCCCTGTCAAAGCTGACGCTACTGAGGGCTATTTTATACTTTTTTTTTCAAGGATTGTCATGAGCAAATAATTCACGACTTTGTATGCAGATGCCTGGACAGCAGACATAACCTGTCACCGGAACTAGAACCACATCCCTTCTAGCACCTCCAGGAGCTCTTATTCCTCTTAACCAGTACCCACTCATTTTGATGATTACTGCTTTCTTTATAGCTTGAGATCTGGTACTACTGGGTTCCCTTTCCACTTTTTTGTTTTTTTAAATCATTCGCTTGAGATTCTTGACTTTTTGTTCTTCCAGATGAATTTTGTTATTTTTTTCTAGGTTCACAAGGAATCATTTAGTTTGACTGGTATGGCACTAAATAATTAATTTAGTTAGTATTATATTTTTATTATGGTTAGTTTCCATGAGTAATTAATATTTCTGTAATTATTTAAAAGTCTTTATTTGTATGATGAGTGTTTTGTAGTTTATTCATAGAGTTCCCATGTGTGCCGTGGCAGGTGGACTCCCAAGTATTTTATATGCTCTGCAGTTATTTGAGATGGAATTTCTTTCTCTTCCTGCTGTGTTTTATTGGTAATTTACAGAAATGCTGAAGACTTCTGTGGATTTAGAATCCTGCAACTTTGTTTGAAGTTATTAATTATTTCAACTAATTTTTAGTTGACTCTTGAGAATTCTCTAAGTAAATCTTCATAGCATCTACAAAAAGTAATAATTTTGTTTCCTCTTTGCCTATATTCTTTTTCTTGTCTTATCACTATAGCTAGCATTTTTAGCACTGTATGATATTGTAATGTTGATGATAGATACTTGCTTTACTTTTGATCTTATTGGATCTCCATTAAGTTTTATGCTGACTTTTGGGTTTAGATAAATATACACTAAGTGGTGCAGAGGATAGAGTTCTTGGTCTTAAGTCTAGTTGACAGCTTTCAAATATTTGAACAAGAGAGATGTCATGACCTCCTTTTCTTCATGTGGCTAAAAATACCCAGTTTCTTCAAATCCTTATATGTCTTATAACTGAAGCATTTTCAAGTGTGTGCTGGAGCCAGCTCAAACCTCCTTGAGAGATCCAAATGTTAAATTTTTCATGAAGAGCATTTACACTTGGAAATTGGCAAGTGCTATAAGTTTGGTCTTGGTTTATTGTTTTGCTAATTGTCTAGGTTTAGTAAAGTGATGGAGAACATATTAATAATGCAGGTTAAACCTCAGAGTGTGTGGTGAGTACATTTTTTTGGAGATCCAGTTGTTGAACTTTTAACAACACATCCCTTCACTTCACCACCCCAATTGCCTTCTGAATATTAGCCATTCTGGTTGCCTTCCTGTTTATCAATGTCCTTCCTAAAATGTGATTCCTGAGAACCGAACACAGTACTCCAGATATCATACTAGGAGAAAGTATAGCAAGGACTATTAACACCATAATCCTGGGCACCACCTCTGAGATTCTTGATTTTTTACTTCTATATAAGCTTGTAATCCACTAGAACCTGCTTATCGTTTTCAGATGAACTGCTGTCTAGCTTTGCCTTTCCAATCTTGTACTTGTGAAATTAATTTTTATACCTAAGAGCAAATGTTTTTCATTTATCACTGTTAAATTTCATCAATTCAGTTTGTACCCAGTGTGTTATACTATAGTATAAAATCCTTCCTAGAATTTTTTCTTCGTGTTAAATAAGGGGAAAAGAAACACCTATTTTCCATCGCATCTTCTTTTGACATACTGTCTTTGACTTTCTCAAACTGATGCAAAGTAAAGAGCACTACCTGGAAGACATTGTACACAGTATCTATCAGCAACATTGTGTGATGATCAACTATGAATGACTCAGCTCTTCTTAGCAACACAGTGATCCAAGACAAGTACAAAGGACTCATGGTGGAGAATGTTATACATATCCAAAGAACTGATGGACTCTGAATGTAGATTGAAGCATACTTTTTTCACTTCCTTTATTTTTTTTGTGTTTTATCCCTTTCATTTTATTTCTTCTTTCACAATTGTGACTAAAATGTAAATGTTTTATGTAATTGCACCATATAATCTGTACCAAATTGCCTACCATTTTAAGAAGGGGAGAAAAGGAGAAAAATTTGGAACTCAAAATTTGTAAAAATGAATGCTAAGAATTGTCTTGACATATAATTGGGAAAAATGCTATTAAAATAAAATCTATGCAAATTCCGAATTTGTAAAATAATTATTATCAGGACAACTATACATAGTCAGTAGCTAAAATCATGAGATATGAAAATAACAAAATAATTTAAATGAACTTTTCCCACTAACAAACATGCTAGAACTTAGCATTCATTTCATTGTACATCCCCTTTAAGGTGCATGATTATCCTAATTTCTAATGTAACACATATGCTTTAGTTTTTTCCAGGCCTTACATGCTGTATCACTCCAGGATTCCAGGGAGTGCTGGGATGTTTCTTCTCTAATTCCATTGATTTGTCTCCCACTTTGTTAGGGATCTGCTCTTAGCACTCCAGTTCCATTTAATGATTTACTATCAAATAGCTTTTACAAAGAAATATTTCTTCCAAAAATTAGGCATGAACAAATTTGTATTTTCCCAACACCTCCAGGGCATACACACTCTTATGCCACCTTAGTCTCTGGGGCAGAGTGTGCTCAAATCTTAGCTCAGTTCCTGTTTAGCTTTGGACCTACCGAGTTTATGTCCAGATGTCACATGACTGCCTGTTAAGTCTTATGCTGGACTGGGGCCATGAAGTTCACTCCTGAAGATTGTGCTTTACACCTTGGGGCATCAGTGCTGTGCCAGCTACAGTTCTGATTCCCAGATTCCTGTGGCTCATCCTAGTGGGCCTCAGAAGGGAAGTCCCTAACGCACTTTGCTTTCTAGCATGTCTCTTACCAAATGCCAGGGCCAAAGGAATCACCAAATGAAATGAAGAGAGGCAACAAATGAGGAGCTGAAGCTGACAGGTCTTTATGAATGCCTCTGTAGGCAATCATTGAACCTCCTGGATCCTACTCATGTAGCCAAAGGGAATCACTTATGGAATATCTCCAAATACCTCACCATCCCTCCAAGGCACTTACTTTACAGGTTAGCATGATTCTCTGCTAATGAAATTCTCAGACTATCTCTCTGTGTGGAGGCATTTCATCAGTCAAAAAAGTTAATGGGATCTGCACATGCACCAGACCCTTATACACTAAACACTGAAATTCTTGACCTGTCTCTGCATCTAAATGGCTAACAGAGAATGAGTCCATCCCTCATCCTAACCTCTCCTCCCTCACCTCCAGTTGCTCTCTAGTCTTTATTTTTAAATGCATAAAATAAAATTCATAGTATTGCAAAGGAAACCCACTATATTGACATACAGTTTTTAAGATATTTTAAAACAAGTCCATGGACTCCAAGTTAAAAATCCTTTATCTAATCCAGATCTCTAATTTTACAGATGAGGAAACTGAGGTCCAGTGTGCTTAAGTGATTTGTCCAAGATCTTAGCCAGTGAGTGAAAGAGGTGGATTTGAACTCCAGGTCTCGGACACCAGATTCATTGCTCTTCCTTTTCCACTGCCCTGCTTCTGAAAGCACAGTACGCATATGAGTTATTAGTTTTGCATAGAAATGTTATAAATGGTTGCTAGGTACAGCTGAAATCGTATTTGTAACACACTTCCAGTATGTTATGGATTACATAGGCTTTCGAAGAGGCAGTTTGAGGCCAAAATATGAGAAGTTTTTTCCCCTGTGACTTATATGTTACTGAAAAATTTATGGCTTCCTGCCTTTTAAATAAAAATTAGTCTCTCAGCAAGAACTCTTATATGTCACAATTTTCACTGCCAGCTTTTCTCTCTAAATTGCCAGTAAAAATCGTTGGCTACATTTAGTATTTCCTAAGCCAGACTATATTGGACTTTGGTTTTTTACACCTTTTACTAATCTATCTTGCCCTGCTGACTCTGCAAAGTAATATGTAGCATTCTTCATGCCTTCTTCTTGTTGACTCCAAAAAATTACATAGAAAAATCTTCGGGTGTGTCTCAAGGACTTTTTAGTGATATTCATAGACTTGACCTCAAGCTTACTAAAAGAGAGGATACCAAACACATGGAAAAATCATTATACAAAAAGATGACCAAGAAAATAATAATTACCAATCTATATGCCTACTTTGCCATTTCTTCAAAATCTATATGAGGATAGCACTCAGGCCTAACAGGCATCTCCATGCCTTTGAAGGCATACAAATGACTAAAGGGTTTAGAGAATGTAAGACTGCATTGTACTTCTTGCTCGATGATAATGAAACACTTGATTCAGAACTTACGTCTGGCAAATATCTGCTGAGCACTCTCTGTGTCCGAGGCAAAATGTTAGGCAGTAGAGATACAAAGACAAAATCAAAAATAGTCTTTGCCCTAAAGGAGTTTATATGTGTGTGTTATATATATGTATATATATGTATGTATATATATACTCATATTTTCATATA
>CM053582.1:301015655-301039331 GCA_028627135.1 Pseudochirops cupreus | reverse complement strand
TGTATATATACACTCATATGTGTGTTTGTGTATATATGTGTGTGTGTGTATATGAGGGGGTATATACATTGTATATATGTGTGTGTGTGTGTGTATGAGGGGGTATATACATATATATATATGTGTGTGTGTGTGTATATACATATATATGTGTGTGTGTGTGTATATATATATATATGTGTGTGTGTGTATATATATATATACATATATATATATATATATACCCTCTCATATTTTCCTGGGAAGTTTTAACCTGTGTTAATGGTTTTCTTTACCCACATGAGGTCATATTTGTTTTGTTTTGTTTCTTTAAAGCACAGTGCCTGGCACACACTATGTGCTGTTTAAATGCTTATTCCAATTCCTTCCCACATATCAAATGGATTGGATGGTCCTTGAGGACGAGAACTGTTTCTTGTCTATGTTCTACACAATTTCTTAGTCTAGTGCCTTATGATCTGTGCCCACTAAGTAGTGAAGATGTGCTAATCATACTTTGGTATGGTAAAGACAGAAAAAATAGATGTTTTAAATGTTTAGACTAAAGCTCTTGGGCCTTGGCAATCATGACCAAGAGATCATATGTCACTTTTAAAACCTTGCTAAGCACTACTGTTAATTTCCTTGACGGTTCTTTTCCAGTAGTTTGTTTCTCATGCATATGTCAAAAATCACACAAGTTCCCATGAGACATGTAACAAGAGGGATAGCTCTTCTTAGCCTTTCAGTTATTAATATCAAATGAGACACAAAACAGGAAGATGAATACTCACTAAAGGCCTATGCCACCGTCATGCAGATGTGGAAGAAAGAGCAATATAGGTATTGCTTTATTTGAACATGTTTCTTCTCTCCACTGTATTCCTCTGCTCCATGAGGTAATATTGCTTATAACTGCTTATTATCTTCCTTAAGATTTTACACGTTTATATTTTAACTCTGCGTTTCCTTCTTCATTTGGCAAAAATCAAATATATTTGCTTACTCAAGTGTTTTCTTTTTAAAAATTTTTTTATTCATTTCATTTTTAAATACAAAATGATAAAAAATTTCCTTGGCACAGCACAATGCTAAAAGAAAATTCAGTATGAAACCTTAAATCTCCATTTCACATTGTTTACTTTAAAAAAAAACCTATGTAATAAATATTTCACATTGTTTTCAAAGCTACCCTGCTTTTTTGTGCTTCCTTCTGAGTTTTCTTTTGTTCTCTAAGGTGCACTTTATTCATTTTTTTTCTCTCCCTCTCCGCCTCACACTAGAGGAAATCACTATGAAACACCAATATGTGTGTGTATACATGTATGTATCTATATATATATATAGATACATACACACACACACACACACACACACGCACACACACACACATATATATGTAAAACCGTATTACACGTACTTCTTTTTATCTATTTTTCTCTGGACGTCAATAGTGTCTGCCTTCATAGATCCTTTGTAATACTCAAAATAGCTTAGTCATTCAGTTGTTTTTTGAACAACTGTTCTTGTATACAACATTCTCTTGTTTCTGCTCATTTTGCTCTTGATTATTTCCTGCAATCTTTCCATGTTTTTCTAAAAATCAACCAACTCATCATTTCTTTTTTTTTTGGCTTTTTGGAGGGGGAGGGCAGAGCAATTCGGTTAAATGACTTGCCCAAGGTCACACAGCTAGTTTTATGTTAAGTGTCTGAGGCTGGATTTTAACTCAGGTCCTCCTGACTCCAGGGCCGGTGCTCTATTCACTGCACCACCTAGCCGCCCCCAACTCATCATTTCTTATGGCACACTGGTATCTATCATAACCTATTTAACTATTTCCTAATTGACAGGCATCCTTTCAATTTCTAGTTTTTTGTCACCACAAAGAGAGATGTTATAATTATTTTAGAACATACAAATTCTTTCCCCTTTCCCTAATCACCTTGGTAAAAAGACCTCCTAGTGGTATTGCAGGATCAAAGGGTATACCCAGTTTTATAACTCCGTAATTCTAGATTACTCTCCAAAATGGTTGGATCAGTTCACAGTTCACCAAGAGTGTATTACTGTTCCATTTTTTTCTACATTCCAATATTTGTCATTTTTTCCTACCATTTTAGTCAATTTTAGGTGTGAAATGATATATCAAAGATGTTTTGATTTGCATTTCTCTATAATGAATAATGATTTAGAGCATTTTTTCATGGTAACTCATGACCAGTGCATATGCTGTGTTGTGAGATAAATAATACAAGTTTTATCACCCACATTTTACAAATGAGGAACCTAAGACTTTAGCTAAATGATTTGCTTATGGTCATAAGGCTGTTCATTGTCAGAATTTGTTCATAATACACATTAAGTTTAGTCTCCTTCAGTTCATATTCACAGACTCTCAGAATTGGAGATGCCCTCAGAAGTCATCCACTATAACCTATAGCTGAGTGAACAAAAACCTCCTTTATAAGATATCTGATTAGTGTTCATCTAGCTTTTACTTAAAAACTTCCAGTGACCCAGAAATGGCCAACTCCTGAGGTAATCCCTTCTACTTTTAGATAGCTCCAATTATTAGGAAAATTTTCCTCATGTAGTGTGTTTGCATTGCCCTGATAGGTTAGGTATGTGTCCATATAGGTTGTTTAAATGCAATTAGAGGAGAGCCATGAAGAGATGTCTCCACAATCTTGCCCATCCCTTTCCGAGAGAGAGAGAGAGAGAGAGAGAGAGAGAGAGAGAGAGAGAGAGAGAGAGAGAGATGGGTACTGGACAAGAATCATTATCTGACCCCACTAAATATTGTAGGTCTAAGGAAATGTTCAAACCTCTTTGCTAGTCTCTATTCCTTAAAGGGGAAGGTATACCTCAAGCTTACATCCTCAAGTTTACTTCTTCCTACCAAAAGCTAGTTAAGCAAATGATCGACCATCACAAATAATGAACGAGTAAACTCATTTATTCAAGAAGACAGCAAACAGAAATCAGAGAAGTTGTACAGACAAGACTCTATCAGAAAATATACGGTGAATGAACTCTCCCTCTGGGAGCAAGATAACCAAGAGAGAGAAGCCCCAATCTGATCCAAAGGGAAGTTCCCGGAGCAAGCTAGACACCCAGCATATGCTTACATGTCTGCTTTCCAAAGCCTGTTCTCTCTCTCTCCACGAATCTCTCCCTGAAAAGAGTCTGGAACATTGCAAGTCCTCCCTCAAAACAAGATTGAGAAAGATTTTCGCCTTTCTAAAGCTCTCCTGCCAGTTCCGCTCCTCACAAGGCACTTGGTGAGTAATCATTCACTCCACCAGTCTGGACTTAGGACTAAGCAGGACAGCCCTTAACAGGAAGGTAAAATGTGTCCTTCTCAAGATCAAACATCACCATTTTTTTCTCAACAGATCTTCATATAGTATGATCTCAAAGTCTTTCACCGTCCTTGTTGCTGACCCTTGGACATTCTCAAACTTTTCAACGTCCTACCAAAAATGTGGCACCTAGAAGTGAATATAACTCTTCAGTTGTGGTTAAATCAAATCCAACTGCAGTTATTGTCACTTCTCTTACACCAGACTTTCTTCATGGAGCCTAAAAATCTCTTTTTTTTCACTACCATATCACATTGTTGACTGATAGTAAGCATTTAAGTTACTAAAACATTCAGCTCTTTTTATACAAATTGCTGTCTATATAGACCTGTATATCTTGTACTTGTGACAGCTTTTTTAACCAAAATGTAATGTTTTATGCATATTCCCATTAAATTTCATCCTATTAGATTCAGCCCAGCATTCTACCTTATTGAAATCCTTTTTTGGATTTTGACTCTGCAATCCAACTATCCTATCCCTTCCAACTCTGTGTTGTTTGCAAATTTGATAGGTGTCTTGCCTATGTCCTTTGTAGCACAGGCTCTGGGCTCACTTTCCCAGCTCTGCCTGAGTTGGCAGTTCAGGTACCAGACAGAGAGTAGCTTATTACTTCTACCCTTAGTATTCTAGGAGTAATCCTGAGAATTTGAGGGTAATTTCTATCGCTATTGCTCATGAGCTCTTACTTATATGTTCTACATTGATTGATACTAGTCAGCCAGAGTTAGTTTTCAGAAATAGATTTTACTAAGGTGATACAGTAAGGACAGTTGGTACAAAAACAGTCTTCCCAAAAGTCTGGAGCACAATGTCCCTCAAATACAAACAGAGAGAATCCAGGGAAGAAAAAGTTCCAGCTTCCAGGGCACATGTGGCAAAGGAGTAAGTCATAGCTTTTAATTGGATGGAAGTTCTCTTCTTCCTTTGTGGAGTCCTCATTAAGTTCCTCAGAGGTATAGCTTTTGACTAGACTCTCAGGGATGAGGCCCTTGGCTTTCTTTGGGATTTGTCCTCGGCTCCCAAGGTAGATGCTGCCATCAGTCAACATTGTTCTGGGTCATCATTGTCACTGGGAAGTTCCAATCTTCCAACCTCCCAAAGTTCGTGATGTCTTCCATATTTCCATAAAGGGAAGGAAGAGACAAATACTTTCTACTTTCTTCTTCATCTAGGTATTTCTGTCTTAAGAGAAAGGAAAGGGAATAAGCATTGGGGAAATACATATGCATTTCTTAAGCATCTACAGTCTGCAGGAATTGTGCTAAGAGCTTTACAGATGTCTCATTTGACCTTTACAGTAATGCTGGGACATAGGTGCTATTATTATCATGGCCATTTTGTAGTTGAGAGCATCAAAGAAGGCACTGTGCTTTTTGAGCAAAGCAGAAGTGCTCAAAGGAAATGTGAGATGTGCAAATTTAGAGGCATCTTTGTTCCAAATGTTCATATGGACTATTTGTGCCTGATCTGTGGTATTGGTCATATTAGAATGATTAGCCACAGCTGGACACACTATACCTTGACCCCAACATACTGATGTCACTTTGGTCCATTTCAAGTATGAAGGACAATAACCACAGTTGATAAAACTGAGCCAGACAGAGTTTAAGTGACTTGTCCAGGGTCACACAGCTGGTATCTGAGACCAGATTTGAACTCAGGTCTTCCTGATTCCAGGTCCAGTGCTCTATCTACTGTGCCACCCAGCTATATCTGCCACTAGGCCAACCTGCTGTTGGATGAACAGATTCCAAACCAACTTGCTGTTTTATCCAAAGCCATAGTCAGCATGACTGTTTCTCTTCAACAAATCTCAATACATTTCCTGTTTAGTTTCAGTAAATCCCAGTATACTTCTTTTGTAGCTTTATTGAATTACGCTCCTTCCAGACTGGTTAAGGACTTTTTCTGTACCTAGTTTATGCCTGTATTTGACTTATTCAATAAAAGTGTCTAGAAAATTTTCATGTCTGTTTTATAATTTTCATTCTGTAACTCAAAGACCTATTATCACATGAAAGACATCAGAGCACAGAACATCTTGTTAGTTATTTTAATTAGGTTGGGGTGTGTAACACACCCAGGGATGTTGTGAGGTTCATATGAGATAATGGATTTCAAAGTACTTTGCAAACCTTAAAACGCTATATCAATGCCAGTCATTCCTATACTCCTACTGAGCTCAAGCAAGGCTTATTGAGCATTCAACACCCTTCAGAATCTGGCCCATCTCCTCACTTTCCAGTCTTCTGGAATATATACCTTCTACTCCAGCGTACACACACACACACACACACACACACACACACACACACACACACACACACACACACCTCCTTGCTGCTCCTCAGACAAAACCCACCTGCCCCCAGCTCCAAGCATTTTCTCTGGCTGTCTGCTATGTCTAAAATTCTCTCCTTGCTCATCTCTGCCTTCTGGCTTCCCTAGCTTCCTTCAAGCCTCAACTAAAATCCCACCTTCATGAAGCCTTGCTTGATTTTTGTGCCTTCTTCCTGCCAATTATTTTGTTTAAACTGTATATACCTTGTTTGTACATTGTTGTTTGCATCTTCCCCTCCCCTCCCCCCGACTATGAGCTCCCTGAGGGCAGGGGCAGGTTTTTTTCTCTTTCTTTTTATCCCCAGCATGAAGCTCAGTACCTGGCAGATAGCATGTACCTAATAAATGCTTATTGATTGACTAACTATCCCTTTAACAATATATTCTAGAGTTTAGCAGGAATCTAAGTCAGGCTTATTGGCCTAGAAGAGTTTGCAGACTCTTTTCTCTTTTTTTTTTCTTTTCGGAGGGGAGAAGGTAGGGCAATTGGGGTTAAATGACTTGCCCAAGATCACACAGCTAGTTTTTGTGTTAAATGTCTGAGGCTATATTTGAACTCAGGTCCTCTTGACTCCAGGGCTGGTGCTCTATTCACTGCGCCACCTAGCTGCCCTTCTTTTCTTTTTTTCTCCTAACCTTGCACATTTGCCCTTTCTAATCCCTCTCTATTTCCCCTACTCTCCATCATTTTCAGAAATCATTGACCATGGCCACTGATCATGTCTTCCACTTTCCAGCTTCCTAGGATGAAGTTCACTTGAGCTTTGAACTCATCTATGAACACTGAGTTCTTTCCCACTCTCCTTATCCTGCTATAAGTAATTTCTTCCCATGGGTTGTTGTAGGGATTTTTTGGCTGGGAAAACAGAAATAAAATATGAATTGTTAGAATCATAGATTTAGAGCTGGATGGGACCTAGAGACTGACAGATCCGATTTATTTTGTAAATGAGGAAATAGTCACAGAGAGTTTAAGTGATTTGCTCAGGGTCACATAGCTAGTAAACATCCAAGGTTGAATTTGAACCCAAGTCCTTATGGAGGACAGCGCCCTGCCCACTCTGCCATTGCTGCCCCCTCCAGCTCTGCCTTCTCTCTTCACTTGTCATCAACCTACCAACCTCCAACAGCAGTCCCTTACCTTCTTTGATCCTCTTTTCACTAGTCCAGCCATACTTTGGGAAAAGCAACTCTTTGTTCTTCACTTTCCTTGCCATCCTCAGCATTCTGAATTTTAGCATTTCTGAGAGGACAAAAACATGGTCCTGGCTTCCATCTTTTGTACACATCTTAAAAATCCAAATTTGTGGTAATTTCCTAGAGAATCCACATCATTCTTTTTAAACAAATTCCTCCTTTTTCACTGGAATGGCTTCCAGGGAGTGATTATTCTTCCAAACTTCTTATTATTTCCATCCTAGCAGCCAATTCTTCCTTGTTGGTGAGAATCAGATTCAGAATAACAATTCCCCTTAGTGATTCATTCACTTTTTTTTTTTTGGAGGGGGAAGGCAGGGCAATTGGGGTTAAGGACTTGCCCAAGGTCACATGGCTAGTAAGTGTTAAGTGTCTAAGGCTGGATTTGAACTCAGGTCCTCTTGACTCCAGGGCCAGTGCTCTCTTCACTGTGCCACCTTGCCACCACCACCCCCATTCACTTTTTTGTAAGGATAAATTATAATTGATAAACTACAATAAATAAATAAATAATTTGAGCATAGCTCTAACAGATGTCTAGATAATTTAAGCCCCCACATCATTTTTATATCAAGCCTCTGGGCTGAGTTTGTGACCAGCTTCCCAAACTCTTCCTTTATTTCCTCTGATCGGTGGTTGGTAGTATATTCTGATGACAGTGTTGCTCCTGCTGTTCTGCCTTTATCGATCTTCACTCCAATACCCTCTACCATGCTTCTTCCCTTTGCTTCCTGGGTTTCCTCACGTGAGTATACTTCTTAGTATGCAGTGCTACACACACACCACTAACTTTACATGTACTGTTTCTTTTGAGTAAACTACACCGTAGCCAAAGCCAGATTACAGCCGTGGGTTTCATTCCATCTCTCAGGAATATCTATGAGGTCAGACCTACTTCCTTGATCTCCAAGGCAAGACTGTCATCGTTTCAATTTTAGATTATCGTACATCTGCTCTCTACCCTCTATAAACCTTCTCTTGAATGGATCAAATACTCTTCTGTTGAAAGCCTTCCATGTCTTCCTGTGGCCTATAGCAGTCGTGTTTAATTCGAATACAAATAGGGCCACTAAATCACACTTAAGGATTCCTGTGGACGGAATGACTTAGAAAAACACGTATTAGCATTATCTATGTTCTATTGCATGTTTATTTATTTTTAAAAATATTTCCTGATTACATTTGAATCTGGTTCTGAGAGCAATGGGGGCTTGACATCTTGGACCTACAGAAAACATAAATATCTGTCTTTGGCTTTTGAGAGTCTCACACCCTGGCTACAGCCTACCGTATGGAGTACCTTACAGCAGCTGAGGGGACTTGGAGTCAGGAAGACCTGAATTCAAATTCAGCCTCAGACACTTACTAGCTGTTTGACCTTGGGCAAATCATTTAGCCTCTCTTTGCCTCAGTTTCCTCAACTGTAAAATGGGAATAATAACACCTTCCTCCCAGAGTTCTCATGAAGATCAAATGAGATATTTTTAAAAAGTGCTTAGCGCAGTACCTGACATGTAGTAGGCTCTTCATAAATGCTTATTCCTTTTCCCTTCCCTTGTCTCATACTGTTCCCCTTTACACATTCTATCATCCAGCCAAACTAGGCTTTTCCTTCCTCCCAGTTATTTTCCTACCCTCTCCCATTTTTTGCTTTGCTGTGCTGGCCCCATGCCTGATTCCTACCTATTTTCTGTCTCCTTTCCTTCCTTAAAGGTCCCATTCAGCTGCCTCTTCAATGAAGCTTCCCCCCTAAGATTGCCCCGTGTAGTTGCCCTATCAGCTGAGAGTGAGGATAACTTAGATTTTTTCACAGCACTTTGCTTAGATCCTTCCTTTGTGTCTTACCACTTTTTGCTTTGTATCACTGCTACATCACTGCATATGGGTCTTTTAAGACCAGGTTCTGTGGGATAGATTTTATGGAATAGGTATATTCAATACCTACTACTATACCTTGCATGGTAGGTATTTGTAAATGTTGGCTGATTAAAGCCTAACTTCAGTTGAAGTTCTCTGTGACATCAGCTGGAATGTTTATGGCAGAAATAACCCTCACAGTTCGTGGTTTGATTGTACATTGTGAAATTCCCTGCATGTTCTTTTTTTGCTCCT
The DNA here is from genome assembly GCA_028627135.1 of Pseudochirops cupreus. Lineage (NCBI taxonomy): Eukaryota > Metazoa > Chordata > Mammalia > Diprotodontia > Pseudocheiridae > Pseudochirops > Pseudochirops cupreus. The sequence continues at coordinate 301,030,335 of CM053582.1, read as the reverse complement.
CAAACTATTCAAATGCCCTCAAATCTAGAAGTGGGGTCTGTTGATGAGGGCATCTCTCTGATTCAATAAAGAAATAGCTTGATTAAGTTTAATTGTACCATGGCATTAAAGTATCTGTGCCTGGATGGATGAAAGTGAAAATCAACACTATTCCTAAAATAGCTCCCAAAGCAAAACATAAAGGATGCTGTAGACAATGTCTGCTTTAAATATGAGGTTGTAGATGGAAAAACCTACCTGGGAGACTGCTAAGAAGAGAAATTGTCTTTGTTGAAAAAATATGGAATATTCCTTACCTTACCATTGTAGTATGTAACAAAACTCTTACAGGCACAATTTCACATTCAAATAGTGAAGTATCAAGAATTCAATATATTTGCTTCAGTTATTTTTGATATGGTTTGTTGGTGGTGATGCCTGGCTAAATTAGAGTTACTTAATGCCACAACTGGGGTGAACATTCCCTGAAAATTTTTTTTTTAAATGAATAAGAGAGTTGATCAGTTTCTCCTACCTGTTTCATTTCTTTTATTTGTCATCAAATCTCTGTCCAAATAAGTGATTTTATGGTAATCTAAGTTCCCCTACTTGAGAGGGGAAAATAAAAACCATGCATAAGATTTATAAGCCCAAAGGTGATTTATTAAAGAATATTCTTTCCAGTCAGCTGGAAACAGGAATGGGATGCTATAGCACTCCAAATTCACATCCAGATTATAGCAGTTCCAAAAATGGCTTCTCTTCTTTTCTCTTTTCCTTAAGAAAACTCTCATCTCTGACATGTTATGGATTTTAGTTCTAGTGGGTTCTAGGATGATGAGAGCAAGACATTACCTGTAATTACCTATACCTCTATTTACAGATCTGAGATCTCCGAGCATAGTAATAGGCTGAGACAAATGAGAGTGTAGAACAATAATCTTTCCTGATTTATTTCAAAGTGAACTGAGAAAGGGGATATATGAGGTCTCTATCCAAGAGGTCAGTTGCTATGTTGCCATCTAAGTCCCATATTTAAGAAGTTAATATTGAGAAAAGAAGGAAAGACCATTTCAGTTGATTTTAGGGTAAAAACAAATAGCAAGAATCAACACTTATGGAACACACGACAATTATCTGGCAAGTACCAGAGAATGGTCTTGGATCGTTCTTTCAAATGAGAAATCAAAGCTCTTATCAAACTGTTTGTGAGGGTTTTTTTCTGCCTGGGATTCTGTATGTGAAGTACTAACTCTGATTATGTAGGACGGGGGAGAATAAACTTGCAGTATATTAAAGACCCCAACAAAGTCTTATTTATTAATATTATTGTTTGTCCTTCATTTTCAAAGAGAATCAATGATATGGGGTGATGATTTGTGTGTGAATTGGATTTAAGTGAGTCAGAGTTGCACACAGTCATCAGCTTTCCTCTCTCTTCCTGAAGCATCAAAATCTAGTTACAGGACAAAAGACAGGATGACTGGCCATGGATGCAGAGGATGTCCTTGATGTCTTTGATGTCTGACTAAGCTCTAAGCATTCCACATGGCCTCCTCCAGGCACTTCTGTGGCCATTGGAGCAGATTGTTCTCAGCCACCCAATTTGCCAGTTGAAGTCTTCACATGCTTGGGGGGTAGACACCCCTTTTAACTCTCTGATGGGTTTGAGGCCTGTCAGTTACCCTCAACCTGGTTTAACCCATCTGCAGAGACAGTTTTACCCACATGTGGCCTCAGCCTATGATACAGCTTCTTGTAGCCACAAGTGAGAGTTGGGTGACTGGTTGGACATCAGAGGTACTAGTCTTCCCTTAACACCCCATACACCCATTTATTTATTATTTACTAATATAATTTTATATAAACGTATGTATAATCTTTAGCAAGCAATGTGGATTCGTTTACTTTCCACAGATTCCAACAGGATAGTACTTGGCAATACAGAACTCAATTAGGCAAAGCAATGTCTTTATACATGTAAAGGGACATAAAACTATTTTTTATTTAGTCATTTTCAGTCATATTTGACTCTTCATGACCTCATCTGGAATTTTCTTGGCAAAGATACTAGAGTGGTTTGCTTTTTCCTTTTTCAGTTCATTTTACAGATGAGGAAACTGAGGCAAAAAAGATTAAGTGGCTGGCCCACAATCACGTGGCTAGTAAGTGTCTGAGGTCACATTTGAACTCAGGTCCTCTCAACTCCAGGAACTCTACCCACTTCTCCACCTAACTGCCCCACTAACAAAACTAGAGAGGTCAAATATTATAGAAAGCATTCATAGCAGTTAAAGTTTTATAGGCCCCGCCATGCTGGAACTGGAGTGAGATTTCTAGTTTTTACCATCCAATACCTTACCCAGAGTGAGATAAGAATAACAGATTGCGCTATAATTCATCTTAATTTTATATATATACACACATATATATACTCACATATATACATGCATATGTATATATGTATGTATATGTATGTGCGTGTGTGTGTATATATATATATATATATATATATATATATATATATATATATATATATATATATACATATATATATAAAGGTCTGTTAGCAGTAAGGTTTCAGTTACTCAGCTAATCCAAATCCTTACTGAGCCATGATATTCATGTGACAACAAAACAGACTTATCATGGTTTAGAAAAACAAACAACTTCTAGGAGATGCCTTGGGGTCAGTACAGACTTGTCCCAATCTCCACATTTATAATAGTTTGATGACATAATGCTGGGGCACTGCAAGATAATAAGTCACAACCTCCCCCCGAAAAAAGATTCAAATGTGCTCATTATATTGAACTTCCCAGTCTAGGAAAGTAAGAGGACGAGGACAGATAGATTACCACAATGCATCAGTAAGGAGAATTTCCCCACTGAGAGTTGTAGAAATGCCAGTGAAATGCTAGCTCAGGACAACACAGTTTATTCTGATTTTTTCCATCTGTTTTAGTAATTTAAATTGCAGTTGTGATGTTGTATATTACTTTTGTATGAGAAACTACTTTTATAAAGCTCATTGTCCTAATTTCAAGTATTTTGTAATCAAATATCTATTCTAAAAAAGAATTCTGCCCATTTTCACCTACTTTATAGTGTAATTGTAATAGACATGCCTGATTTGGCTAGTACTTATAAGTCTACCTAAGGGACTTAGTTTCAGGTTTTCCCCGTACTTAAATGCTTAATATAATTTTCTATTTCTTTTTAAGAATGTGTGGCATTTTCTCTTCTTAAATACTAAGATGATGAATGTTCAACATAGATTCCATATGAAAGAGATCACTCCCATAGTCCACTTTGCCATGATCAAGTATTTGCTGTGTAAGTCCTTATTACGAGATGTCAGCTTGCATTTTCTTTGCTGTTTAGGGGATGTATTGTGAATTTTTTTTTGCAAGTAAAGCTAAGCATTTTATAGCATTTGAGAAGTCTTATGTTTCTTTGACATACATTTACTGGTTCTCATTAAGTGCACTTTGTGTAATTGAATTGTATACATTAACGTTATGGTTAGCAACCAACTGGTGATTTGTTAATAAGCTCTTCTCATAATTTTTTTCAGGCTCCAAGAATGCTAGAAGTAATTGGCCCTGAAGGTATGTTGAATAAGTTTTTATTTGTCTTGAATGAAAAACATTGAATTGTTTAGAAACATTTGAATCATTTAATGTTTAAACTTGTATAGCTATATTTTCAATCCATTCATTTTCTTCAACTAAAGCCCTACTCTGATGGGCATGGAGGTGACCATAGATTCTTGAAGGTTTATGCCAGCATTCATTTATTCATTCAACAAGCCTCTGTTAGGTGCTAGAGATATAAAGAAAAAATGAACAGATCTTGCCTTCTAGAAGTTTATTATATTTGTTTAGCACACTATACTATCTGGTTGATTCTATTGAGATAGAAAAGCTTCAAGTATGGACCCAGGGGTAGACTGGACTATGTTATTGCCTGAGGACAAACCTAGCAAAGTTCAAGGAAACTGGTTACTAAGTTGACTACAGAGTGATTGATTTTTTTGTTAGCAGCAACTCTCAAAGACCATCTACTAAGTTATAGGAGGGCTATGTAGGTTATCACTAGAAGAAATACCCCCTGACAAAATCTTAGCTTCTTGAAGTGTTAAAATAAGTTATAGCTTGTATCATAGCATATTATAAATTATAATTATGTTCTTATATTATAAATAAGTTACCTAATAAGCAAATACTGCATTTTTTAATCATTTAACATTATTACTCTGTATTTTTTAAAAATGTCCTGCACTTCCTCTCATTTTTAAACCAAGACCTTTATTTTTCTAGAGCTTGTAATAGTGGAGGGAGTTTCCCTTCTCTATTAGTTGATGTGGTCGAACATGATGAGATTTTGATGTATAAACAAGGTGGGTACATCTATGAACTGATCCTTTTATGAAGTATGACCACTTCTTTGATTAGGTCAGGAAGAGAATAGCTAAATTGGCTGATTAGCAGACTTGCTTTTAAATGGATGAGTTTCTGAGTTTCAAAGTTCAAGGCATTTGTGGAAGAGACTTCTGAGTCTACACCAAGGGGCCTCAAAGAGGGGGAAGGGATTTTCCCTCCCCATCCCCCCTCTTCCATCTCATGAGAACTACTGGAGCAGAGAACAGAGAAAGAGCAGAGACACACACACACTCCTGATAGATTACAGGTACAGTGAGACAGTCACCCAGCATTGAAAATGGATTCAAGAAGCATGATTGCCGGCAATCAGAAGTCAGGCTATGGAGCAGAGCAGACCCAGGGGATCCAATGTAAGGATTCTGCAAAGAGAGAAAGAACTTGTAGGCCATGTAATAGCACTAGGAGTTGCCTTTGCCACCTGTGTATCCTACATATACATTCATTCCTCCCTACCATGGCACTCCAAGTTTGAACCTTTCTATGGCTGCTATGTGTATTTGTGGAAGAGTATGGTCCAGGTTTATAAAGTAGGATGGAGTGAGGGGAGGGGATTTTATATATACTCTGTGCTATATCGTCTTAGAAGCTAATTGTGTCTGTTGTTAATGAGAAGCACACTGGTAAGGACTTATATGAGCCTTAGTGATAGGAATACAGCCCCACAGAGGACTCCTAAGGTACCTAAGGTAGCAACACCCTCTTGGGATGCAACTTGCAGTTGTAAGTGGGGGAAAGTAACCCAGAGGATGTCTTACAGTATTGTTAAAGATTATGGTTGAAGATTCTTCCAGAGGGAACCTTGATTGTGAAAATATTAAGCTTCTTCATTTTTCCAGGTTCAAAGTAGCAGTAGAATTATTATAGATTATTATATGAGATAACTATTAAAATTAAGTCAACAAATTTAGAAATAATAACTGTTCAATGGAGAGACCTTAGGGCAGAAGTTCTTAACCTGAGAAACATGAACTTGTTTTTAAAAATATTTTGATAACTATTTCACTCGAATTGTTTTACTTTGATATCCCATATACTTCAGCTTAAAAACATTGTTCTGAAAAGGGATCCTTAGGTTTCACCAGACTACCAAAGGGGTCTATGACACAAAAAAGTGATCTGTTCTGATAATTCTCTTACTTTAAAGATAAGGAAACTGGTGCCCAGAGGGACTTTCCTAAGGCCCTGCGACTGGTTGATAGAGCTGGAGCTAGTAACTCTCTTGGCTTTCAAAGGAAGTGTTGTGTTCGCTACTTCTCACTCAGGCTCATAAAAGGTCAGATTAGAGGGAGGTAGGTTCAGGCAGAACTGGAAAGTCTCAGTGAGATAAGGGGGGAAAAAAGATAACCAGGACACATGAAATCATGTGCTCAGAAAAGTACAGGAATACAGAACTCTTAACATTTTGCTAAAGAAAAAAAATTGTATAGTTTTTATTCTAAAATAGGGGTTAACCATTGCTTGAAAGGGGATAGATAAAACTTTCTTCATAGAATCTGGATGGAAAATGGTGGAAAATGCCTTATCTTAATTTGGAAGATTAAAAAAATACTATTTAAAATAAAGTTACTAATGTTACATTTTAAATGCAACTTTCTGATTTTTCTATAAGTTGAAATTCAGATACACTAGAAGGTCTATTTCTGTACCAATATGTTATAATAAGACATTTCAAAGGAGAGAGTTGCTCTGCTGAAACTTGTTCTATTTCCACTTTCTCTGTTAATATCTATCCTTTGGAAATCTGGAAATCGGCTTGGTTTAGCGATATCTGTTTTAAAATTGCCCCTTTTCCGTTGCCTTAGTACCTTTTCTCTCTCTCCCTTTTCCCACAAATTGTATATTCTCATTCCTAGGAAGAGGTTTGTCTATCTGTTAAAGCCAATCTCATCTAAGCAACCTTTTAGATAACTTTTACATTTATACCCATCTTCATTTTACATGGCAGGATTCTTAAATTTAGAAATCGGGGAAATATTTGAACCGAGGCAATATCCTTAACTTAAAAAAAAATACATTAAGCTTTTTCTTCCTCTTTACTATTATATATACATAATTCTTCATCTATTAAAAACAGGAGAAAACCACTTCATAAAGAGGTTTTCCTCAGCTGGGCAACTGCTGAATAAAACTTGGGGCAAATCTTGCCTGCTAAATTGAGTTAAGTGGTTTTATTTCACAATATTCAAGGACTCACAGTTGCGTGGTCAGTAAGTTGTTTCCATACCAACCTCCACCACTCAAATAGTCTCGTATTCCATTGACTTACTATGGTGAGTGAGTTTGCTATTTACTCTTTGTATTCTCTTCTTCCTTCTCTGCTTTTATTTTTTTCTTGTCTTTTCTATTTCCTGGTGCTTCTGCCGTCCCTGTTAGGTTTTGTACCAAAAGACTAGTTATCTGTAGTCTTTTTTCTTCCTTTTTTTTTTTTTTTGGAGAATGACAAACTGATCGTGTCCCATCTGGTGTAATCTTCGGCTCTTCACCATTTTTTGATTATGTTTAATTTTGTTGTTTCTGAGTATTGAAGCCCTGCTTTGCCTCCAAATACATTTTTTTGTGGAAAGAAGGTTAATTCTGGGTTCCTGATTATTCTTTTTTGTTTGTTTCCAATTGAGAAATTTATTTAAACGGATCAAATAGAACAGGTGCCTTCTTGTCTCTGCACTTAGAAGAAGGTGTTGGGCCTCTTCATAGTAAGCATGACTTGTGCTGGCGATGCAGAACTCTGTGGGACAGAGGGAACTTGATTTTGGAGTTGTGAAACTGCCTGATTATGGGGCCAGTGGCACTTGCTGGAAGGGATTTCTTCCGCTTTCAGGATCTGGATAGAGTGGGCCCGGGCATGGTGACAGACTCCCACATCTCAGTAGTACTGAGTGACAGCACCAGCAGTGATCAGGTCCCTGTACTCCCTGTACATGTTGTGGGTCTCCCTCCTGGAATCGTAGTGTAGCCAGATGCCAAAGTTTTCACTCTAAGATGGGACTTTTCAAAGGCCTGTTCACAGTATACAATTTCTCCAGAAGACTTCTTCATCTTTTTCAGCTGGAAAATGAAGTACCAGAATTAGGATTTTGCTATAACGTGATTAGGAGCAAAGATCTGCATCTGATAAAAGAGGTGCCACTGGACTCTTGGGAGTAGGCAGGCAGTGTCCAACTACTTTATACTCTCTCAGGATGCCCAAGACTGTCATGGTACTGCTGCCTCACTCCCTGCCAAACCACAAAAGCGTTCCTAGCTATTCTTAAAGGCTATTATTGCATTAGTTCTGAATGCGAGATAACTGAGGGCTTACTAGGATTGGAACTGATTAAAAATCTCCCACAAAAAATTAATATTCCACTCTTAAGTAGTTAAATATGCTGAACTTTGTAGTAAAATGTTTCTAGTTTAGATTTTGATTAGTTTTAATTACATTTAGAAAATAGAATTTCTAAATATTAAGATAAGAAGGCTCCATAGAATTCTTACTGTGCTTCAGCCTATAAGGAACTGACCTGAATTCTTGAAGATTCTGCCAGCAGTTATGATAAGTTCTAGCGAGTTTTACGAGGCTGGAAAGACTTCTAGTAAAATATTAACAACTGACCAGCAAGTGGTGAATTTTCTTTTGCTTTAGTATGTATTTTTTTTTTATTTCAGTTGGTTTTTCTTTTACATATTTATTTACTGTGATTTTCACTGTACATATATATTTACTATTGGCGTTATTTCATTATTTTTGATGCCTTAAATCATACATTAGTTTCCCTGTTTGTCTTCTGTATCTTTCTTGAGGACATTTATTTTTTACTGTTGTTTTTTCCAGAATCATAGTGACAACTGATGTTTTAAAATTCAGCTGAAGTATGATAGAATTTATTTCAACCTCTTACTTTAAATGTAACTCTCTTGTCTAAGTGTTTTCAATGTTTCTGGGTAATTTTCTTGTATGATTTCCTAGATTATCTTTTTGGTTTATCATGTTGTTTTCCAGGACAGTGACAGCATTTGACTCTCTTGTCAAGTTCCGTCTTTATGGTCAGTTTTAGCTTTGATTTATAGATTTCTTTATTTGTTCTTCCAGTTTTGCTGGTTCATATTTTTTCTGATATTCTTTCATTTGGAATTTTAAAAAATTCCTCCTGTCATCTTTTTCACAGGATCTACTTCTTAAGATGTTTTCCCATTGTATGTTCTAAATTATTGATTCTTGTTTAATCTTCTTGTATGCTTCCATAAGAGACTGCACCAATTTAATCTTCTTGTATTTTTCCATAAGAGACTGTAGGTTATTGTGGTTTTTTTTGTTCTTTCATCTGGGGTCTAGTTAATAGTTTTAAGCACAGGAATGTTTTCCTCCTTCCAGAGATTTCTTGCTCCTTTTGTCTTGGTAAGAATACCACTTCTTGCTTTATAGCAGGTCAATAGACATTTAAGTGATAGTGAAATTTATCTTAAGGCATTTCCCAGTCAGAGAGATTTTTTGTGTGTAGTTTAGTTTTTATTTCATAATAACAAACTTAACCCTAAAGTACAGCCAGACGGATGGAAAGAAAAGAAAACTCAGAGAGAATTGACCAATAAAAGCGCAAGGATTACAAGTTATGAGAGCAGATTGGGGGGCTAGGAGTGGTCTCCCCACCCATAGAGGAATGGCTTGCTGACTAAGACAAAAAAGAAAAATTTATGAGTTGTTCACACTCAGCCGTGGTGATCTTTCTGGTCGTATCATCCCAGGAGCTAGAGAGCTCCATAGCTTCTACCCTGTTCATGCCATCTTTTATCTGGTCAAATACCACAAGTTTATTGTCCAACCAATTAGCCTTAGCAGTACAGAAGAATGACTGGGGGTAATATGTGTTCATCTCAGCATTTGTCGTGGACAAGATGCCAGGACCAGTGTACTTTAGGATTAAGTCCTCATCAGCAAATTTCTCTGTAAATGGATTTGCTTCCATTCCAGTGCAGTTATGGTCTGTGAAGTCAATATGCTGGCACATGGACCCAGGAATGATTCTGTGAAAGCAGAATCCCTCTTAACCAAATCCCTTCTCTCCAGTTTCTGCTGTCTGTGGAAACTTGTCTGAAAATAACTCAAAAGTAACTTGGAATAGGAACTCATTGTTGACAGCAGCATCGAAGTACATGATAGAGGATTGGCCTTAGCCATGGATGGCTGAACTAGGGGTGGTGGTGGAGGCAGTAAGGTCTGATGTCCAGTGGATCACATGAAACTGAGGGCTCCTTTGTGGCAGCATCTGCAAAACCTCAGAGGGGTTATTTCACAGTAAGAAGGGAAGTAGAGCATAACTGTAACAATGTCAGGTCTGAGAACCCATCTCTTCATGTTTGAATTAAATGGAGATAACTGAATTCCTAAATAGAATTACTTATGCCAAAAAAGGGAAAATGCAAGATCCACTCTCTCTGCCATGACATTTTATTCCCCCTCCCCAAGTATTTATTCACTATGTTGACACTTCTTTTTTGCTCACTCACTTTTTTTGAGTCAAGCAGTTTTTTTTGAAGTTTTCCTTGGGAGGATTTTAATTGTTTATAGGAGTTGCAGTTTTGAAGTCATGAAGGGGGCTGGTTTTAGACACAACTGCTCAGAAATCTAACTGATTTCCCTAAACTCATCTTTTAAAAGTCACTATTATAAAGATGTGATATGATTATAAATCCTAAAATATCATAATCCCTGATTAATGAAAATTTCAAGTGACCTGAAGGACAATGGAGAAATTCTTGGTGGGCAGGACAATTTAGGATTGACAGGATAATAGGGCCTGCATTAATTTAGCTAATTAGGTTCTTTTGGGGAAATTATTCAGATAGTCTACTGCAAGTGTTGGATTTATAGCAATAATAAAGGATATGGGTGTATTTGAGTCACATCACCCAGTTAATTAATTTAAGTCCCAGAATCCCCAAATTTGGAGCTTAACAGCCCATTTGTCCAATCAGTAGGACTCAGAATCATTCAGAAAAGCACCAAGAGTTTTGTTCCAATTCCTTTTTGTTGTATACCTCAATTGTATTCTCAACAGAAGAATTATCTGTAAGGTTAGCATTCCAGATAATCAGCTATTCCAGATAATTTGTTGCAGTTGTAGTTGGCTAGTTTGCAAGGTGCTCTTACTTTGGGTTGCATTTTCTTTGCCCTCATTCCTTATTAGGTCATTAGCCAACATATGCAGGTATCTTCTTCTCAGATACTCAAATGGAGTTGTGAGCTCATTGATTAGGAAGTTCCCTCCAGTGGTGCAGATTGCAATCCAGCCATGCTTTCTCATCCTATGTCATTCTTGTCTGTCATCTCCTCAAAGGTCACTACAGGGTAACCTCACAACCAAATTGGCTGTCTACCTTGCTGGAGACCTTCTTCACTTTCTTCCAACATCTCAAGGGTACCAGTAGAGGACTCTGTATATTGTCATCCCTCACTCTTGCCATGTGACCACACTTCTTTTCTCTCTGTCATACTATTCTTTAATGTGGTCCCTTACTTCTGTTCTTCAGAATTCCTCAATGGTTGTATGTTGCAGCCTGGTTACACCCACCATTCATCTCTCTTTTGCCTTCTGTGTGCTATTCATCTTTAGTTCTTCAGAGGCAGTTATTTTCCAAGTCTTCCTTCCAAATAGTGACACTGGCAACATGTTGCTTTCATTTTTTAAGCATTCATTCATTCATTTGTTTATTTATTTAGATGGTCACTAAACAGGGTTATTTTGTTATTCCATCTTCCAAAGAATCATGAATGAACGTGATGTATGAATGGGAGTAATTTTGCTTTAAAAGAGCTTATAAGATAAGTGCTTAGTTCTGTCAAATCAAATAATTTTCTGTAGTCCATAAGCACTAAACCCAATGGGATTTTTTTTCCTTACGTCTTTCAGCTACTTGTGAAATGATAAAGATGCATTTCGTTTTTGAATGTCACTTACAAAACCCTGCTTGCTCCCTTACTAATAACCTTGTTGAGGATACCTACAATTCATGTGTAAATGACTCTTAATAAACATTTTGCATAGAGTAGAGTAGTAGGCATATAGGTTGGTACTTATCGATGTTCTCTTGGTCGCCTTTTTTAGTTTAACAAGGTATGAGGGTGGGGGCGGCTAGGTGGCGCAGTGAATAGAGCACTACCACTGGAGTCAGGAGGACTTGAGTTCAAATGTGACCTCAGACGCTTGACACATTTACTGGCCGTGTGACTTTGGGCAAGTCACTTAACCCCAATTGCCCTCCAAAAAAACCCCCAAAAACAAGGTATGAGGGTTTTTTGTTTTCTTTTAGATAGATAGATGGATAGATAGATATACCTTTGGCACCTTTCCATCCTTCAGACATCTTGTATACTCGTTCCTCAATACCCTCAGAGTTGTATTGCCTCTAGCACAATTAACCTCAAAATATACTTCATCCCATCTGGCAGCCATGTCTAGATGAATGAAAAGAGCCCTGCAGTGGCATTTTCTAGCCAGCTGAGTGGGTACGTGCCTGAATCAAGTAACATTTTTGCTGCACAACAAAATGCAGACTTCAGCTGCTGCTGAACTGCATGGGGTTGGCGCTAGCCACTGCCCACTGTCAGCCGCAGCTGTTTAGTCTCCTGGCTCTTAATCTGTCGCTGTTGTTGTTGCTGTTGAGTTGTGTTTGGCTGTTTATGACCTCATGGGTCATACTGTCCATGGGGTTTTATTGGCAAAGACGCTGGACTGGTTTGCCATTCCCTTATCCAGTGAATTGAGGCAAACAGAATTTAAGTGATTTGTCCAAGGTCACACAACTAGGAAGTGTCTGAGGTCTGATTTGAACTCAGGTCTGCCTGACTCTAGGCCCGGCTTTTTATCCACTGAGCCACCTAACTCAGGTTTTAAAAACTATTGCTTATTACCATGCTGTTGAGCTGCTGTACCTTCCTGCCAGGCCCAGTAGGGGTGGATGAGTACAGTAAGGGTGGGAGGGGGCAGAAAAAGTGTGAGGCAGGAGAGTGCTTGTCCTCCATTCACATGTAGATCCTGGGCCAGAGACACACAGGGTAAGAGCAGAGGATGAATGCTCACCTGGCCATAGACCTACCACCTATTGAGTCATTTTGTATACCACCTCAGGTTCACACACCCCGCTTTGGAAATAGAGCATAGAAATGGGTGTATAAACTTTTTATTTAGTGTGCTAGACCATGTTTCAAAAAAAAAAGTAGTAAACTCCTTAGGTCACAAGTCAAAACATGAAACCGTAAAGTTGTTGCTTTTCTTTCTTTTGATAGTTATAACATAGTTTCATATGAATTACAACAGAAGCAGTCCATTTTAGTGCATATATTAAAACAGGTACCCAAAAATATAATATATGAAATATCATATGGAACTCTCAACTAAATGAATACAAAATTTATTTTAAAACAACTAGAGATTCAAAATTTTTTATCTTTTAGCTTAACTAATTATGTGTTTGTTTTTAATTTAATTTCTTTATAGGTGAAGTATTTTTGGAAGCTGACTTGACAATTTCTGGGTAAGAAAAAATAATCCCATATGACAAATTAATATTTTAAGGCAATGGGTAATATAGCATCAAGAAGGTAGCACAAAGGGCTGGTGGTACAGGGGATAAAACACCAGGTCTAGAGTCAGAAAGACCTGAGTTCAAATCCACCTTCAGATACTTACTAGCTATGTAACCTTGGGTAAGTCACTTAACGTCTGTCTTCTTCAGTTCCTACAGTTGTACAATAGCATTGGAATAAGCAGCAATTATTAAGACCTGAGCTAGGTGGCTCAGTGGATAGAGAGCTGGGCCTGGAGTCAGGAAGGGATCAGGGTCCGTTTTTAGGTAAAGACCAGAGCACAGACCAGAAGAGCAGTGACCACACCTCCCCCCAGATCACTACTTTGGAAGCACTGAAAACTTCCAAACCATCAGAACTAACTCTGAAAACAGCAGTGTGAAATTCAAGCCTGAAGCTTGTGAAAGTCCCTCACCCTGTCCCTCACCACTTCCCCCAGGTGAACAGAGCCCAGTTTGAACATAAAGTTAAAAGTCAAGAAATACGATCTAAAATGAGAAAACAAACAAACAAACAAAAAAGAGCCTGACCATAAAAAGCTACTGGTATGACGGGGAAGATCAAGACACAAACTCAGAAGAAGACAATGATGTCAAAACAGCTATAAGCACAGCTCAAAGGGGGGGGGGGGGGGAAATGTGAATTGGACACAAGCCCAGCAAGAATTCTTGGAAGAGTTAAAAATGATTTTCAAAATGAAATCAGAGTGGTAGAGGGAAAGTCAGGAAATGAAATGAGAGAAATACAAAAAAATGAAAAGACAATTAAAAGAGGAATTTTTAAAAAGTTGAAGAAAATAACACTTTAAAAAACAGAATTAGCCCAAGTGGGGAAAGAGTTATAAAACTTCACTGATGAAAATAAATGCTTAAAAAGTAGAATTGGCCAAATGAAAAAAGTGGTACAAAAGCTCACTGAGGAAAAGAATTCCTTAAAAATTAGAATTGGGCAAGTTGAAGTTAATAACTCTATGAAACATGAAGCAACAATAAAATAAACAAAAGAATGAAAAAATAGAATAAAATGTGAAATATCTCATTGGAAAAACAGCCAACCTGAAAGATAGATTAAGGAGGGCTAATTTAAGAATTATTGGACCACCAAAAAGCCATGTCTAGAGGGGGCAGAGCCAAGATGGCAGTGTAGAAGCAGAAAAACTCCTCGGATCCCACATAGCCACCTCAAATACCCATAAAATATAACTCTAAACAAATTTTAGGGCTCCAGAACTCACAAAATTACAGAAAAACACATCCCCTGCTGAAGGCAGCTCAGCAGGCAGGACAGAAAGGGCTCATCACAATGTGCTGGGAGCTGAAACCAGCCTGGCCTGAAACCACGGCTTGGCCCCAGGGCCACCAGGACAAGCCAAGCTGAAGCTTTCAGGAGAGTGGATCAGCAGCAGCTGTGGTGATTTCCAGAATTATCAAGCCATAAGAAACAAGGACTAAGTGAAAGATTAGTGGAACTTGGCTAAATTTGGGGGAGAGGATCTGGCCGAACTGCCTCCAGGGCAAGGAAGCAGAAGAAGCAGCGGCCCTGCAGCTGCCTCCACATGGCTGCTTCAGAAGCTCCCAGCCTGCAGATTGCAGGGGGGCCAAGCAATCATTCAAAGGCTAAGTGCCCTTTCCTTAAGCTACCCAGATGGAGATTGTAATCTTGGGTGGCGGTCCTGGGGTGTGTTTTCAGTGAG
>CM053582.1:300989219-301015155 GCA_028627135.1 Pseudochirops cupreus | reverse complement strand
TCCTTGATTCCTTCTTTGGGGAAAAGAAAGATCATGGGAGAGAGAGGGAGGAGGAGAGCGCAGCCAGAGCACCCCCACCAGGGGCCTCCAATAAACATGAAGAATGCCTTAAAGCTAGAGATGAGCTGAAGAAAGATTTTTATAGTAAGATGCTATCACTTCCTGCCATTTTTTATTTCTAAGAAAAATTGCAAAGGAAATGATGATCTATTCATTTAAAAACATTATATACAATGTATTTTATAGGGTTCTGTTCCTGATTAACTGGTGTTTATTAATTATAGAATTCCATCTGATCTTATTTCAACCAATAATAAAAATAAAATAAATTCTACCATTTGACTTTTTTTGTTTTCTCAATACCAAACTGATCTTATTTTAACCAATGTGGAAAAAATAAAATAAATTTTACCTTTTGACTTTTTATAATTAATGTTTATGCAAAGTATACTTCAGTTTTTCAAAGTTTTAACGCTGTAATCCAGGTTCTTCTGTGCCTGGAATTCTCTCTCTCTCTCTCTGTCTCTCTCTCTCTGTCTCTCTCTCTCTCTCTTTCCCCCTCTCTCACTCCTTCCCTCCATTCCTCTCTCCCTCCCTTCTTCCATCTTGTTCTCCTGGCATCTTTTAAGACTCAGCTCAAATCACACCTGCTGTAGGAAGCCTTTTCTAGTACCCCCAAGTATTGTCTCCTCCATTAAAATTTGAGCTTCTTGAGGGAAGGAACTGTTTTTTGGCTTCCTTTGTGATCCCAGCACTTGACATGGTCAAACCTGCATTTTAGGAAATCGCTTTGGCGGTTGTGTGAAGGATGGGTTGGAGTTGGGGAGACTTGAGACAGAGGCCAATTAGGAAGGTGTTGCAGTACCCCAGGCAAGAGGGAATCAGGGCCTGTACTAGGTGGGTGGTAACATGAATGGGGAGAAAGGCATCATATAGGAGAGATGTTGACAAGATTTGGCAGTAGATTATATATGTGGGTCCAGTGTGAGTGAGGAGTCTAAGATGGTAGCAAGGTTGTGAGCTTAGGTGACTGGGAGAGGATGGTAGTGCCCTCCACAATTAGAGGAAAGTTGGGAAGAGGAGAAGGCTTGGGGGAAAAGATAGTGAGTCCTGTTTTGGACGTGTTGAGTTTTTGATATCCATAGGACATCCATTTCAAAATAGCCAAAGCAAGTTGTTGATACATGAGTGGACGTCAAGAGAGAAACAAAGGTTGTGTGTATAGGCTTGGGAAAAATCTACTTGGAGATGATCATTAAATCCATGAAACTGATGAAGTCACCAAGTGACAGTGTATAGAGAAAGAATAAACAAGAAGTCCAAGACAGAGTCTCGGGGTATACAACAGTTTAAGGGACATGACACGGATGATGAAATGAAGCTGCAAAGGGGCAGAGAGGTAGGAGATCCAAGAGAGAGTCCTGCCAAGAAAACTCAGAGATGACAGAATATGGAGGAAGAGAGGGTGGTCAGAAGTGACAAATGGGACAGAGGGACCAAGGAGGATGACAATTGAGAAAATACTGATTCTCTTCTAATTGTTCTGCTTCCCAAGTGGCAAGAATATATAGAACATAGTTCTGTGGAAAACTAAGCTCTTTGCTCCAAATTGACTTGCCAGGCAACTGCGAAAATATGACAGACTTGTTATTGGTGGCCCATGCATTGGAAATGTGTTTCCAAAGTCTTCTGAGAGCTAACATAATACAATGGAAAGAATTCTGAACTTGGAACTGGAACTTCCAGCTCTGATTCTCTGATAGCTATATGACCATTGGCAAGAAATTAAGCTCTCTGAATCTCAGTTTACTCATCTGTAAAATGGGGGGAAACTTGTACTACCTATTTTATGGAAATGTAAGGAACACACTGTGCAAACATTAAAGTGGTATATAAATGTGAGCAGTTGTTCCCTCTAAAATGTTCCCTCTAATCATTCATATAGTTGGTTTTACTAAGAAAAATAATTGTTAGGAACCACAAGCAAGAGACCACTGCCCTTCCCAACATGTTGTTGTAAACTTGCGCACAAGATGCGATGTTCCCATATGCCATTGGTTGCATTAGGCATTGAGAGCTTAGCATGGTGCCTAGGGGCACACCCAGTTCTGTAAGCCTCCCTTGTTGCAGGAGTGGCTCAGCCTGCATTCAGAAGCATTTCACATGTGATCCAACAGGCTCACCTGCACAGGTATCCTGGGGGACAGTTCAGCTATTGAGAAGGATAGGAGGAAGTTTACTTCCTATTTCCGTTTGCTGAAGGTTAACTCCACATTCTTGGGGCAGTCAGGTGGCCCAGTAGATGGAGCACCAGGCCTAAAGTCAAGAAGAAGCAAGTTAAAATTTGACTTTAGACATTTACTAGCTGTGTGACCCTGAGCAAGTGACTTGATCCAGTTTGCCTCAGTTTCCTCATTAGTAAAATGAACTGGAGAAGGAAATGGCAAACCACTCCAGTATCTTTACCAAGAAAACCCCAAAAAGGGTGATAAGGAGTCAGACACAACTGAAATAATGGTACAACAACACACTTGTAATTTAACAGGATTCTTCAACTAGGTAACTTTATTCCTAGTACTAGAACATCATATTTCAGCAGCTACTTTGTGAGGAAGCAGCATGATAATCCAGTGTTACTTCTGCTGTAAGATTCAGGAGATGTGCGTTTTAGCCCTGGTCATGCCATTAATTCGCTATGTATGTGAAATCAGTTAATTTTGACAATTTGAACAAAATTTAATTAATTTGAATTTGAACAAAATCAGTTTCATCACTATAAAATGAGAGAGTTAACCCTTTTGCCCTTACTGCTTCTAGGATTTTATTTATTGAATATTTCAAAAGTGTAAAAGATTGAACAAAAGTGTTAAATGATTCTCTTAAGATTAACTAATAATTACCTATTAAATTTCACCTATTAATTACCTATTAGCTTTTAAGAAACTATGTATTTCATAATTAGCAATTTCTTGATTGCAAATAATTTTATTTCTTTCATCAATGTGCAAATTCACTCTACTGATAGAGCTCTGTGATTTTTACAATCTTAGAGAGTTGTCTGGGACACTGAGATGTTAAGTGACTTGTCCAGATCACACAGCTAGTGTGTGTTAAAGGCAAGACTTTGAATCTCCATCTTCCAGACTCCAAAGCACTGCTTCTACCTGTCATTCAAGGCTGTTGCTCTACAACTAATTTCATAAACTCTATGTGAAAAGAATATTCTATAGATTATTTCAACTGTTAGGACAATGCATGAGAACTCTCAAGATAGAGTAAATATTTCTCTGCTTTGTAATTCCTGAGGAAATTATAATAATGAAACCTACTAATGAATCAATGAGGATCTCCCTTTACTTTTGTTCAATTAGATGTTAATTATCTTTTTTAAAAAACCAGCCAATCCCACCCAACCCCCAAAAAGCCTCACAAATGTTTTCAATCTATATTGAATAACAGGTTGTTAGAGGTTTTTTATTGTTGTTTTTATTTAAAGTGCCATGGTTTGGTCTAATTGCCTGTCCAAAAGTGGACCAAATATATAGTAAGTCATGATTTCTATTACTTAATTGTTCCAGAAAGGAATAACTTTTTTAAAAAACGTTATTTCATCATTTTACAGAAATTTTACACAATTGGTGTATCTTTAATGATTATGTCTTGTATAATTCTTTTTATATGAGAATTGTAGCCTCAGATTAAGCAGTAACAAAATTTTTCCAATTCATACCAAATTTATTTCCAAGTCAGATATCAGTCTGGAACCTGGATAGCAGAAATTAAAATATTAATGTATCTTGTTATTTATTAACATAATAATATGAATTGTGCTTTGACTTCTAATTGATTGACTTTTGGTTAGTCTTACAATTCCATTTAAGATAGAATAAAAAAAGGAATTAATTTGGCCAAAGTTTATGAACACTGAACTCCTTCTCTGAAGACTGAGAATTATTTAATATAGGTAATTATAAAATCATAGTTTTATAGCATCATTTTTCCCCATACTAATGATGAACCATTTTTTATCTTGTTGCTGAAAATATTTTAAGTAAAGTACTTTTGGGAAGCAGACAAGAATTGACAAGGAAACCTTACGTGGCAACAACAAAATCCTCTCTAAGTATAGCTAAGGTATCCTCAGAAAAGTAAGTTTTAACTGATTTTGTTTTCTATTTTAGGCCTAACTTTGGAAAAAATTAAATCATTTTTAAAACGTTACAAAATGGATAACTTTTTTAGGTGTTTCATCACTTTACAGATTTGTAAATATCTCTTAATATTCCTTTAAAATTGCAATGGGCAGACTGGGAGGGAGTAGGAGGGGGGAAAGCCAAGATGGCTGAGTAAAGGCAGGGACTCACCTAAGCTCTCCTCCAGAACCCTCCAAATACCTTTAAAAAAAATGACTAAACAAATTCTAGAGTGGCAGAACCCATAAAAAGTCAGAATGAAAAAATTTCCAGCCCAAGACAGCTTACAAAGTTGGCAGAAAATGTCTGTTGCACCAGGCTGAGAGAGGAGTGCAATAAAGCACAAGCTGTACCATCACAGGCTGGGCTCCAGCAAGCCTGGAGCAGGCTTCGGGGTGACTGAATTGCTGGCAGCTGTGGTGGTTTCTGGACCTCTAGGCCCACAGACACCAGTGATGACTTAGAAGGTCAGCAGAAAGGGCCTGTCATAGGGTAGGAGTGGAACAGGGTCCAATGCTGGCCTTGCCCCCACAGCCAGGCCCCAACTGACTATGAGCAGGCCTTGGGAGTAACTGCAGTGGCAGCAACTGCTTCCATGGCTCAGCCCACAGATGGTAAGGGGGTTGAACAGCTGGTCAGAAGGAGGTTATAGGAGTCTCTTTGCTGGCACTGAGGCAGGACTCTGTTGCTTTGCCCACACTCAGATCCAGGTCCAAGTCCTTGGTGACATTCCCAGGGCAAGGAGGAGCACCAGCATAGCAGAGCTTGTGGCAAACAGTGGAGGGGTGACCCTCCTCACAGTTCTTGGGCAGAAAAGAGTGCTTGTGGTCACTCACAGACCAGAGCACAGGCCAGGAGAGTAGAAAACACCTCTCTTTAGATCATACCACCCTGGGATAACTGAAAACTTACAGGTCCCTAGAAGTATCTCTGAAAACAGCTGCACAAAACCCTGAAGCTTACAACACTTTGGCCTCTATGCTGAAAGCAGAGCCCTATGTTAACAAACAGTTACAAGTCCTGTAATAGGCTGGGAAAATTAGCAAACAATGGAAAGAAACTCATTATCGAAAGTTATTATGGTGACAAGAAAAATCAAAATACACACTGAGAAGAAGAAAGCAAAGTCAAAGCTCCTGCATCCAAAGCCTCCAAGGAAAATATGAGTTGGTCTCAGGCCATGGAAGAGCTCAAAAAGAATTTTGAAAATCAAGTTTAAAAAAAGTAGAGGAAAAATTGGAAGAGAAATGAGAGTAGAACAAGAAAATCATGAGAAAACAGTCTGCAGCTTGGTGAAAGAGACACCAAAAAATACTGAAGAAAATAATACCTTGAAAAACAGACTAGGCCAAATGGCAAAAGAGGTCCAAAAAGTCACAAGGAGAAAAATGCCTTAAAAAAAATGGCCAAATGAGAAAGAAGGTCCAAAAGCCCATTGAAGGAAATAATTGCTGAAAAATTGGAATGGAACAAATGGAAGCTAATGACTTTATAAGAAACCAAGAAGCAATAAAACAAAGCCAAAAGAATGAAAAAATAGAAGACAATGTGAAATATCTCATTGGAAAAACAACTGATCTGGAAAATAGATCCAGGAGAGATGATTTTAAAGATTATTGAACTACCTGAAAGCCACGATCAATGAAGAGCCTAAATATCATCTTTCAAGAAATTATCAGAAAAAGCTGCCCTGATATTCTAGAACCAGAGAGTAAAATAGAAATCAAAAGGATCTGCTGATAACCTCCCGAATGAGATCCCAAAATGAAAACTGCCAGGGAAATTATAGCCAATTATAGCCAAATTATAGCCAGAGTTCCCAGGTCAAGAAGAAAATATTTCAAGTAGTCAGAAAGAAGCCATTCAAGTATCATGGAGCCAGAGTCAAGATAACACAAGATTTAGCAGTATCAACATTAAAGAATAGGAGAGCTTGGAATATGATATTCTAGAGGACAAAGGAGCTAGGATTACAACCAAGAATCACCTACTCAGCAAAATGGAGGGGGAAATGGATATTCAATGAGGTACAGGACTTTCAAGCATTCTTGATGAAAAGATCAGAACTGATTTTCAAATACAAGACTCAAGAGGAGCATAAAAAGGTAAACAGGAAAGGGAAATCACAAGGGATTTAATAGGGTTAAATTGTTTTCATGCCTACATGGGAAGATGATATTTGTAATTCACAAGACCTTTCTCATTATTAGGGTAGTTAGAAGGAGTATATATAGACAGAGGGCACAGGTGTGAATTGACTATGAAGGGATGATATCTAAAAAATAAAATTAAGGTGTGAGAGAGAGGAAAGTACTAGGAGAAAGAAAAGGAGAGACAGAATGGAGTAAATT
This sequence comes from Pseudochirops cupreus, assembly GCA_028627135.1. Lineage (NCBI taxonomy): Eukaryota > Metazoa > Chordata > Mammalia > Diprotodontia > Pseudocheiridae > Pseudochirops > Pseudochirops cupreus. The sequence goes on along the minus strand of CM053582.1, from coordinate 301,008,611 downwards.
ATCTCACATGAAAGAGGCAAGAAAAAGCTTTAACAATGGATGGGGTAAGAGGGTGGAGATAAGGGGGTGTGAGTGAACCTTCCTTTCATCAGAATTGGCTCAAAGAGAGAATAAGATACACAGGCAATGGGGTATAGAAATCTCTCACACTCTACAGGAAAGGGGAAGGGGATGGGAGGTGATAGAAGGGAGGACAGACTGGGAAAAGGGGTAGTCAAAGCAAAACACTTCTGAGGAGGGATGGTGAAAGAAGAGAATAGAATAAACAGAAGTAGAGGGAATATGATGAAGGGAAATACAGTTAGGTATAGTAACTATGGAAAAAAATTTGAAGCAAGTTTCTTTCATAAAGACCTTATTTCTCTAACATATAGAGAACTGTGACAAATTTATAAAAATAAGAGCCATTCACCAATTTATAAATTATCAAAAGGTATAATTAGTTTTCAGATGAAGTAATTAAAGCTATCCATAGCCATATGAAAAAATATTTTAACTCACTATTAATTGGAGAAATACAAACTAAAACTATTCTGAGGTAATACCTCATACCTATTAGCTTGTCTAATAGGACAGAAAAGATAAATGACAAATATTGGAGGGGATGTGGGAGAAATGAGACATTAATGTACTGTTGGCAGAGTTGTGAACTAACTAAACCATTCTACAGAGCAATTTGGAACTATGCCCACAGGGGTATAAAACCATGCATACAATAGCAAGACCACTACTTTGACCTAACAATACCACTACTAAGTCTTTGATCTAGCAAGACCACTACTAAGTCTGTATCTCAAAAGAGATTTAAAAAAAAAAACAACAACAAAGAAGAGGACCTATACGTACAAAAATATTTTAGCAGCTCTTTTCTGGGGGCAAAGAATTAGAAATTGAGGGGATGCCCATCAACTGGGGAATGGCTGAACAAGTTGTGATATGTAATTATAATGGAATAGTACTTTAAGAAATGATGAACATGATGCTCTCAGAAAAACCTGGAAGACTTGCATGGGCTGATGTAAAATAAAATGTATTGGGCATAAAGTCACAGCAATATTGTAAGATTATCAACTGTAAATGGCTTATCTGTTCTCAGTACTACAACAATATGAGGCAATTCTGAAAGACTTAGGATGAAAAATGCTATCCATCCCCAGAGAAAGAACTGATGATGTCTGAATACAGATTGAAGCATACTCTTTTTTTACTTTATTTTTCTTGAGTTTTTTTTGTCTGTTTTCTTCTACAACATAGCTATTATGGATATGTTTTGCATGACTACACAGGTATAACCTATATGTAATTGCTTGCCTTCTCAATGGTGGGGGGGGGGGAGGGGGGGAGAGGAAGGGAGAGAATTTGGAACTCAAAGTTTTAAAAACAAATGTTAAAAATTGTTTTTTACATGTAACTGGGGAAAAATTAAATACTAAATGAATATAAAAAAAAAAAACAAAAAGAATGGGCAGGATGTCAACAAGAGAATGGGGGTGGGGGATTCTAGTGGCAGGGAATAGTATGAGCCAAAGGTGCACAGGTAGGAAAGTATATGAGATGTTTGGAGAACAGCAAATAGTGAAGTTTGTCTTAAGGGAGCTATTTTGTTATTTCAGTCACATCTGACTCTTCATGACTCCATTTGGGATTTTCTTGGGAAAGATACTGGAGTGATTTGCCATTTCCTTTTCCAGGTCATTTTACAGATGAGGAAACTGAGGCAAAGAAGGTTAAGTGACTTGTCCAGGGTCACACAGCTAGTAAGTGTCTGAGACTGGATTTGAAATCAGGTTTTCTTGACTCCAGGACAGGTGCTAGTGTGTTGTATCTATATTGTAGAAAGCCCAGAATGCCAGGCTAAGGAGACTGATTTTTATTCAATAGATAATGCAAAGCTACTTAAGTTCTACAACAATGGAGTGATACTGTTAAACTTTTGCTTTAGTAAGATTAATTTCACAACAGTGGTTTGGAGAAGAAAGTGGCTGGAAGAGGGAAGGACCTATTAAAAAGTCATTGCATTTAAGAAGTGAGGATCTGAACTAGTGTTATTGCAGAGATAAAATTTACAGGACTGAACAGTTATTTGAATGGATGGAGGGTGGTAGAGGGAAAAATTTTTAGTGACTCTGAAGTTAGGAGCATAGATGACTTGTTAGAATGGTGACACCATTGTCAAAAATTACAAAGTCAGGAGATAGTGCAGGAAGAGAGGTGGCTTATTTCCATTTGAGACATTTGAGAAACTGATGGGAAATTTAGGTAGAAGTCTAGTAGTCGGTTGAAAATTTGAGTCTGGAGTTGGGGAGAGAGGTTAGAGCTAGAGGTATAAATTTGGCAGGCAATCGATAAGTATTAATTAAGCACCTACTATTAGCCATGAATTGTGGTAGACACTGGGGATAGAGATAGAAAGAATGAAATATCTCTATTTGCAAAGAGCTTACATTCAAATAGGTCACTGACATAGAATTAATATTGAAGCTATAGCAACAAATGACATCAAAATTAGGGAGGGTATGGAGGGAATAACTTGTATTAGAGCCTTCGGAATTGGGAAAAATCATGTAGGGGACCCATTTTATCTTTGATCAGATGACATATCATATGAAATATAGACTTCCACCTAGTAATTCTATCTAGCAACTTTCAAGGCTCTCACTTCACATTTTGGATGATAGAATTTTTTTATTTTATTTTTTAAAAAATCAGTTTTATTGATGCCATTTGCTTTTACTCATCATAAATTATTTCTGGATATACCACTCCCACTTTTCTGCCAGATAGTTGGAATTTGACAGTGATGGCCATTGAATATTTGAGTAGTTAACCAACTTCTAATCACACAAGTTTCTTCACAAATTATTTCTTTCATAATAATAACACAAATGACAGATATAAAATGTCTGCAAAATTACCTTTATTGTATGTATTTAAGTTAATAAATATTGAATATTTTAGGAGCATATGCATTAGAATTGGAGAAGCCTATGTGATTATTGCAGCAAACCTTTCATTTCTAAGTTTTTCAATTCAAGTCACTGGTTGAATAAGTGTTAATGCTATAAACTGGTGTATCAAATGCAAAGATATAGAGCTATGAAAAATTTGAAAATATTTATATGGTATTTTCTATCAAACATACAGGTAGCATTTGTCTTGGTTTTTAATCTTGAAAAGGAAATTTGACTAATGTAAAACATTATAAAATTGACTCTGTTTATTTTACCAGTCAAGTTGGATGCCTGTCTTTTCTGAATAATACATATTACAGGAATTTCATTCCTACCAGATTTAATACCCATTAATATCATCAAATATTTTCGCAACTACGATCTAAAAATGAAGGTTAAACATTTATTATTTGAGCTTCTTATTTAAAAAAAAGTATTTTTATATTAGTCTCAGGCAATAGCAATGTTGTTTAACTTTGTCTACAACTACAGGATGCCCCAAAACCGTCAGTGCAGTTTTAGGCAACTAAAGATTAAAACTGCACTAAGACTTCGGGACATTCTGTCATTTAGCAATAGCAGGAGGTGATTTATAAACTGTAAAAGAAATAATTGGCTTAAGATGAATATGTTCATTTTCTTCACTTCAATCATATCTAAATAAGGATGCCACCTGTAGTAAACAGCATGCCACACTATGGAACTTTTCAAAAGTTTGTAGAAATGCTGTCACAGTGACAAAATGATATAGAAATGTGATTTTTGTCTTTAGTAATTAATTTGGTGCAATTAACAAACACCAAGTACTTGGAAAAATCATAGACTTTATTATTACCAAAAAAAGACAGACAAGAAAAGATAACTTCTGACCTGTGTGCCCTGTTTCACACTTCTATAAAATCTTTATAATACTAATCTACGTACACATACACATACACATATAGGTATGTGTGTGTGTGTGTGTGTGTGTGTGTGTGTGTGTGTGTGTATAAAAGTCATCTTTATTTGAAGATGTGAAAAGGGAAGAGGCAGACTTTCATAAGTGATACCCCCCAGCAGGCCACATATTTATGATCACACAAATGACTGGAGGGATGAGGGTGGAAGAGGGGAGGGGAAGCGACAAGCATTTATGAAGTTCCTACTATGTGCCAGGTACCGTGCTAAGGACTTTACAAACATTTTCTTGCTTGATTCTTCCAACAAACCTACGAGGTAAGGACTATCATTATCCCTGTTCATTGTCAACTGAAACAAACAGAGGTTAAGTGACCTAGCCAGAGCCAACACAGCTAGTAAGTATCTAACGCAGTGGTTCTCAACCTCCCTAATGCCACAACCCTTTAATACAGTTCCTCATGTTGTGGTGACCTCCAACCATAAAATTATTTTTGTTGCTTCTTCATAACTGTAATTTTGTTACTGTTATGAATCGTAATGTAAATATCTGATATGCAGGATGTATTTTTCATTGTTACAAATTGAACATAACCCACAGGTTGAGAACCACTGATAAAGCAAGGTTTGAACTCAGGTCTATTCTCTGCACCATCTGGCTGCCAAGATAATACAGGGTCTTGAGCTTCTTGTTTATTGATTATAGGAAGGTATTTGATTTGATGGAGAGAAGTGCCACCTTAAAATGTCTTCTCCAACAAGGTGTTTCTCAAGCATCACCCATGACTCCTTGATCTGCCACATCAGAGATAGCACTTTTTAAAAATTCGTTGATCCTCTGATTCTTAAGACCCAGGGTGACATGTGAAACAGCTGTGCTTACCAGCATTCTTTTTGACTGTGGTGGTGACTGTCCAGCACAGAGTCCAAATAGAAGAGGTGAATGTTCTCTCTATGTAGATGGGTGTTCTTGTTTGTGGATTATATTGTTTTGATTACAACAAGCCCCAGAACACCACAGAGCTTCCTAAGTGATAGCCATAGTCAGTCAAAAGCATTCTGCCTCAGTTCTCTCCATACAGGAAAAGCCCAGGGGATAAAGAATTGCTGTTGCCTATACTGTGATGTGCAATTTAATGGACACACTAGAGAATACATCCTTTAGAATAAGCGTCTTGAGCAGAATCTGCCCAGAGAAAGTGCACTGGGCTTGGGATAGAATGTAAGGAGAGCCGGCTGGATTACTTTAGGGAAATTGCAGCATTTTTCACGATTGTCAAATAAAAAGTCCTTCTTGTTTTTTAGCTTTTTGGAGGGTAATTGGGGTTAAGTGGCTTGCCCAAAGTCATATGGTTAGTAAGTGTGTCAAGTGTCTGAGGCTGGATTTGAACTCAGGTCCTCCTAACTCCAGGGCCAGTGCTTTATTCACTGCGCCACCTAGCCACCCCTAAAGGTCCTTCTTTTTAACATCAATATAGCTTAAGTAGTGCTATATTACAGCAGGCCATGGAGTTCCACAGTCTCTTCAGAATTCAAGTTTCTGGTCATCTAAAGAGTCATGGAAAGCTATGGAGACAGGTATGAGTAAGCTATAACACTTTACCGATGGAAAATCATATGGGAGAAATAGTTTTTTGAAAAATATAAAAGACTGTGATCAGAAAATAGGATGAAACACTTCATATGGTAAGAGGGAGGGATAATCAGTAGATAGCCCATGTGCCTCCGATTTCATTCATAGACTTTCAAGCAAGCTGGAGGAAAGCTGACCATCAGGTGCACCAAGTGGAGTTTCTCTAGAGGACTTATGGGACATTGTCTAAAAGAGTCACGTGAGCTGAGTAGATACTGGATGGGTTGTAGTCTGTACTGTTGGAAAGTTGGATGGGAAATCCATCAACGAGCTTCATCAATCCATCAAAGTATGATAATGACAATGTCGTATTTGTAGTTTTCTACCTATAATTTTTTTAAAAAACCACTGCCCATATAGGTCCTTACAAAAGAAACACAAACCATTTTGTTAATCATTATTTACTTTAATATCTAGGAAGAAAATTTCCTCAGAGGGTAGTGAAAATAAAGATTTATTTACAAATTCAGACAATACGTTACAGTCATCTTCCTTCTTACCAGAAAAAACAGGTAATGGCTTTCATACAATTACAGGTGTGTCTAAATTAATTATCCATCTTCATATGAATCTGTGACTGAAGGCTCAGTTGTCTTAACAGATAATGTTTGGTATAATGACTAGGTAAAAGTAGGTCTCATGGATATATTCATCTCATAATATTTTTCTTTTGAAATTTGAATAATGTAATATTTACATAATGTTTGCTAAGTGGCCTACATGTATTATCTCATTTGATGTTCTTAACAGTCCTGTGAATTAAATACAGATATTATTATCCCAATGAGGGTAGAGGGAGTTGGGTACCATGATTGTTTCTGTGTGGCGTTCCTGGTTTGAAAACTCCCTCCTCCAATACAGATCCATTTAACAAATGAGAAAACTGAAGCTCAGAGAGGACAAGGAACTTATTTCTTGCCATATATCTAGTTACTCTAGTAACCATTAGAGGAGAAACCAGTTCTGATCAAATTGCAAAGTCTATGTCAAGTGAGCTTTCCAGTATACATGTTGCCTTATTGTCTTGAGTTTGTGTTATATCGTGGATACTCAGCTTCAGGGCTTGTCATCATCGTATCTATACCTAGGGAATTCATACATTCTAGGCCCTTTAGGTCTTATTTTAATTAATAAATGGTTCCTCTAGTTATTTTAGGGTAACACACCCCCAACTAATTCTTTTTATAGCAACAACGATGTATTTTCCAAACTTTAAATCGCTATATATCAGTTATTGATATGTAAATAAAACATAGTTGTTTTGTTTAAAAGAAGTTTTATTTCTTGAATTGTATATCTGAACATCTTAGATATATGTCATAGGTATACACATATCTAAGTATTTAAGCTGATTTCTCTGTGTGTGTGTGTGTGTGTGTGTGTGTGTGTTTGTGTGTGCGTATTTTCAGAAACCAGCCTATGTCCTTAGGCCTATCTTCTACTGGCAGATGAGCCTTGTCCATCTGTTTGTTCCTTAAGGATACAAACACTTGACATTTATTACTGTCATTCATCTTTGAAATTTTCTTGATTTTATCTATCCCCTGAAAGTTCTGGATTTGTTACTCCCACTGTTATGTCAGCTATTTCTCCATTATTATTAGTCAGGGAAGACCTTGGCTGTGAACTCTGAGCAGAAGCACTTTTCTTGGTTCCCAGTGAGAGGAGTCTAGCTTTAAAATTCTGCGTTCTTTGATTTCTAGTGAAAACACCACATCTTTTCATTTGAGATTGGGACTAGTCAGCCTGAATGGACGTCTGCTCTTCCCTTTATCCTGTCTCTAATGTCTCCGTCTTGCTCCTTGGCCTGCTGATCTCCAGCCTACTGTCATTTACACCTACATTTTGTTGCAAAACAAAACAATCACCTTAACCCTACTTTATTTCCCATCCAACTCAGCCCTGTTTACACTCAGCATATGGTTTCACCTGCTCTGGTGAAACAATGTGGTAGAATACTTATCTTGTAATCAAGGAAGACCTGTGTTCAGAAACCACCATCCAACAAATACTAACTGTGTGATCATGGAAAGTCACTTAAGTTCTGAACCTCAGAGATATTATAAAGACCAAATAAACTTACATTGCGTCCCAAAAGTCTTAGTGCAATTTTTAGTTTTAATCTTTTTTTGGGGGGGACGCCTCGTGCATAGAAATAATTTTCATAAGTGAATGCTAACTACTACTATTACTAGTAGAATTAGAATTATCCAAGAGGACATAAGCTTCTTAAAGTCAGGGACTATCTTGTTGTCTTTGTATGCTCAGCATCTGGCACATGATGATTAATAAATGCTTGTTGGATTCCTTTATTACTTTATTGACTTTTTTGAGGTTTCTTCATCTTTCCTTCTACTTCAGAATATTCCTGTGTCTATGCCCCTATTTTCTCTCTATTAAAAAATTTTAAATTTTATTTATTTTATTTTGAACTTAAGAAATAAAACAAGCATTTCCATAACATAGTAGAAGATTGATTGTACATGAAATTGCCAATCTATTATGTACAACTTGCTATTCCTTTTAAATATATAGTAAAGTTACCATGTAACTTTCTTCTTTTTTTTCCTTCCCTACCTCCCTCGACCCTAGAGCTCACACACACACACACACACACACACACACACGTAAAACCATTCTATCCATCTATTTTTCAGTTCTTTCTCTGGATGCAGCTAGCATCTTCCTTCATGTATCCTTTGTGATTAATTTGGATATTTATAATAGTCAAAATGACTTAGAGACTCAAAATTGTTCTTAAAACAATATTGCTGTTACCATATACAGTGTTCTTTTGGTTCTGCTCATTTTGCTGTTCATTATTTTATGCAATTCTGTCCATGTTTTTTCCCAGATCATTGAGCTCATCATTTCACGTAGCATAGTAGTATTCCATCATGATCTTATACCACAACTTACTCAGCCATTCCCCAATTCACAGGCATCCCCACAATTTCCAGATCTTTGCCATAACAAAGAGAGCTGCTATAAATATTTTAGAACATACAGGTTCTTGTTCTTTTTCCCTAATCATCTTGGGAAACAAACTTCATAGTAGTATTGCTGGATCAAAGGGTATAAGCAGTTTAATAACTCTGGGCATAATTCCAGATTGCTCTCCAAAATGGGTGGATCAGTTCATAGTTCCAACAATAGAGAATTAGTGTCCCAATTTTTCCGCCTCTCCTCCAACATTTGTCACTCTCCCCTTCAATGATTTTAGCCAATCTGATAGGTGTAAAATGATATCTCAAGATTGTTTTAATTTGCATTTCTCTAATCAATAATGATTTAAAGCATTTTTTCATATGACTATAAATTGCTTTGATTTCTTCATCAGAAAGCTACCTGTTCATATCCTTTCACCATTTATCAATTGGGGAATGACTTGTATTCTATAGATTTGACAGTTCTTTATATATCTGAAATATGAGACCTTTATCTGAGAAATTGTATATAAAATTTTTTCCTAATTTTCTGCTTTTCTTCTTATCTTCGCTATTTTTGTTTCATTTGTACAAAACCTTTTTAATTTAATGTAGTCAAAGTTATCCATTTTATACCTCTCACTGTTCTCTGTCTCTTGTTTATTCATAATTGTTTGTCTACCCATAAGTCTGATAAGTAATATGTTTCATGTCCTTCAAGTTTTCTTGTAATATCTCCCATTATATCTAGATCTTGTGTCCATTTTGGTCTTATCTTGGTAAATAGTGGAAGTTATTGGTCTATGCCCAATTTTTGCCAGATTGCTTTCCAGTTTTCCCAACAATTTTTACCAAGTAATGAATTCTTATCCCCAAAACATAAGTCTTTATACTTGTCAAATACAAAATTACTATATTTATTTGCTGCTGTAAATTGCACATCTACTCCATTCCACTGATCTACCTTTCAATTTCTTAGCCAGTATCACATAGTTTTGATAATTATTGCTTTATGATATAGTTTAAGATCTGGTATTGCTAAACCTCCTTCCTTTTTATTTTTTATTAGTTCCTTTGATATTCTTGACTTTTTGTTCTTCCAAATGAATTTTGTTATTGTTTTTTTCTAATTCAGTAAAATAATTAATTCAGTAATTTAATTGAGATGGCATTGAATATGTAAGTTAGGTTAAATTGACATTTTTATTGTGTTGGCCCTACTTACCCATGAACAATTAATATTTCTCCAATTATTTAAACCTAATTTTATTTGTATAAAAAGGCTGTTTTTTTGTAAATTTGTTCATATAGTTCCTGGGTTTGTTTGACAGGTGTACTCCCAAGTATTTTATACTGTCTAGTTATTTTAAATGGGGTGTCTCTTACTATCTCTTCTTGCAGGAATTTGTTTATGATATATAGGAATATATGCCTATATTTTCTCTCTCCCTTCTGTCAGATAAAAGGAAATGTACTAGATGGTTGAGAATTCAAAACTGAAAATAAACTGAATTTTAAAAAGGAATACAGATATAGAATTTAACATGGGAAAGCCAGAGATCTATTTCTTCCTGTGAGAAAGGACAAGAGAAAAGGCAGGGGATGTGAGACACAGAGGAGCAGTGAAAGTAGAGCTCAAGCAGTAGCATCTTCATTCTCTTAGGAATATTGAATTCAGTCTGTATGCTAAGAATGGGGGGAGAAGGGATGGTTGTCAGAAATTTTAGTGTAATGTGTAAGGGGGATATTGTTCTTTTGCTTCTATAGATCTCTTCCACTTTTTTTAGGGCTAGCTCTCTGTGGAGACAAATACAGAAGTAGTTGTCATTCTGACATGTCATAGGATGAAAAGGGGTGGGAAACAACGTCCCACATAATTAGGGAAAAAATGTCCTACATAATTAGTGTCCAGAGAGCCTCACTTGTCAATTGTGCCATATTGTCAAGAATGAGTATAATAATGTACCCTTCTAAGTGCTGTTTAATTTACCATGAAAGCATGACTTGGGTAGTGGCAAAAACACAATCCACTAGGTCTAGGGTAAAACGTAATTGATTTCCAATATTGAAAAATACTAATTTTTGAAAGGGGGAAGGGCAGAGCCAGTGAAAATGGGGAGACCCTTATGTCTGATCCATATATTTGTTTTTAGGTTTGGGGAGTAGAGGGAGAAGATTTGAATAAACTAGTAAAAAAAAGTAGTAAAAAAATTTAAATTTAATAGTTGTTGGGTTTTTTTTTAATGTTTAGTGTTCTGTCATTTCAGTCATTTGGGGGTTTTCTTGGCAAAGATACCACACTGGAGTGGTTTGCCATTTTCCATCTCCAGCTCATTTGGCAGATGAAGAAACTGAGGCAAACAAGGTTTAGTGACTTGCCCAGGGTCACAAAGCTAGTGTCTAAGGTAGGATTTGAACTCAGGTCTTCTTGACTCCAGGCCCAGCGCTATACACCGTACCACCTAGTTGCCTTGTACATAGTAGTTGTTTAATAAGTGCTCGATTCATTGATAATTGTTCAATAAGCAAATATTTTTGGTTGATTTACCTGAGCCTGAAATTTTCCTTTGGACTGAATTCCTACTTAAATATCACATTGGTCTATAATGTAAGAATCAAAGCATCAAATGTGAGAGCTGTGAAACTGTAGGGACAGAATGTAAGTGACTTGTTCAGGGTTACAAATCATTCATTTTTATCTTCTTTTAATAATAAATTATTCTAAAGGACTGAATTTCAAATAGATTTAGTTATCATTAAAGAGATGTACAATCATGCCCACCTCAGCAAAGAGAAAAAGATCTGATCTCATTTTCTTGAATAGCAACAGGAAAATTGCAATTGATCGAACCAGTGTTCCATCTAGCCCACAGTTAGTTCCATTTCTGACTGCGGCACCAAGAGAATGGCATATCACTTTCTCTCTTGAGATCAACCTCAAAGATTAAGGATATGGATAAATAGATATAGATATAAAACAGAGTGTTCAGATCTCCCTTGACGGTCTGAAACGAGTGTGTTATACATAGATCACTAAAAGTCGCAGAATAGAAAGGCCTTAAGGGACCCTACAGAGCATCCTCTTCAGACCTATCATTTTATGTAGAATCGGAGAGAAGGAGCAGATCTATGATTTCACTGATACAGGGAATTCTTAGGTAAGGAAATTCTACCAAAATGGGTAGGTCCCTTTTCTACCACTTGAGTTTGAAAGCATTGCCTCAGGCACTGGGACTAATCAGGTGACTTGCCAGGGTCTGTGCGGGTGCTAGAACCCAGGCCATTTTGGCCCTGCGAACAACTTTATATACTATATCCCATTGCTGAAATCCCATCCCTGAAATTACATAAGCCTTTTTTTGAGACTTACCTCCACAGTAGCAATTTTATAATTTATGTATCAGATATCAAGGTGGTATAGAGGATAGTATGTAAGATTTAGGAAAATAATTGAATTTGAATGCTGCCTCAGATGTAAACTGTGTGACTCTGGGCAAGTCACATCACCTCTGTCAGCCTCAGTGTCCTTATCTGTAAAAATGGGAATAATAAATGCACCTTTTGTTGTTGTTCATTCCCGTCCCACCCTTTGTGAACCCATTTGGGGTTTTCTTGGCAAAGATACTGGAGTGGTTTGCCATTTCCTTCTCTAGTTCATTTTACAGATGAGAAAACTCAGGAAAACAGGGTTAAGTGACTTTCCCAGGGTCATACACATGTAAGTGTCTGAGACCAGATTTGAAGTAAGGAAGATGAGTCTTTCTGAATCCAAGCCTAACATTCCATCTAACGCACCACCTAGCAACCCTTAAAAGCACCTATCTCGAAGGACCGTTGTCAGGATCAAATGAGATAATATACATCAAGTGCTTTGCATACCTTAAAATGCTGCATAAATGGCTCGCTATTATTGTTGTTATTATTGTTATTGAGGTGAGTTTCAAGAAAGGCTTATGTCCCATTAATTTATTTGAGCCTTTTTTGAAGCTGACTTCGATAATAATAAATTTACTTATGCTGTACTCTAATGACAACTATAGGTACCAAATAGGGCATTCCAATAGCTGGATTAAATAATTCATAATAGCCTAGTAAATAGTTTATAATGCATATTGTGCCAAATGGCAATGTAAAGGATCTAAAAATGAACTCATTTTATTCAGAGCTAATTCCTAGTCCCTTAAAAGGTCTATTTACATTTGAGAAGTGTAGCATCAATAGTTATAAGGAAAGAAAAACTTCCTTTCCTGATTGGGGAGCCCTGGTTTCTGTTTACAGCTCAGGGTCGTCCAACATTATTCATCTTTTCATCCCCCATTATGAGCTCTTGTGTGATGTCAGTTGTAAAGTTGGTTAAAGCCAGGCAGGCAGTCTTCAAGAAAAAGGGTCTGATTGAAATCAGGGGATTACCGTAAAAGATCCCAACACTTAAGCCAATGGAGCCTCAGCGACACAGAACGGGTGAGTCTGGTCATCCGTCCCACACCTCTGGACGTGTTGGATCTTCTTTTTTAGGGCTCACCTTTTTGCATGTGTTTGGCCACCCAGAAGCTTTAGTGATGGTCTTTTGTGCATTCCTAATATTTTCTACTTTCTGATTTCCTCATTTGCTTCATTCCTAAAATGTGTGCTTCTATATTTACCTAGACAGACCAGCTCCAAGTTACTCTGCTCCCAAAGAAACCACCTCCCAGGATGCTTCAAGCTTTGAGAGCCCTGGAGACACAGGTGAGTCCAGTACAAGTCCACTTTTGAAGCCCCTAAGATTACCCCCATAAAGTTAGAGGCTAGCACGTCTGGAATTTCATGTAATAAATAGACTGAACTGTGGAATTTTATTATTTGTCTTAATTTTTTTTAATACACAATTATTGTTGGAACACATATGTCATGGCTTTGATCAAACTACATTCCTCTTATCTCTACTCCTTTCCTTAATTCATAGTTCTTTTAGCATTTTTCTCTGAAGTTTCAGGGTTTGAAGAGACTGTTCTAAGAAGTATTCTCCATTTGTTGACCTCCCCTGTCTTATGTTTCACTATTATCTCACTAGTTAGGCTATTGATAGCATATTTGATAAAAGCAGTGAAGTAGCATAGTAGATAAAACACTGAACCTGAAGTCAGAAAGACCTGAGTTCAAATCCTGTCTCAAACATTTCTAGCTATATGACCTTGGGTAAGTCACTTAAACTCTGCCTCAGTTTCCTTACCTCTAAAATGGGAATAATAATAATAACACCTATCCTTGTTGTGAGGATCAAAATGAGATACTGTATATAAAGTGCTTTATAAACCTTGAAGTGTGATATAGCTGATAGCTATTATCATTTCCTTTACTTTGTAGAGAAGTCAGAAAATATTTCTTGGGGAAAATATTTAAGTGACTGGCATTCATTTCTTGTCTTGTAAAATGGTATCTTGTTTGGTCCCCTGAAATCTCTAACATCTGACAAGAATTTGGTCTTTAAATTAATAATTACTCACATTTATATAGATTTTTTGGCTATAAATACTTTATATATATTGTATCATTTCATCCCCACAATAGTTGTGTGAGTAGAATACAAGTATTATGATCTCCACTTCAGATACGAGAAAGCTGAGACCCAGATAAGATCGATCATTTGTCCAAGGTTACATGCTAACAAGTGCTGGTGTTGGCATCTTTAACTTCTTTCTAACCCAGCCTAGGGCCCAATTATCATGAATCTTTTTTCTGATTCCCCCAGGTGCTACTGCCTACTCTAAACAAAGGATTTTCTGTTTACTTTGTTTATATATAATATTACTTCCCATAATAGACTACAAGCTCCCTGAGGACAGGGACGGTTTCATTGCTATCTGCATGTGTCTCACATAGAGTAAGCACTTGACAAATGCTTATTGATCAATTGATTGATAGATTGATTGATTGATCAATCCTAGGGCAGATCTGACCACAAATTTGATATTTTTGGCCTCCTTCCAGACTGCCTCAATACCTCAAATGTAGAATAACAAGTCGGTTGGTATTTTTTTTCCAGTTGCACAGCAATGATACCTTTAAAAAAAAGTGTCATGAGGATCTGCTTGGTGGGGAGTGCCTCACATGGTATCTCTGCCCATGGAGGAGGAGGTAAGAACCTGCTTCAAGGATATCCGATGAGTAAGAGTTAGGAAAGTACCATGGAGAGGCTGTGGAACACACAGAGACCACTTCGGGTCTGTTGACTGTGGCAAATGAGATGCTCTTTGGCTTTGGAGATATTGAAAAAATGAGACCTGGTTATTGTCATTATCTTTGGCTTTGAAAGGATATGCTCCAAAACAGAAAGCCGGAGGGCAGAATCAGTTCCAGATTATGTTGTTGTATACCACGTATGTTGAATATCAATTTTGGATTTCTTAGTTTTTGAAGGCTGATCATCTAAAGAATATTCATTCTGTATTTTGGTTGAAATATAGGTCAAGATACAGAAGTTGCAAAAAATAATGAGGACTCCTCACAAAGTCCTGATGACAGGCTGTCGGAAACTACAGAAGGTGATGAAGAGAAACAATGTAATGATGAATATGTCGGGGAAAGTGTTGCACCATTGGAGTTAATGACAGAGGTAAATTTTACTTATGCGTTATTATATATTTGAAAGTCATCTTGTTACATCTTTGCAAATAATAATTTTTAAACTTACCCATGCAGACATTTACCTGGTCGCCAATTTTGGAACCCACTTCCAGATTTTTCCTGGAGTCTCCCTCATGGCAACACTTAATTAAGGAAGGGGCTCAGGGCAAAGTAGAGTTATTCTTCAACAGCTCTGCTTTCTCTCACTAAGATTGCCTTGGGATGCATCCTAAGGGGCATCAATGTACCTTTTACTCTATTTGCTCAATGTTCCCTTGGCCCGTAGTGCCTTTTCACCTCCCCTTGAAACTCAAATTCCTATATAGCTCCAATAGCCTAATGTAGATTTTCTTCTGCAACTCTCTAATGTGCTTAATTGTGTAATATTTTGTATTATAATTGTCTTGTATCATAGTTTATGTCTTATCTTCCTACTAGACTAACTCCCTGTAAGTTAGACTTGATATTATCTAAATTTTGTAAGGCATAGCAGTAACTACACCCAGATTCTTAATAATGAAGAAAAAATAAGAGGGTGGGAGAGATAGAGAGTAGGATGAGGGAGAAGGAGATGTGAAGTATGTTTAGTACTTTTCTCTGCTTGTTTTTTTTTAACTTCTTCCCCACTAACATCAGTTAGAATTAAATGCCTTATTAGTGAAACTTAAATCCAGGCACCACAATGTGCTAGGTAACACAGCAGTCCTCCAGTTTGTATCTTAAGATGAAATAGGATATTAGAACACAAAACTTACATGAACATGAAATGATCACTTTGTTGGGGATAGAGGAGGTCCCCTCCATTTTTTTCAGGTTCAGTAAGCCAGATCAGGACCCCAGATCTAGAGTCAGATCCCAAATTTATTTGATCCCAAACTCATTACACTGTTGAAAAGATGAAAGCAAAGGGTTAAGCACCTTGCTCAGATTCATCCCAGTAGTAAGTGGCAAAGCCCCGTGGGATTTGACCCCAGGTCTCTTAACTCCAATTCTAGTACTGTTTCCCCTTGCAACTACCCTGTCTGGAAAAGTGTAAGATATGTTTATTGCCATATTCATATCATCTAGTTGTTTTTATTCATAATATTTAACGTGGATATTTGGAAAGTCAAAAATCATGACCCAATCCATTTACTAAATTATCTGTTTAGTTAAAAATTAAATATGAACACTGGTGTTCTTTTTGTTTTTATTGTCATCACTTAATATGTCTCAGCTGCAAGAAAGGTAAAATAATGAAAATTTGGCTTAGCTATGAATCCACTCATATTTTTAGGAAATTACAATTTATAATACATAATTTTTATGTATGAAATAAAAGATAATTTCTCTTGCAACTAGATGGTTTTTGAAGTCTTCTGAGATTCCTGGATGAAGGATTAAATAGATATAAAATATTACCTTCCTTGTTCTTGTTATCACAGAAATTCGAACGGTATAAATAAATTATCCAGTTTGGGGGACTTTCTTCAAAAAAAAAACCTCTTCCCTTACTCCTCAAACCAGGGATGGGGAACCTGCACCCTCAAAGCCACATGTGGCCCTCTAAGTCCTCAAGTGTTTAGTTCAATCAGAGGGCCACACTTGAGGACTTAGAGGGCCACATATGGCCTTGAGGCCACAGGTTGCCCACCCCTGCCTTAAACAAAAGCTTACAATCAATAATAGAGGTGTAGTAATACTAATGTAAAAGATCACTTTATTCTTAATATTTTGTCCAGAGAATAGAATTTAGTCATATAGAAGCATATTACTAAAATGTAGGAAACTGAATCCCCGTACTATTGACTTCACTTATATCTTCAACTTTGCTCCTTCACAATTCAAAACTAATGGGTGATGTCAATTTATATGCTAATGAAATTGCATGATTGCAAAGATTGTTCTTAAGATTAAGTCCTTTTATACCTATGTCACTGTGCCATACATTTTGGGGTATAAAATAAATGCACACCAATGAGAAGTTTCCTAAGCCACCTTTCCTGATTCTTGAGGCAGCTTGCTTCTTGAACGGAAGTTTTTCATTACACAGATCTGCTTGGTTCTCAGAAATAAATGGAAAATTTGTAAATGTTAATAATTGTATCATTTTAGGTTTTGATGATCAAATGCAGAAAAAAAATCCTAAAATATTTCTTATCAAGGTAGATTTCTACCACATTCCTACTATGAATTTTCACAGGGAAAAAATAATTCCTCTGGCATTTTTCCATTAAAAGTAATAATGCATAAGGAAAGTGAATAGGAAGAAATTGTGTTTGAATCCACACTATTTGAAATCATAATTATATACATTTTGGTCATTACTTCCAGCTCAATAGAAATATACAGTGTAAATTCAAATAATTCAACCACTTTAGGAGATTTATTAGTATTACTAATCAGGTCTCATCTGTAATTATGTCTATGCTAATGATTTTATCATTAAGTAGTTGGAGGGAGGGTGTTGAAATGGAGCTTAGTTGAAAAAGATTCCTTTAAGCAATCTTCATTTAGATAAAGGAACTAAATTACTCAGTATGCAAGGTCCTGTAACTCATAAGAGTGTCACCCATTTTCAAAGAAGAGATATATCCATCTATTATGGCATCTTTTTATATTAAAAACTCACTCATGTAGAACTTTATTTTTTATTTTAAATATTTTACTTTTTCCAATTACATGTTAAAACAATTCTTAACATTCTTTTTTTTTAATTTTGAGTTCCAAATTCTCTCCCTCCCTTTCCTCCCCACCTCATTGAGAAGGCATGCAATTTGATATGCATTGTGTAGGCATGGAAAACATATTTCCATATTAGTCATGTTGTGAAAGAAAACACAGATCAACCACACACACACACACACACACACACACAGAGAGAACTTTAAAAATACTTTTCTCACAACTTCACTGTGAGGTAGGGAGTAAAAAAGCATTATTATGGCTATTGTTTAGAGAGGGAAACCAAGATTTTGAGGGGTTAAATGATTTGCCCAGGTCACAGAGCTAATAAGTATCAAGTCGACAAGCATTTCTTAAGCACCTACTATATACCAGGTCCCAGCTAAGCACTGAGTGTACAAAGAAAGGCAGAAAAAGCCCCTGTCCTGAAGGATCTTGCAGTCTAATAGATGATTCCCAGGCAAAATACAAACTTGGGATTTCTGATTCCAAGTCTAGCATTCTTTCCATAATATATATCAGGCTATCTCTCAAATCATTTATATTTAGCATTGATCATCCTTGTGATTTGAATATTGTAAATAATTTATAAAGAACCAAAGATCTTTGATTTGTCATTCTGCTTTAATATTAAATATATTTGATTTATATTTATTCAATATTTGCCAATTACATTAAATTTTTTTACATTTAAAAAAAATTTTGGAATTCTAAATTCTCTCCCTCCTGCCCACTCCTCCCCCGCTCCTTGAGATGGTAAGCAATATGATATCAATTATACATGTGAAGTCATGCAAAATATATCTCATGTTAACCATGTTGCAAAAGAAACTACTCCCTCTCCCCACCCCCAATAAAAGCAAGAAAAATAAAGTGGAAGAAGTATGCTTCAGTTTGCATTCAGAGTTCATCAGTTCTCTCTCTCTGGAGGTGGATAGCGTTTTTCATCACGGGTCCTTTGGAATCATCTTAGGTCATTGTCTTAATCAGAGTAGCTAGGTCTTTTACAGTAAATCATGATTACAATATTGTGGTTATTGTATACAGTTTCTTCCCATTCTTCTCACTTCACTTTGTGTCAGTTCATTTAAGTCAGCGGTTCTCAGCCTGTGGGTTATGTTCAATTTGTAGCAATGAAAATACATCCTGCATATCAGATATTTACATTATAATTCATAACAGTAGCAAAATTACAGTTATGAAGTAGCAATGAAAATAATTTTATGGTTGGGGGTCACCACAACATGAGGAGCTGTATTAAAGGGTCATGGCATTAGGAAGGTTGAGAACCATTGATTTAAGTCTTTCCCGGTTTTTCTGAAATTATCTCCTTTATCATTTCTTATAGCACAATAGGACATTATAGTAATCACAATCATATACCGTAACTTGTTCAGCCATTCCCTAATTGATGGACATCCCCTCAATTTTCGATTCTTTGCCACCACAAAAAAAAAAGTTGCTATAAATATTTTCATACACATAGGTCATTTTCCCTTTCCTTTGTTCTCTTTGGGATATAGACCTGGTATTGCTGGGTCAAAGGGTATGAACAGTTTTATAGCCCTTTGGATATAGTTCTAAATTCTTCTCCAGAATGGCTGGACCAGTTCACAACTCCACCAAAAGCATCTTAGTGTCACGATTTTTCTACAACCTTTCCAGCATGTCATTTTCCTTTTTGGTTATATTATATTATATATATATATATATA
>CM053582.1:300975583-300988719 GCA_028627135.1 Pseudochirops cupreus | reverse complement strand
ATATATTATATATATTATACTATCTGTATATATACTATACTATCTATACTAATATATTATATTATTATATTATATATTATATTATAATATATATAATATATATTATACTATCTGACAGGTGTGAGGTGGTATCTCAGAGTTGTTTTAATTTGCATTTCTCTAATCAATAGTGCATTTTTTATGTGACTGTTGATGGCTTTGGTTTATTCTTCTGAAAACTGCCTGTTCATATCCTTTGATATTATCAGTTGTGGAACGGCCTTGATTTTTATAAATTGGCCTAGGACCTCATACATTTGAGAAATGAGGCCTAATAAAAGAAACTTGCTATAGTTCCCCCCCCCCCACACACACACACACCAGTTTCCTATTTTCCTTCTAATTTTAGTTGTTTTATTCTGTTTTTAAGATAATTTTTTATGTTCTCTGTTAAATCTGATTGTAGTCAGGCTTTAGTCTACTGTCCATTGACACTTAAAACACAATCTTTTAGTAAGAAATAGTATGTAAACATCTGCCTTGGCATTCTGCCTACTTCGTTTTGTGGTGAACAATGCAGCCAGAAATAGGGTGTTTTCACGATTGACAGACATAAGTTGTTTTTATTCTTCTCCAGCACTCCTTCAGTGGATCTACATTTTCATTGATCTTCCTGTTTATTGCTTCCATTTGAATTGTCTTAGGAAGATTCTGAAGATCACCTGGCAGGATAAGGTACCAGACACTGAGGTCCTCACTTGAACTAAACTGCCAAGCATTCAAAGTGCCAAGCATTCAAACACTACTGCAGAGAGTCAACTCTGATGGACTTGTCACATGGTTCAAATGCCAAATATATGCTTACCAAAAAGACTATTTTATAGAAATCTCACACAGGGCAAGCCCTCACATCAGAAAAGGTGATGCAAGGACACTCTCGAGGTCTCTCTTAGAAACTTTGGAATTGATTGTGTGACACTGGAGACACTGGCACAGGAATCTGAAAAGACTTTAGCTTAAAAGGACCAGGGTCTCCCATTGCATCCTGGGCCATCTCCAGCCATCCTGATGAATATCTGATGACCACTGGACCCAGATGGCTCTGGAAGAGAAAGTGAGACAGCCCTCATTCACTCAAACCAAAGTCCAACTGCAAGTCATGTCATCATCTTCCTGATGTCATGGTCCTCTTCAAGAACAAAGGACAAACACAAGCCCTCATCAGAGAAGGTGCTGTGCTCGATACGCAAAGCAGAATTGAAGTAGCTCAAAAGAAACTTGAGATGCACAAATTTAGAGAATCCACTCCAAATATTCACACAGACTATTTGTGCTTGACCTGTGGTAGAATGTTCTGAGCCAATATTAGTCTGATCAGCCATAGTCAGACACACTGTAACTTGGCTCTAACGTAGTGACATCATTTTGGTCCTCTTTGAGAATGAAGTACACCACCAGCACCATGAACTACGATCCTCATATTGACTGTAACCCATGTACTATGCTTCTAATTCACGTCTTGTTCATGACACAGAACTTCAGGACTTCCCATTTGGAAAGGACATTAGCTGCCATGTAGTCTAACACATAACCAAGCAAGAACCCCTTCTACAAATGAAGAGTTCAGCCTTTGTTAAAAGACCTTAAAAGAGAGCAACTCTTGACCTACAGAAGCAACCCATTTCACCTTCTACTTGCCCTGCTTATTGGGAGTATTTCCTTTTAACAAGCCCGAATTTATCTTTTTGCAAATTCATCATATTGTTCCTATACAGTCAAGCAGAACAAATCTAATGCTTCTTTTATGTTATAACCCACTGAATGCTTGAAGACAGTTATCATTTTCCCCCAAATGTTCAGGCTAACAAACATTTCTAGGTCATTCATCTGATCTTCATATAGCATGAAATCTAAACTCTTTACCATCCTGGTTCCCTCTTCTCTGGATGTTCTTCAGCTTATCAATGAACTCTTAAAATGTAATGGCCAAAACTGAATACAAAACTCAAGATTTAGTATGACAGCATACAGTACAGTGAGACTATCACTGCCTTTTTCCTTGCAGTCATGCCTTTCTTAATGTAGCGCCAAATCACACTACTCATTGAGCTTGGAAATGAACTAAAATCTGTATGATTCTCCCTTCCACTTGGAGAGCAGGGAGATAGGGGCCTGATATCCTCTCTATATAGAAAATCCAAGTAAAATTTTTTTACTCTCCCTTTGTACTAGAAAAGAAGTCTGAACTTTTTCTTTTACGTAGTGTTTATAGTACCTTATTGTAAAATTTGGGTTAAGTATTTGGTCATAGGTTCTGTGTCAGCTGCTGGCCTTCACATGTCATATGCAGCTTCCACAAAACTCCCAAAAAATTCCCATCCAATTTCTTACACCGACCCTTGATATATTGAAATCTCAATGGGGAAAGTCAAGATGTGGAAGGGAAAACTGTACCTCATTTTCAGACCAGCTTCTGGATATACCTCTTTCATATCCTGTAAGATGAAGAAATTGAGAAATTTATATTTTTAACACAAGTACAAGACATTACATTCATCCTTACTGCATTCCACCTCATTAAGTTCATTCCTGTTTTCTAACCTGTCAATGTATTTTGGAACCTTACTCTGACATCTAGGGTATTATCTATTTCTATTTGTTAGATTGTGAGCTCCTTGAAGGCAGAGACTATCTTTTTTTTTTAACTAGGTAGAGATTTTATTAATCTTTTTACAAACTTTAATTCCAGACTTGTTCAGTGTGGTTAGGCTTCAAAGAATGAATTGTATATAAGTAATAAATGAAAAGGATAGCAATGCCCAGTGGTCTTCAAAATTCTAGAGATCTGATTCTCCAGATCTGGGGATTGGGGGATTAAATGGGGATTAAAATTTCCCAGCCTACAATAAAAGAGACTGAGTCAGTCTCTTTGACTGAGAAGCAATGGAGTTTTATTAAAGGGTCTATAGTCCCCTCTAATGAAGCCGACCTCAGATCTTCCTCATGATCTGAGATATCTTCTCCTTCCAGGGCCCTATTTTTACAGGGCTGATACCTAGACATTCTTGAGCAGCTATACCAAATACAGAATAATTCCATCAATTGACATACGACACATAAACTAAAATAAGCAAAATGATATACCAGCAAGGTCACAGATTGGGTGAAACAAGAAATATCCATCAACTAGGTGGTCATATGATGATAACCTGCTCATGGTAGACAAAAGAGAATGGTCCAAAGATACAAAAATAAATTGTAGGACTTTTCATGTAATTGAGTCACTTTGCCACACTGGGCTTGGTCACCATGACCATGACAAGGAAGAACAAAGGTGGAGGACCTCTAATTAGCTTCCTTTGATTAAGCAAGTGAACTTGCAATCTGCAGCTCACAGCTCTGGGGCCAAATATATAGAACTTATAATCACTACCCCTATAAAATCATATCAAATTGATTGAGACTGATTGGAATAGCATGGGGGTCCTCAGTGAATCAGCTTTCTCATTTACAAAGAAAAAGGGGAAAAAAGCAGTCACATGATATAAAAGCAACTTCATTTAGCTTTTTCAAGTTTTAACTTTTGGAAGTTGATACTCAATTCAGTTTGAAAGCCTCATCAACGTTCCCAGTGAGATCTAGAACCTCATCGTCATCACCTTCCCCAGTGGCAAGTGGTGCCTTGCCTTTCCATCAACAGGTTTTTTTGGGCAGAGACTCTGCCAGTCTTCTTAAGGTAGTCAGAAAGCTGGTTCAAGTCAGCAAGCAGGTTTAAGATTCTGGGGAGTATCTTTGTTAGTCACTTTGTCTTAAGCATGGATTGTAATGGTAAACATGTTTGTAGCCAATGATGCCTAAACTTTAGGATTTTTAAAGTGAGTCTCTCTACCCTGGTTGGTAAACATATTCACCTCTTCAATGCCAGGAATATTGTTTACTTTTAGTTTCTTTAAGGAAAACTGAAGTTTCTTATATACTGTAACTGTTCCGTGAACCACTTTCTTCTTTTTCCAAGCAGTTCCTTTCCCACACAAGTACATTTGTGCCTGCAACTTAGCAAGTTTGTCTGCTTCATAACTGTTTCTTCCATCTTGCTAGGATGGAAACAGAACTGTGCAGATGACCTGAAGTCACTTTTGGGGTTGAAGGTAGACAGGACAAAAATAGGAGAACACTCAGGGTAGCAAGCTCGCAGCCAGAAAGGAAGCCAGAAGTGATGCTTGACCAAAGGAACTAGTATAACCTGTTAAAGAATTCCATTGGAGATCTTCTTCTAAGCTAACAAATTTATAATATTAATATTATAACATTTTATTTTGAACAGTTAATATTCTTTGAGTCCAGTCATTCAGTGAATGTGTAATCCATGTAATTATACTGTTGTCTAGTTCACAACACTACATCTTTTCCACAACAATAGCAGGAGAGACTAAATTTAGTTAAATACATCGTCAAAATCTAGTAAACTGTATCTATACCTTTCTTCTGATCTACCAATTAGTAATCTACCTGGCAAAAGAAGGTTAGTCTGGAATGACCTGTTTTTACATAGCCATGCTGATTCTTTGGGATTACATATCCGTCTTTAGATATTCACTAACCACCACTGCTATTATAAAATAATACATTATAGAATTTCACTAGGAATCACACTCAAACTTATTACTAGAAGATTCCATTCTCTCTTTCTCCCCTTTTTCAAAATTGGGATATTTTTCTTTCTTAATCTTTGGATACGTCTCCTATTAGTGGCTCATCAATTACTCCTACCAGTTCTTTCTATTCCTGAGGACATCTAGAACACATAACTTGAACTCATTCAGTGTTGCTAAGTATTCAGTTAATACCTCACTTATCTTGGGTATCAGTTCTCTCTTAGCCATTTTTGTTCTATCCCTTCCAATTCTTTTTTTTTAATCAATTCTTACTCTATTTCTAATTTTTCAGCCACTGGAAAAGATGGGATAAAAATGGTTAGCAGGTAGTCGATACCCAAGAGAAGTAAAGAGATATTAAGTTCTATCTTTTTCTGAAGAGGAAATAAAGTAAATCATTAGAATCTCTATTGTTCAATTATGTGCTAACAAAATTGATAAATAAAATGGATGAATACTTACAGAAATATAAAATTGCTATATAAATAGAACAAGAAATGGAGGGTTTAAACAAGTCTACCTCAGAAAAAGAAATTGAGTAAACCATTAAATGATCTTCTAAAGAAATAACCACAGACCCAAATGAATTTACAAGTAAATGAACAATGAACTCCTACATCACTGTTTGCAAAAATAAAAAAGGCATCCTACCAAACACTGCACCTATGTATAAGACAAATATGGTCCTGGGTGAGACAAAGCAGGGGAAAAACTCCTTGGCAGAGAAAACAGGAAAATAAGAATCAAAAGTCTCTCCCTTCCCTTTGATGTCAGTTATTATCCCATCTGCCCTTAAGAGGGCTCCTAATCTCCTTTGATCCTCCTCTTTCCACCAACAAAATGCTTTTTTGTTCTCCCTAGCTTTCCTCCTGCTGAGGAATTCCTCTCCCTCGCCCTCCTTCCACACTCTTACAGAACCGTGCCATGCCTTTGTATTTGTCCCTTGCTAACTGAGCCTGCTTATATTTTCTACCTGGCTTTTAACAACCCAAGATACTTTTTATGTTCCTGGTGTAGCCATGTTGATCTCATCAGACAAGCCCCCTTCTTCTTCCTCATTGTAATTGTTCTTTCTTCAAGGTTTCACTATTGAGAGCTTGCTATCCCACCGAGGTTGACTTCTTTAGAAATAGTCTTTCTATCTTGCCCTCCTTTGGAGCCTTTAAAATCTTTGCTTCCAAAATCTATCCTTAGAGGAAATTTATGTCTGTATTTCCTTTTCTATATCCCAAACTCAGGAAAAGGGGAGCGGTCATTTTATTATCATCATACTCGGCAGCATTTATTAAGCATCGACTTTGTGCCAGGGATTGTGCCTAAGGGCTAGGGATACAGAGAGGCAAAACCCATGTCCATGCTCTCAGGGAGCTCACATTTAGATGGGGAAAACAATGCACAAACAACAACTAGACAAAATCCGTACGATGTAAATGGAAAGTAATCTTGAAAGGAAAGTTCTGGGTGAGTTTGGGGAGGGGTGTAATAGACAAGAGACAGGATTGGAGCTGGGTCACGAGGGAGACCATTCCAAACACAAGGAATGGCCTGTAAAAAGGCATCCAATGGGGGATACTGAGTGTAGTGCTTGTGGAGTGGACAGCATAGTTGGAACGTAGAGCGTATAAAGGGAAATGTAAGAAAACTGGAAACTTGGAAGGGTTCAGGTTCCTCTCAAGGTTCCCACTCTTTTCCCTTGAGCGCCAGTTCCTTCTTATTGAAAAGAATCAAATCCAGAATCAGAGCTTCCTTTGTGGGTTCCTCTGCCTTTTGAAGGCTGAAAATTGTCATTGAGGCAAGTCCTGAGATTATTAGATGCTCTGCTTTTAAGAGAGAGGAAGTTCAAGAAGATGTCTGGATAATTTAAGCCCCCATCATGGTTACATCATTCCTCTTTGCCAGGCTTGTGGTCTGTTTCCCAAGCTCCTCATTTTCTTCTTTTTTCTGTCCAGGTGGTCTATATAGAATCCCCCTCAAACAAAATTACTTCTGTTTTTTGCCTTCATCAATCTTCAACCAAATGTTATCCACTGTGTTTACTCATGCAAGTTCTGGGATTTCCTCACTTGAGTTAATCTTCTTAAAATAGTGTTACCTGGACTTCTTTAATCTGTCCTAAGTATGAGATATCTTCCCTTAAAATCACTGCTGGCAGTGGGGCAAGGGGAATGCCATCCAGTGTTCTGGAGGCCTTTCTTTTGTTCTTTTGACAGTAGTAGACTAGGCTGATATCAGAAATATGTTAGAAAATCTTTGTGGCAGATTGTTAAGTTTCATGAGGACAGAGATCACATCTTATCTTTATATCTCCCATAAACATAATGTATAGCATATTGTTTATACACATTAAGTTCTTAATAAGTGGTTGTTGAACAAATTAATGATTTATTTGGGGTTCTTAAAGAACTTTTTGTATGGCCCTGTGAGTTTACATTTCTTCCAACTATTGTCATCATAAATATATGCCACGGTCTCAAAGAAATGCTAAAGCTATACAAAACTGATTTGATTTTACTAGAGAATAGTGATGAATTTCATCCCTAGTAGCATCAAAATCCTTAGCAGTTTGAGCCCATCTATTCTGAAGGAGCAAAATCTATAGCAATAGTTTATCTACTGTAAAGCAAAATATGGTCTACTTACTCTGTGAAGCTCCTCCCTCAATGGAGACAATGATGTTGTAGTAGAAAGTGCACTGAATTTAAAGTCAGGAGGGAGACCTGCCCTGAGACCCTGCTTCTCATATTTCATTGTTGTATGACTGTAAGCAAGTCATTTAAGCTAAATAATATCTGTGACTGTTGTGAAGAACAAATTAGATATTTAACAAATATATGTTACATGTATATATTATACAAATTATATATGTATTAATTATATATTATATATGTACATGTATATATGTGTGTGTATGTGTGTGTGTGTATAAAGTGCTTTTCAGACCTTAAAGTACTTTCTTAAGTCAGCTATTATTATTTTATTTGAAATGGCTAATCATAATAAGGCACTCAATAAACAGTTCTTTGTTGCCTGACTGTAGGCACACTCCTAAACGATGTGTATACATAATTAGTGGCTAAAGGAAGAGGTAATATCATAAGTCTTACTAATATTTAAACCCTAAAACCTACTAACTGTTCACTTCTCTTTTAGTTCCTAAGAGCAGTAATGAGCCGAAACTACGCTGTGGCAAAAAAATTATGTCAGTTGAGTAAGTACAGTTTTCTTATGCTTTTCTTTCTTTTTTCCACTTTCTTTCTTCCCTTATTCTTTCCTTCCTTTTTTCTTTATTTCTTTCTCCCTCCTCTGTTTTTTTTTCCTCTCTCCATCCCTTCCTCCTATCTTTCTCTCTCCTTGTTTCTTTCTCTCTTTATTCCTTTCCTTCTCTCTTTTTTTCTCTGGTCTCCCTAATCTTGCCGAGGCTGAAAACGCAACATCTAGCCTGTCAGTTAATAAGCAGAAAAACAGAGGGAAGGTGGGGAGGAGTACCTGGTGTGGGGATATGATGCAGAAGTCATGAGAAGTGCAGCCAGGTGGGAAATGAAGACATGGTTGATCTGGGCTCCTTCCTTGGATGGAAATTCTGGGAAGAAAGATATCTGCTTCCAATCAGAGGGAAGAAGAGGTCCCTGGGGCAGAGGCTTCCATTCCATTACCAATAGCATGGAAATCTGGACATGCTCTATTTCCAACCTGGATTGGTTTACCTCTGCATAGCAGCTTGGTGTGCCCCCACTCTCAGGGGCTCACTATATTAGGGATGAGCTTAATATCAACTTTTACCCTACACACCTCAGAACTCCCAAGCTTAAAAGATCAAGATCAACCTCAGCCTCTCAGTAGCAATGATTATAACCATGCTTGGTTCTCTTTTATATTTCTAAATAAATAAATGTCAGATATAATTTCATAATAACAAATATAATTAGCCAGATTTCTCATCAATTAATATAAAATAAATATAAAACTAATAAATACACATATATACATATGTGTACACTTGTATACAGATGTGTACACATGTATACACATATATACACACATATACACACATTTAACAAAAGTTAAATAGAAGGTAGTTTTGGGAGAGGGCACTAGCAATTGGAAGGATCAGAAAAAGTTCCATATAGAAGAACGTGTCTGAACTGCATCTTAAAGGAAGGTAATGCATTCCAGGCATGGATGGATGCAAAGGTGTGGAAATGAGAAATGAAGTATTGTGAGAGAACAACAGACCAAAGACCAGTTTGGATGGATTGCAGAATTCAGGAGAGGGAGTAACATCCAAAGAGGCAATAGAATTGGGGGTCAATTTCTGTGGAACTTTAAAAGCTAAACATGGGATTTTATATTTATTCTGGAGGGCAATAGAAAGCCACTCAAGTTGGTTGATTAGGGGAGTCATATAGTCATATCTGCACTTGAGGAATATTACTTTGGCAGTAGTGTGAAAGATGAATTGGGAGCAGTGAGAGATTTGAGGCAAACCAATTAGTAGACTGTTCCAATGGTCTGGGCAAGAGGTGAAGAACTTGAAATAAAGTTATTGGAGAGAAGGGATTAGATGCCCAAAATTGTGTGAAGTAGAAACAGTGAGATGTGGCAACTTCATGGATATGTGGAGTGAAGAAGAGTGAGGAGTCAAGAATCATGCTGAGATGACAAACCTGAAACACTGGAACGATGGTGGTGCCCACCACACACACTGGGAAGTTTGGAGAAGCAAAGCATTTAGGCATTTAGGGGAACAGAAACTAAGTTCAATTTTCACCTTGTTGAGTTTAACATGTCTGAGAAATCCAGTTTGAAGTTTCCAATTGGCAATTTATGATCCTGGACAAAACTTGGATGAGATACTGGGCAGCAGGATATGTAGTTCGGGGAGTCATCTGCATGGAGAGGAAAGGTATGCCTTTGGCACTAAGTGATTAAGTGATTTGCCTCTAGAATGTCAGAGGCATTGACTTGAACCAAGGTCCTCCAAACTCTGAGGCCAGCTCTCTATCCACTACCCCACATTCCCTTTTTTGGCAATCCAATAATTTACCAAGTCCCATTAATTCTACCTCTGCAATATGTTTTATATACATACATCCTATCTTCTCCCTATATACCCAAGTACAGATCTCCATCTACCTGGACTATTGCAACAGTCTAACAGCCTCTATTTTATCTGTCCTTCAAACTATTCTTTGTACTTCTTCTTTACTCCTTGGTCTGATTCTGTAATACCTCTGCTCAAGACCCTACAGATTATAGTTCAGACTAACTCCATTGGCTAACATTTAAGGGCCCTCATGATCCTGTGTTGTTCTTATCTTTCCAGCTTTAATTTCTACTATTACTCTCCATGGGCTTTGCACATTAGCCCAACTATTCACAATCCCTCATTCACATTCTATGCTTTCTCACTTCCTTGCTCTTATTTATACTATTCTTTCTTCCCTCTTATCCACTGAGTTCAAACTGAGTATCTCAGAGACATCTCAAATTCAACCTGTCTGAAAAACAACTTTTCCCCTCTCTTGAATTTCCCTAATTCTGTCAAGGGTAGTAGGTTTATAACTTTGGCATTATGCTTAATAATTCTTCCTGTCTCATATTCATTCAAAAACAAATCTTGCCATTTTTACCCCCATTACATCTCTCACATCCAATCTCTTCTTTCTATGTATAGTCACAGACCTTATTATCTCTTGCTTATGTTATTACAATATTATCCTAATTGGTTTCCCTGAATGTTTCATGATTGATTGATTCTTACCAATCCTTTAAAGTCTAACTCTAATCTTTTCCTAGAAGCTTTTTCTTAAATGCCCCTCCAAAATTTGCATTCCACTAGGTAATATTCCTTTCCTACATCAGACCGCATTTATCAATTTATTCATGTACCTACGAATTATTGTGTTGGTTAATTGTGTCTAGAATGTAAGTCTTCTGTCATATGAACTTTGTGTTGCAGTGCCTAGCCCAGCACTCTGCACATAGTAGGTGCTTAGTAAATGTTGTTAAAATCAAATTAACTGTGTCAAAATTAGGCAGGAAAAATATCAGAAGTAAAAAAAAAAACACCTTAAATTCAGTAACACAGATTAATTAACTTCAGAGTCATTTGAACCAAGATTAAGTCCTTAGGTCCAAGATTCTGAGCTCTGCCTATTTGTGTCTAAGATTATTAGGTTGTAAAAATAATTCATCCAAGTTCCCCCTCAAGTACTTTACAATTTGAGTAAAACTGGTTTATTTATTTAGTTTCCTATCCAATTGTAAATATTGCAGTTATATCTTCTGACTATAAAACATAGTATCTGTCATGTTGGATGTCTTGTGGGGGCTTTTAACTTTATTCCTTTCTTTTTTTGTTTTAATCTACAAGGAATTCTCTTAAATAATTTTTTCAGTTAATATGAACTTAGACTTCATCTGCTTTCTGTATACTATTTTTATATATCCTAACATCTCCTACTATTTTCCTCTTGTCTCATGCAGAACTGATGTCTTTGCCTGCGTCCCATCCCCCACTTTATGTTGGAGGCAGTCTTGTATAATGTTTTTTAAATGGGACTGGAAGTCATAAGTTTCAGGTACCATTTGCAGCTCTTCTGTTGGTTTACCTTAAGATGTTGCAAAAATCAGTCTTGCTATTTCTTGGTACATTTACACGTAAAACAGAGATTATAGGCACAATTTTGTCAGGGGCAGGGAGAGGGAGAGGGAGAAGGGAGAGGGAGAAGGAGGAGAGAAAGTGAAGAGAGAGAAAGAGAGAGAGAGAGAGAGAGAGAGAGAGAGAGAGAGAGAGAGAGATTTCCCCCTATCACAGATAACTAAAGTCTCTAAGTGGGAGAATTTGGGCCTTTCAATATTTACTTCATTATTACTTTGATGGACCCAAGATCTCATTGATGCTATTACTCCTCCCTTCCCTAATACACATCAAAACCTATCCAGTCCTATCTCATTCTAAGTGATTCTTGTCCATATATTTCCATATATCTTCCATAGAGGATCTGCAATACACTGGAGGCTGTCTCCTGAGTCTTTTAGTATTTCATGCATATAATGCAACATTTGGGCTGTCTTCTATATTCCTTTTGATTCAATTAACAAATATTTATTAAATGCTTACTATTTGCAAGGAACTGTGCTAGATACATATAAATACAGAAAAGCAATTAATCCCTGCCCTCAAAGAGATTATATTCTACTGGGTGTAATCAACATGGATTAATAAGGGTAAATAGAAAATATATACAAATTAATCTGGGTGGAGAGTCCTGGAAAAGCCTCATGTGGGGGAAGCACTGGAGCTGAGCCTCCAAGGATTGAAGGATTCAAGAAGGCAGAGATGGGGAGGAAGGCAGAGCCTGGGCAGAGGCTATAGAGGAGGAAAACAGAATGTCATGTATGGGGAAAAACAAGTAGGACAGTTTGGCTGGAACACACAGTGCATGAGGGTAAGTAATAGAAATCAGTCTGGAGAAGTACAGTGAAGGCAAATTATGAAGGCTTCAAATACTAAACAAAGGCTTTTTTCAGAAACTCTTCTCTCCAAAAGTCCTCCCCAGTGATCTCCTAATTGCCAAATCTAATGACCTTTTCCCAATCCTTATCCTTCTTTGACCCTTCTTTAGCTTTTGCTATTGTCCATCACACTCTCCTCCTGGATATTCTCTTCTCTCTAGATTTTCGTAATATCGATGAAATTTCCTGATTGTTCTCCTACCTCCCTTATCTCTTTATTTTTAATCTTCTTTGCCTGATCTTTAAATACAAGTCATGTTCACTAACTACAAGTGATCTCCACAATCTGCTCTGGACCCTATTCTGTTTTTCCCTCTGTTTCATTTATTTCATTAGCTCCTAAGAGTTTAATCATCATCTCTGTGAAGATTCTCAGGTCTATATGTCCAGCCCTAATCTCTCTCCTGAGCACCAATTCCTCATGATCAGCTTTCTTTTGGACATCTTGAATTAGATGTCTTGTAGACATCTCAGACTCCACATATACAATAACAGAACTCACTGTCTTTCCCCCTAACACTTTCCCCTCTTTCCAACTTTTCTATTATTGTTGAGGGTACCATCATCCTCCTAGTCACCAAACTCAAGAGTTATCTTCAGCTTTCCTACTCACACTCCCTCCACATATCCAGTCTGTTGTCAAATGTAATTTTTATCCTCACATTTTCTATATATGTCCCCGTCTCTCTACTCACATACTCACTACCCTAGTACAAGCCATCCTCATCTCTCACCTGATCTTGTACAAGAGTCTTCTAATTGCCGTTTCTGCCTCATGTGTCTCCCCATCTAACCCATCCTCCACTAAGCTGCCAACATGATTTTCCTAAAATACAGTTCTCACCATGTCTCCGCCTCAAAAGACTGCAATGGCTCCCTATGTCTTCCAGGATGATGATAGTGGTGGTGATGATGATGGTGGTGGTGGCGGTGTTGGTGGTGATGATGATGGTGGTGGTAGTGGTGGTGGTGATGATAGTGATG
>CM053582.1:300893707-300975483 GCA_028627135.1 Pseudochirops cupreus | reverse complement strand
GATAGTGATGATGGTGGTGGTGGTGATGATGGTGATGATGATGGTGATGATGGTGGTGGTAGTGGTGGTGGTGATGATAGTGATGATGATGGTGATGATGGTGGTGATGATGATGATGATGATGATAGTGATGGTGGTGGTGGTGATGGTGGTGATAGTGATGATGGTGGTGGTGGTGATGATGGTGATGATAGTGAGGATGGTGGTGGTGGTGATGATGGTGATGATAGTGAGGATGGTGGTGGTGGTGATGATGATGGTGATGGTGGTGGTGGTGGTGATGATAGTGATGATAGTGAGGATGGTAGTGGTGGTGATGGTGGTGATGATAGTGGTGGTGGTGGTGGTGGTGATGGTGATGATGGTGATGACAGTGGTGATGATGATGATGATGATGATAGTGATGATGGCAGTGGTGGTGATGGTGATGATGATGGTGATAGTCATGATGGTGGTGGTGATGACAATGATGGTAATGATGATACTAACAACAATAATAGTAGCTAACATTTATGTAGTGTATACTATGTGCCAGGCATTATGCTAAACATTTTTCAAATGTTATCTCAGTTGATCCTCACATCAACCTGGGGAGACAGATAGTATTGTTATCCCCATTTTACAAATGAGGAAATGGAGGCATACAGAGGTTACATGACTGCCCAGAGTCACAGAGCTAGTAAGTGTCTAAGGCTGAATTTGAAGTCAGGTCTTCCCAACTCTGGATCCAGTGCTCTAGCCACTGCACACGCTAGCTATCCATCAAATATAAACTTCTCCTTTTAGCCTTTAAAGTCATTTAAGCCCAATCACTTTCTGTTTTTCAAGTCTTTTCCAGCTTTACTCTCCTGCACAAATTCTGTGAGCCATCTATAGTGACCCACCTATTGTTCGTTACATGTGACAGACTCTCTCCAAACTCCCTCTTTTTGTTCTAACTGCTTCCTGTGTTTCTAATGGCCTCCCTCCTTTTAGTTTCTCTGGCTCCTTCAAGACTCAGCTCAAATCCTGTCTTCTGCTGGAGGTTTGTCCAGCATCTCTGTGCCTCAACTGCTAATGCTTTCTGTTTGAAAATACCTCCCATTTATACTGTATATATATCTTGTATATATATGGAGCAACTAGGTGGCACAGTGGATAGAGTGCTGGGACCTCGAGTCAGGAAGACTCATCTTCCTGAGTTCAAGTCTGATCTCAGACACTTACTAGCTGTGTGACCCTGGGCAAGTCACTTAACTCTGCCTCAGTTTCCTCACCTGCAAAATGAGCTGGAGAAAGAAATGGCAAACTACTCCAGTATCTCTGCCAACAAAATCCCAAATGAGGTCACAAAGAATTGGACATGACTGAACAACGACATGTTACATAGTGCCTTCCCCAATTATAATGTGAGCTCCTTGGGAGCAATGGGCCTTTCTTTGTATCCACAGTGCCTAGTACATAGTAAACACTTAATAAATATATATTGACTTACTTATGTCTTCCAGACATCATCATGCCATGTGATTAATGGATCTTCCTCCAACTTTTGATAGCCAAACAGCTTGTCAGACAGGAGAGGAAATCAATTGCACCCTGACTCTTTGCCTCTTCTCTGATGAAATAAGTAGCCTATTCTGAGTGGCAGAATT
The DNA here is from genome assembly GCA_028627135.1 of Pseudochirops cupreus. Lineage (NCBI taxonomy): Eukaryota > Metazoa > Chordata > Mammalia > Diprotodontia > Pseudocheiridae > Pseudochirops > Pseudochirops cupreus. The sequence goes on along the minus strand of CM053582.1, from coordinate 300,973,852 downwards.
ATACCATTGAAAACACTGCCTTAAGCCATGATCTAAAATTTACAAGAGATGAAAGGTTATTTTTTTTCTTTGTTTTATGGACTGCTATGGCTAAAGAAATTCATCAGCTTTCTGGTGATATGCATCTCTGTTAGCCAGATTGGTCCCTGGAAAATAGTTTTGATCTGTTGTCAGTCCCATTCTCAAAACCTTTCAGGCATAATAGAATTTTCCAGAGTTTATTCTTTTCCAGAATAACCTTTAAGGACCCAGGGTCACCTGCACACCATAATGAGTTATCAGGATAACATTTTTTGGAGAACTGTAATCTGTATAATTGTAGGGAGCTAACTATTTCCATATTAGAGTAAAAGTTATTAGAAATTTCAAGAGACTTTGTGAGGAATATATCAATCATATTTACATCTCAGATGTGTATTATTATTATTTTCAAAATCTATATAAGGGGTTAGTTCATTGATAATATCTTCCCTCAAGGAGTCTCTAATAGAAGCCTCTCATAGTATCCTAAAAATGAGTAGTCAGGTAGACTCTAGCGTAGTGCTGCCAGTAGAAAGCTATGACTTAATTGTAGAGCACTGAGACTGTCTGCTATTGGCAGGTTATGACTATGCCAGGTTAATAGACAGTTATGTTCCATCTGCCCCCCTGGAAGCCGTGAAGATAAACAGTATGTTAAGTAGATCATGAATGAGAGGAATAAAAAAAAAATCCTGAGAAATAGAACAAAAAAGACTATTGGAAAGGACTCAAATGGGGTTTGAGGGATGGTGTGTGTGAAAGTAGTTCTGATCTATATAATATTAGGAAACCACTTTACAGCCTCATAAAGGAGTGATATGACCATGGTACATGAACTTGAATAGACTTTGAGAGACAATGGAGGATAGAAGGGTTTGGCATGTTATGGTCCATGGAGTCACAAAGAGTCAGACACGACTGACCAGCTGAACAAGAAAAATGGCTACAGTAGTAAGTGACCAAAAGGACCTATGAGAGGAGAATAGTATTGATGGGTAAGAAGAAATTCTAGCAGTTCAATCAGGGATCTGTACTAAAATGTTTTCTGTCAATATGAAGACAAAGGAATGAATGCATCAGATGTGTGAAAAAGCAAGTGTGAGCAGAATCATCGATATGTGAAGTAAAGGATAATGGTCAAAACTGACTTAACATTTTCTTACTTGAGAGGTGGATGGAAAAGTGCCATTGCCCCTATACTGAGAAAGCTGAACATTTGGGGGATTTGCATAAGAAATATAATATGCTTTGTTTTTGTCAGGCATGGTAGCACACACCTGGAATTTCTGCTGCCAGAGAGGCAGAGTGCTGGCAGACTTCTTGAGCTCAGAAGTTCCAAGCTGCAGTGGGCTAAGAGGGTGGGGTGTAGTCCCCTGAGTTTGGCATTAATATGGTGAGCATGTAGGAATGGGGAGCCATTAGGTCACCAGAGAAGACCTGAACCATCTCAAGTGAGAAACTCTGATCAAAGTTCTGATGCCAGTTAGAATGGGACCATACTTATGAGTGGTCCTTACGTGTACTTCCAGCCCAAACAAGATAGAGAAATCCAGTATTGGGGGGGGGGGGGGGGGAAAGCTTCTTTTAAAATTTATTTTTATGTATTTGTTAGATATTTCCCAATTACATGTAAAAATTTTTGAATATTTCCCAGTTACATATAAAAACAATTTTTTTTACCATTTTAAAATAAATAGTATACATAGAATAATTTTACATATACCTATTTGTGTCTAATGGTTACCATCTCTGGGGTAGGGAGGGGAAGAAAAAAGGGGAAAAGAGAAATTTACATGATAATTTTATTATATATTTAAAAGGAATAACAAGTTGTACCTAATAGATTTGCAGCTGTATGTGCAATCAGCTTTTTTTGCTATACTATATTATGGAATGGCTTGTTTTATTCCATGAATTAAAAACAAAAATTTACGATTTAAAAAAAATTTTAGTTCCAAGTTCTGTCCCTCTATTATCTCCCTCTCCTTCCCCCCCCCCCCCCCCCGTGGTAAGCAATTTGATATAGATGATCATGTAAAAAATGTAAACAATCATTATGAATAAAAATGTTTTTTCTTCATTGTGTTTAACTAGAATTAGCAATGAGACATTCAATTAGAGATAAATGAGTGAACAAAAAAAGCAGACAATCCTTACTCCCTATATCTCATCTACTAACCTAGCTTTTCCTGCAGCTGGATTACATCCCTTTCTGGAAAAGAAAAAAAGACACTGTGTCCAAGAAATGTTTTGGATCCCAGATAATGAATGAAGCCTAATTGAGATTTAGTGATTGATCATATTTGTTACCTACTTCACAATAGAAATGTAATGAGAATTAATAAGTATTTTATTTATAATTTATAAGTAGGGTTATATAAGTAAGGGTTATTATTGATATTTGGATCTCTTATTTTAGTGTTGCTATATAAATAAAAATATACTTAAGTAGAGATATACCTTTGGTTTTGATTTTTAGTGCCTATAGTTGTGTGCAGTTTCATATTCAATGACTGACATGAAACTACATTTCTCTATGGGATGTCTATTTACTAAAACACTTTGATCATTAATAATGCGAATTCTCTTGTCAAATTTCAGTACTAATCTATGAACCAGAAAATCCTGAAGCCAAACAGTTTTCCTTACTGATTGAAGAAAAGTTGCTAATGGGTATTTTTTTTTTAAATTTGAAACTATTTCTTTGTTTTATAACTAGTTGTCTAAAAATCTGTTACCTAGAGAGTGTGAATCTCATTCTCAGATGGAGATAGTTAAGAAAAGAGCAGACAACTGCTTCGAATGTCTTAAGTTCAGACAAGATTGAAATCAGAGGCATGAATCTGCAAGGTCTGTTTCCTACAGCTTGCTTAACTACACAATGCAAGCTAAAGTAATTCCCATGATTTCTAGACATTTTTTGTCTAGCTTCCAAAGACATGAGACTACTACTGATCCCTTTCCTACTCCCTAGTGCTAAAAGCACAGATAATCTCATAAATCACAAGAAACACCTAAATTGTCTTCTTCTTTATGTTTTTATACAAATAAACACTCTTTAAAAGAACTATGGAAAAACATGTTTACATGTTTTTTAAAAAGCTTTTTTTAAAAAGCTCTGTGGTACATCTAAAGTTCACCAACAATTATGTTTAAATAAAAGTGTGCTCCTTCATTGATACGTGATGTCATACTGGGAGCAAGTTTTTAGCAGTTTGTGTCTTAAAATAATAATTTATCAAATTGCAATAGTGTAGCTTCCAAAAGTGGTGTATTATACATTGGAGAAATCGGTTCCAATATTTTCCACTGAATTTATTCAAGGTAAAAACAAAAACACACAACTTCTATTTGACCCCAGATTCACTGTCTAAAAGTTCATTTATCCCTGTAGTCTTAAAAACAGCATATTAACTTTGAAGGGGGAGGTAAAATGTTTGCAAAAGAACAATGCTTTAAGCAAAGTGATTAACAATCCTGTTCATTCCTGTGGCAGAAAAAAGCCATGCTGGGGAAGAAGAAGAAGAAGAAGAAGAAGAGGAAGAAGGAGAAGAAGAAGAAGAAAGTGACGATAGTAGCGATGATAGTGAAGAAGACAGCAGTAGTGATAATGATCAAAGTGAAGACAGTTCTGATGAATCTGAAGATACATAAAAAAAAATTCCTCTGACTTCCATGGCCCGATGGTTTTTCGTTCATTTTTAGTAACATTCGCATTTTTTTTATTATCATTTGCTATCGAAACAGAATGATAAAAGTGAAAGTGGCTCTGGTGAATCAGAAAATACATATTTTTAAAAGTCTATTTCTCTCCTGGTCTAATAGTTTGTATCTGTATTTAGTAATTTTCCCATTATTTTTATCAGCATTCAAAATCTAAACATTTTCACCTTTTTCTATTTGTTTGTTTTGCAGCATTAGTGTATTTGTTCTTAAGCTACCTTAACTATTAAGTGACCCAATTACAGTGGAATGTGAGAAGTCTAAGTTTAAATAGTTCCTCCAATACAATTTTGTCTTATGTCATTTAAGCAAGTCACTACCTCTCATGACCCTCAAGTAACTTTGCTAAGAATATAAATTCTAGAAGAATTGATCTGTATTGGTGGAAGGAATTTTGTTCATGGGGAATTTGCTATACTAATGGCATCGGAAGTGTTGACCAAAACCCAAGTAATACAGAGAATACCAGGGCAGGCTTTTAGGAACAGATTAATCAGAATTTTCATTTCTGTTAGTGATGATACCAATGATAGCTACCACAAGGTAATTAATGCAGTGACTCCCACCTGTTGTGTTAAAAACAACAACAATGACAGAAAATCCCTCTAAAGCTAAGTTGTGTATTGATTTCTTTCATGATTAAATATAGAAGTAGGAGGAAGAAATAAAGCAAGGAGCTGAAGCTTTTCAAATAGAACACAACATCATAGAGCAGGAACACCTCCAATGAGACTTAGAAGTCATAAGCCATATACTTCTCACCTGTAGGATATGTAAGGGTATTTTACTTTTCAACTTGATCATTATGATGAGCAGTTATTACTGTCCCTGACCACTCAGATTTGCCTAATGTCAAAAGCCCTCTGGTGAGGAAGAGTTAAGGAAAAAGGTACCTGGGTGAGGGCGCTTAAGTGCTATTCATTCAAAAACTCAGGTAGGAGGGCATGAAGCATGGTAGACCTGGGCCTACTCCTCAAAATGGAAGCTCCAGAAAGAACCCCACAATGGGAGAAATGGGCCAGCATGGTGACGGAGTCTTCTACTAGGGTGAAAAATAGGCTTAGGCACGTTAGGAATTTCCAGGGTGAAAAAGTTCTATCCGCAGTCACATCTCAAAGGGTCACCATCTCATAGAATTTCACTACCTCAAAATCTACAAAACCATCTCTCCATGATTCTATCTTTCCCATTCTACTCTATCACTCTCTGACCTCATCATGACTCTAGTCTTCTTACCTCTTTTTATTCTCTCAATCTCTACTCACATTTACCTGAATACTCAGTCTTGACCTCACCTTCCATTTTGATGATTTGTTATTGACTACCCTAAGTTTCCTTGTCTCTCAGACTTTCCACAATTTCCAAAACTCTAGGCAACATCTCTAATTCTTCCGTTCATGATCCCAGGCTACTGTATCAATAGACAATGTCACAAAATTAAACTGGTTTGCCTGCTATACATTTGTAGCATGATTTAAGTTGGCACATTGCTGTTCAACAGATCTATTACACAACTCTCACTGAGACTCAAAGTGAATGTTGCAAAAAATTTTCTTTCTGTGGGCTCCACATTACACCCTGCTCTGGTTTCACTCATAGCTAATGACTTAGCCTCCTATTTCACTAAGAAGACTGAAGCTATCTAACTGAAACTAACAACTTTGAATCAAAACTCAACATTGTCACCCCCTCTCCTTTCTGGATGAAAAAAACTTTCCAACTTTAAAGATTCAGATTTAACAAGCTTATATCCCTAATAATAAAGACATGAATAACATGTACCTTCAGCCAAATCAGAGAACAAATAAGCAAATAATTTACTCACATTTTAATAGCCACAGTCATCAACCACTTTAATGTGTAGAAAATATAAACAGATCAGAGGATCTAATTTTTTTAAAATTTGGGAAAGGTGAAAGGTACCTGAAATTTTCAACTGGGTCTTATAAGACAGAAAATAAAATCTATCCCTCTTCTATGACACAAGTTCCAAGAGAACTCCTGAAAGGCCTTTGGTTTGCAGAATACGTAGAAAAGAATTTAGTAACAAACACTTTTAATGAACTCAAATAAATCTCCCTCCTGACATTCCTTTGAAATATCCATCTTCTAGTCCTCTAAGGGTAGGTGTGCCCCAAGGCTCTGTCTTTGGCCTTCCTCACTTTTGTCTACACTATGCCCTAGTGATCTCAACCATTTCCCTGGTTTCAATGACCACTTCTAGACAAATAATTCTCAGATCTATAGATCCAGTCTAACCTGTCTCTCCAGAACCATAACCAGGAAAAGCCTGTGAGATTTTGTCCCTGAACACGGAAAATTAGAGGGTGCTGATAGCACAAGTCACCCTTCAGCAGGATAGAAACAACTGAGCTTTGCACTTCATTAACAAGAATAATTCATTTAAATAGGAAGCTATCAGGTGGCAGTCATACCCCCAAATTAGTTCTTCCCCCAGCCTGCTGACCCTCATTCCACTATCTACCACCACCTCCAGCATTTAACTGTCATATTGTGTGCTACTTTGCCCCAGCACAAAAATTGCTAGCATTAGATCTACCTCTGTCCTCTGAGTTCTGGTTTTGTATTTTTATCTGTTGGTTGAATAGTTCCACCTGAGTGTTCCTTAGAACCTCGAACTAAATATGTCAAAAATGTAAACCCTCTCACTCAAACATGCCTTTCCTCCCAAATTCTATGTCCTTATTTACTATCCTTTCAGTCACCAACCTTGCAAACCTATCATCTTTGACTTTTTTCCACTCTTATCCTCAAAATCTTATTCAGTCACCAAATTTTATCAATTATAGCACTGCAATATCTCTCCCATTTGTTTGTCTCTGTATTCACACTGTCATTACTCTTATTCAAGGTCCTTATCACTTCTCACTATTGTAATAGTCTCCTCAACGATTCCTCAGCCTCTCTCCCATTGGATTATAGGATCATAGATCTGTTGTTGAGCTAGGAGGAGCCTTAAAGAACTTGTATTCAAACCACCTCCATTTACAGATGAGAAAACAGGCCCTAAGAAGTTAAATGATTTGGCTCAGGCCATATAGTTCATAATCTACAGAGTTAGGATTCAGTCTGTTTCCACAGTTCTAGTCTCTGTGCTCCAGTTTCTGCATTCTTTCAAATTCAGCTACATCATACTTCCTCCCATCTAATCCATCCTTAACACAGCTGCCAAAATAATATTCCTAATGGATGGGTGTAAAAATATGTTAACAACATTTTCAATGGTTCTCTAGTCTGTGTAGAATAAACTTCAAATTCTTTATCCTAGCATTTAAGTAAGGCCCTGCACAGTTTGGCTCCAACCTACCTTTTCAGACATTTGACATGACTTCCCTTCTTTTGTTCTATACTTCATTCAAACTAGTCTCCTTACTTATTGTACCCTCAGCTCAGTCTGATATTTCTACTTCCATGCATTTACCTAGACTTAACTGAATGCCTAGGACTTAGTCCTTCCACATTCTCTCTAACTGAAATCCTTCAAGTTTCAGCTTAGGTATCACCTCCTTCCTGAAGACTTTCCTGATCCTAAAATCTGCCTGATATCTCTCCTGCAGCTTTTTAGATCACATCCTTTTTCTCTTTTGTCCTCATTGGGATTATACCTCGTAATGTACTTAGCTGTGTACATGCCATTTGCTCTTTTAGACTGTCCTTCATTTTGGTATCCCCAAAGCCTGGCACAGGACTTTTTACACAGTAGAAACTCGCTAAGTGATTGTTGAATTGAAATGTTGAAATCCTCATAGATATGGTTTAGGCTTGAAGCTTGAGGAGTAAAGATATTGAATACCCTTTTCCTAACATTTGAAGGTTAATAAAGTTGTGTCTAAAGAGAAGAATAAACTAATCCTCCCCCCTAGCCCATACTTCAAATCCCACCAGTCTCTTATGACAACCATTCAAAAAGATACCTAAATCTGGAATGGGTGTGAGAGGGATTTGAATGTAAATTCAGCCAGAACTTGACATTTATTAAATCCAGCAAGACCCACAAACCCTATAGTGGAAATTTAGGAATGTCAATAAGCACAGCATTCCATCAGAGACTTTAAATGATATGCTTTCCTGGTGACCAATCTTAAAAATCCCTAGGGAAAGGTTTGAAAATTTGTTTTGGGCTAGTCAAGGGGGCATGGGTAACCTAGAAATGTCTTTAATTTTCCTGGTCAACACAAAATGCTTGATCCAGATTCTGCTGATTCTCTAGATTCTATTTGTGAGGGTAAAGGGACAGAAGGATGTCATTGCCTAGTGTCAAAAGTCCCATTTCCAAAGGCCTCATTTTTCTGCTGACACTGTTTTGGAGATGTCATTGGCCTCCTGACCCTTTCATCTGAGGACAGGAATTCGTTGGTGTATCGACTCACTGGATTCAGCCCTTACATTCCCTTAAAAGAAAGGTCTTGCTTTGCAATAATGTTAGCAATATGAAAGAAAACTAGAAATATCTTCGTTCTTCGTTGTTGGAAATACTGTTAATTTGTTGTTGTCGTTGTTTCATCTCAGAAATTGGAACCTACCGCCACCTGGTGGCACTTAAATTCTTTAGCGGTTGAGATAGCAAGGGCTTGGTGGTCTATTGAAATTTGCATACGGTGATATGCACAAACATAAATCACTCTGTCGTCTTGATTAATTTCTTTCGGAATATTTTCATCTTCTAGATATTAAGGGGAAGGCAGCTACTTACAAATCACTCCGAGGAATTTGGTTCTCTTTTTCAGAATGAAATGGTAGTAATTTCCCTAGCTTCCTGCCTGGAACCCTATCTAGTTTACCAAGCCTATCTGTATGCTTTTAGCGCTCTGACGACTGCTTCGAATATGGTTTAGATTCAGCCATGGTCCAGCAAAGAAAGTCCTATTTCCTTTTTTTGGTTAAGATAAAAAAAAAAACCACCAATTTCGATGACCACAGAAGAAATCCCACAGGAGAAATGCCGAGTTCAACATTAAGCCAACATTTCTGCACAATCCCTGTCTCAGGAGATAGACGTTTAAGTGGTAAGCACTGCCATTTTTTTTTTGTTGGCCATAAATTAGAGACTTAAAATAGACCCTAAAGCGTCAGCTGAACTGAACCAGCCTTGCAGTTTAAAATTATCTTTTCTGGAGGCTAAAAATGGTAAATGTGCTGGGGAAACGAGATCGACGATTCTTATCTACTCACCTTGATTCGGACCACATTTTATGCTCCAGATCTCCACAGCTGTCTGTTCTAAGACTCCCCCTTTGCTTCCCACGTCTCACGTCCTTCCCCTCTCTCCTCCCTACCCCTCATTTCTGATCCACTAGGAGGACCTAGACCTAGAATCGGAGGATGGAGTCTTTAAACCTCCCGGGAAAGAGGAAGCGTAGGCGAATGGACAGAATTCAAAGCCCCAGACACCTCTGACCCGAAGAAAGGTTTTCCTTCCAGAAGAGAGACCCAGCTGTGCAGTTCTTCATTCCTGGGCTCAAAACCACACACGAGGTGGGGGTTGGGGAGAAAGTAATCTGAAGCCGGGGACGAGGAGGTGGCGCAAATCGTCGTTCGCTCCCCCCCCCCCCCTTTTCTTCTGGCTTTTCAATGTTTGTTTTTATTTCTTCAAAGCTTTGGATCCTGGACTAAATGAAAACAAACAGCTGTGGGGATGCCACTCCCTTCCTCCTGCAAATCGCGTTGCTAGTTCAAGTTCTGCAGGCGATTCCTTTATTTCCACCTTTACTTTTCCTCTCCCGCCCATAGAAAAGAAAGAAATATATGAAAAGGGGGAAATAGACAAAATAAGAAAACTGCAGACCATACATATTCTAAACAGCCAGCCACGGTCACCCTAAATCCACTATCGAGGGAGGAGAGGAGAAACTTAACCCTGAAAAACAAATATAGTCGCGAGGGAGATGGGCTAAGGGACCCACGCCAAGACAAAGGAGGATTGGAGTTGAAGGGAGGCTGGACGCTGTCCTTAGTCCTGAACTTTGTCTGGCCACCCCACTTCAGAGGTTTAGGAGGTGAAAAAAACTGAATGAAAAATCAAGCTCATCAGTTCCTTAATCATTACAGAGAGGTCACCCGAGGTGCGTAAGGCATGTTGTGTGTTTGTGCATTTGTGTATAAAACAACAAAATGAAACAGACAACATGACCTCAAGTTCGACATTCATCTTGCACAGCTATACCACAAGTTTTCAGAACAAAGGCTACTTACAGAGCTTCCTCTCCAAAAATCGAATTCCTGTCACCACTGACCAGCAGATTTTAAAAAATCAAACAAAAAGCCCTCAAACCAAAAGCCCTTTGAACTCTCACAGCTGGAAGGTTTCAATTTCAACACAAATTCCGTAGTGTCATATATATTCCCATCCAAGTTATATACGAATTTTTTCCATTATCTGAAAGATTGTGGTGCGTATGTTTAAAATGTGGGTGTAAAGTAGGGATGTTTGGAAATTTCTAAATTCACCAATAATCCAACAAACCCTTAGTAAGCGCTTGCTGTGTGTCAGGCACGAATCAGGTGTTGGACAAAACTATGAAGTAAACGAATCTCTTCTCCTTTTGAGAGAATTCCAGGGTCTTAGGGAAAGTTGAGGGGACAGCAATCGAACAATTTGGATTCTCTCACAAAGGCAACTGCAAATAAAATGAGCATTTATTTCCCTCTACTGGCTGGGCTCATTGTTCGATTGTGTCGCTAATGATTTAATACGGGGAAAAGATCTCCCTGATTGGTGAAAACGACCGCTTTAGGGAGCAGAACAGATGAAGTGGAGTAAGAAGGAAAAGAGCGAAAAAACCAGAGCTTCGCTCATCGTATGTAAACCTCACATTTCTATTAACTGGCTGAAATTCAGGCTGCCTTTTGTGCGCTATTTTTGATAATGGGTCTAGCGCTTGGAAAACACACGTTGTTCTTCGGTGCGTTCTGGCTAAGAGAGCCACGCCAGCTATTAATTAATGCCGACTGATCTTCAGATTAAAATTCGTTTGTGAATAAAGGTTTCTTTTAAGATTAGGAGGGGGTGGAGGGCATGTCCTCTTGTGAATTGGGTAGCATTTACTTAAAAAAAAAAAACCAAAACCCTCACGACTACTCCCCTTTACTTATCAGAAAATCTTTCCTCCTTTTCTCCCATGGAGTCTTCTGCTTCCCTTCTGGAATTTTCGGTGACGTGTAGGGAATTTTCGAGTTTTTTACTGTCCCTGTGAATTTCGAGGAGTCATTTTGAGGAAAGGGAGAAATAGGGTTGTTCTCAAGAGAGTTGTTGGAGCCCCCACTGCCACCAGCCATTTAGAGGCACAAATAAAGAAACCTAGGCGTCAGTATGTGCAAACCCTTTGCTCTCTGGGTCACAACACGAAAATGTTGGAGAGTAAAAGAGATTTTTCTATCCCAGTTGACCACACCTACTTGACCACACGAAATTTTCTTCGCCTCTTCATGTAAAAAACAACATCAAAGGAAATGAACAGGTTAGAGGACATGGGGAGGGGGGAAAACAGGAAGGCGATGGGGAAAGAAAACGTTAGGGGAAGGGGGGCTGAAATTCAACGTGGCAGTCTGTGTAGCCCCCTTAACCACTGTGCCCAGGTGTTTTCACTCGCATCTCGGCAAGTGAAGGACAGCTCAGTCTTTGGGTGCCTGGCGCCCTCTGGTGGAAAGTGCACAATGAAAGGTTTCCTCGTACAGAGAGACATTTTTTCACCCAAACGTTGTTATCCATGAATTAATGATTGCGGTCATTCAACTATTGCCAAAACAAAGACCCTATAAGAGGACGTGAAAACAGAGGGAAAAAATGAGGCTCAGCTGAGAAAGAAACTGGTGTTCATTCTCAGTCAACTCTATCAATACCTGGACCGTGGGCCACTTCCTCGGCTAGACGCTTATATGTTTCTGGAGACGCATTAATACTTGCAAATAACCTTCATGATTTTAAAATATGTCCAAGGGTCCAATGACGCTGAACTTTCGTGCCCCACTCCACCAGACTACGGTACTTGGAAGGGTGAGTGCAGGTAGGAGGGGAAGAAAAAAGCTCAAAAGGTAGAGAGATTATCCTCCACCATTGAAATTGTATATACATTCATGTAGGTGGAAGTATACAAGCTGGACTGAAGTGATCTTTTAGCGTTAGAATCAAAAGCATCAGGCTGTCCCAAGGAAAAAAGGTAGGAAACTGTAAATATCTTTGTTATTCAGATGTTGCTTCTACAGCTCCTCCAGACCCTTTCTCTCTACGAAAATTCAGGAAGAGCAAATGGAGATGAATTCTGGCGCATTTTTTCTCACTATTCAGTGTCTCCAAGTGTCAGGTCGGGGGGAGGGATGCCAGGGGATCTGGGAACGGAGAGAAGTGAAAGCCATTTTCCTATCTCCTCGGAAATATATCAGAAAAGGGGAGGGGGAAATCGTTCAGCAAAATGTGATGGAAGAGTGAAAGCGTTTCTGCCCTCCAAGTCTTATTCCCACCCACCAGCATTCCTTGCTCTTTCAGAAAATGGAGCGTGTTGAGTACGTACTAGATTACTCATTCCGGGTGCAACTTCGTGATCTGGATCGATAATGGAGCTATAAAGCCCATGCACCTGCAAATAAGTCACAGCATTCAGTCGGAGGAAAATCGGCTACAAAGCCTCGTGATTCTCCCACCAACGTCTTTCCCGCCTCCCTACTCCAACCACCATACCCCCAAAAAAAGAGAACACGAAGAAAAAATGAGCCTTTAGCCAGCCTCTCCTCTCTCTCTCTCTCTCTCTCTCTCTCTCTCTCTCTCTCTCTCTTTTTTTCTCCCTCCTCCCTTCTTTCTCTCCCTCTTTCTCCTCCCCCCTTTGCCTTTCTCTTCTGCTCTCCTCACCCTCCCTTGCCGGACCTAAGGAGACAGCTGAGAAGAAAGCAGAGCCTGCATCTACTAGAGGTGACGGACAGCAAGGCTGTGATTCATGCCTGCGTAGGAGCGTAGCTGAAAGGAGCTGAGCCGATCCGCCTTCCTTGCACAGAGCATCCAGTAGCGCTCCTGAGCTGAGGGAGAGCTGAGAACGGCCAGTCAGCGCCAGGTGCATCTTCAACACCTAAGTGCTTGGTATCCCGGCGCTGTGCCACCCGGAGTTTATAAAACGTCTGTCCTTTGCCCAGCTTCTGAAGTGCGCTATTTTCCCCTTCGTCTTCCAGCTTTCCCGAGATTCGAAGTCCGTCAGCCAGCTCGCGCAGACTACCTCGGTCCGCAATTGTAAGTGACTAGGCAGACCCCAGCCGACCGGCTCTTTGTGAGCTGCACAACCTTTTCCTTTCTAACCCCAAATAGTCGAGCCGCGCTAAGCTGGTTCGGCGAGCTGGGAGAAAGAGGCTGCTCCTCTGAAAGTACAAATTGGAGCTCACTGGGGGAGGAGGGTACCATCAATTTCTCTTTCTCCTTTTCCACTGTGTACGACCAGCAGCTATCTAACCAAAAGAAGCACTTGGCAAACCTCGATAAGAGTCACTGGAGTCGCTCAGAGTGACTATAACCTGTTACTTCCATTACAACTGCTAATCTATTTAGCTTGCTCTGGAGGTGGTATCGGGGTGTGTGTGTGTGTGTGTGTGTGTGTGTGTGTGTGTGTGTGTGTGTGTGTGTGTGTGTGTGTGTGTACACGCGCGTGCGAGCTCTTTGGATAGAGGTTAGGCTACAAGTATTTTATTCCCAAGGCTTAAGTCTAGTTGAATTTGCACCTTTCCTGTCTCCTAACGGTTCTGGACGCCCTCAGATCTCTTTCAAGGGCTTCCCAAAGGCGCGCGGAGCAGGTTTCAAATTCCCCCGCCTCACTAGTCTGGGGCGCAACTTTGTTTCCCCAAAGGGCAAGGAAATATGGACGCGAGAGACCTGGAGATTACCTGACAGGATCACAAAACAAGACTCCTTCGCACTGGTCGGAGTACCAAGCTTCTCAGTCACGGACCCAAAATACGGGCTAGTCGGAAGAAGCATTTGACCGGCTAATTTAGGAAGCGAGGGGGTGGGAGAATTGTCCTTTCCCTAGGGTGACTGTCTCTGTACCTCAACCAAGTCTGAAAATGACTCCGTTCAGGATATCTTGGGGAATCTGTAGGAATAGCTTGCCTCTCGGCCAATGCCCTATCCCTAGAGCAACATGAATCTTCCTTCTTGCCCTTTCCAGGGATTAGCCAGACACAACAACAGAAACCAGACATCCTACCAGACGTGCCCGCCTCTCGTCTCCCCCACTCACCTACTCCCTCCCGCCGCACCGAGTCCTTTGGGGCTTGTCCTCGCTTGGGTATTAGCTTTGAGTATTAGCTCTCTTTCGCCCTCCTCAGAGCCGGGTTCCAGGGCATTGCGTTCTGACCTCTTAGGGACCCTGAGACTACAAGCTACACTTCCCCCCACCCACCCACCCCATCTCTTCCTTCCTTGTCCCGACGCAGAATGTCCTCTCTCTTTCCTGGACTCGTAGAATCGAGGCTCCGAGATGGAAGGGCCTGAAACTTGGGCCGTATTTTATTTTATTTGCTTTTCCTCTACATGCTGTGACAGCAGCTCTGGATCACACCACTCGAGCACTTCATGAATATAAACAGGGCCCCTTCACTTTTTTTCCGGTCTCCTCTGCCCCAGCGCAAGGGGGAGCCTCTTGACTCCCCATTGCCTCGTGCGGTTCTTCAAATCCCCTATTCGCTTCCTCCTTACCTGGGTATCCCAAATGTGTAACACCACCTTTCTTCTTGCAGTCGGTTCCTTAACTAACCGTCGGCCTCCCGTTTGAAAGACCCGAGAAAGCAGACAGACCTGGGACTCTGGCAACTGAGCAAATGGCATCTTCGGCGCCTTCCTCCTCCTCCACCTCTTCCAACCCAGGGCCGGACTCCAACCCCACCAACCTGCGCCCTACAAGTAAGTCCTGTCAGAGCTTCTTCCTGAAATTCTTGGCCGGGGATGGAGAGAGAGAGAGAGAGAGAGAGAGAGAGAGAGAGAGAGAGAGAGAGAGAGAGAGAGAGAGAGAGACTGGAGATCACAAAAAATCAAGCAGTTAACCCAAGGTCTCAGATAGGACTGTATGGATATCCATATAGATTTGTGGTTCTGGAGATCGGAGCAAGTGGTTTGTTTTGTTATGTGTGATTTATTTTGACGTGAAAGAAATCGTATCCGGGTCTAGGAAAAAAAAGGTGAGAAAAGCTGGGAGTCCCTAAGAGAAACCAAGAACATTTCTGTCTCTAGAATTCGTTGAGCTAGGAGCTGGCCTCCCTCCCCTTCCCCCAGCCGTCCTCCCCACCCCTCTAGCTCTTCTTAGGAAGTCTATATATAATCAGCGGAAATTTGGGCTTTAATTGCAGCTTTTCGAAAACCCCGCATCCCTAATTGCCCCAAATTTGCGTCGAGCTATTGAAGTGTGAGGGTAAAGCAAAGGATGGGGAAGGTGGAAATTATCAGTTGTGGTTCTGCCTTGACAATTCAGACAATCAATTAGGGTTAGGTTTTCGGTTTTTTTTCCAATAGGAACAGAGGGTGTAATCATTATGAACGAATTAAATGAGGAGCTTGCAAGGGTGCGGACGGGTAGAGAATGGTCTTTCTGGGGCAGATTTAGAGAAACCTGCCCAGTACTTCTCCTTGAGACTGACAGAAACCCGTCTAGAGGGTGGCAGTTCTGGAAAAAGGAGGAGGACCGAAAACAAAAACCCTTGTGAAAGGGCAGCAATCCAACCAAAAGCAGATTGTTTCCAAACACACCCCGCCCCATCCCTGTTAGGGGTTCACCTTAACCCCTTCGCCCCGCCCCCGTCCCCCTTCAACCCCATTGTGGTTTAAAATAGGATTAATTTTCCGGGAGTCTGGAGGATTAAGATAGCTATTTAAATGCCCCCAGCCCAGTTGCCCCTTTCCATCCCATCCCTTCTCTCCCCTCTCCCCCCTAACTTGTATAATTACTCCCATAACAAAGAGGATATACTAGGAGAGGAGCCGAGCCCTCCCTGTCGAGCCGGCTGGCTCATCTCCGCGCTCCAGCGCTCCAGTGCCAAGGCTCTGGGCCGATGGATCGGGGGAGGGGGGCGGAGAACGGGAGAGCTGGCTTTTGTCTTTCTGCTTCCAGATTTATTTATTTTCACCCTTCATTACTCTCTTCTTTGCTGCTAGATTCAGTTTTCCCGCTTTCAGTCTACTTATTCAGGACAATCTCTCTCCCTTCATGCCTTCCCCTTCTTCCCCCCCCCCCTTTTTCTTCTCCATTCTCCTTAATTTCCTCGACCAGTTTCATTCTTCCTCCTATACCTGCCCAGGACTCCTCCCACACTTTTTTGGTGCTCGTTGAGTTTGGGCTTAAGCCCTTGCAATTTTTGTTGTTCAGTCGTACTAGCCCATATTTATCCACAAAGAGATTTTCTGAGCATTCAAGGCCAAGGCAAAAAGAAACAAAAACCGAGGGCCAAGTCCCTAAAGATGCCCAATGAATTGGCAGAAACAGGCAGAGGTGTTTGGTTTTTCTTCCCTTGTTTGTTCTGCTTAGGGACTGAGGCTGATCCCCAATCCAACCCATGCCCTACACATCCACAGTTTCATCCTGGCACAGCCCAGACTGCAATTCCCTCTTCCAGGGGACATACAAAGTGAAAAAAGGAGCGTAGCCTGTCACTTTCACAAACCTGAGCCAGTATTCCACAGTTACACACTGCCATCTCCCTCTATCTCTAATTACCCAGCTTTCAATGAAAGCGCCTTTTGTTTGTTTGTCCCTGGCAGGGACATATCCGAGGAAAATGCATTCCTTTTCTGTCCCTCAGCCCACCCCACCTCCATCAAGCCCATTTTCTCCCTCTACTACCCAAAGCCTATGGTGACCACAATTATTCCTTGATTCACCAGATCTTGACTTTTAGGTCTCCAAAAGAAGTTCTTTCCATCTCCTTTCATTCTTGTCCTTAAGTATCTTACTCCATTTGACCCTAGGGCAAAGAGACTTGCCAATCAGAAACACTTAAAGCATTCCTCCCACCTCTGCTTGCTCTTCTCTATAATCTCGTCTCTTTGAGTGTATATCAATAGTGAATGCCGTTTCCTTCTTTCTCACCTTTCCCTTTGCCCTTTTGGGTCATCTGGCAATGATCACTGTCCCCATTATCTCTGATAATATTCATACACACTGGTTGAGGAACTAGGTATACATGAAAATGAAAGACATTTGGTTACATAAATTGGAGTTCCATGGAGCACTAAACAAAATGCCTACAAGATTTGGTTCCCCTAATTCCCCTTCTACTTGAAAACAAGGCTGAGGCTGGGGCAGACATAAGCCAAGATAAAAAAGAAACTTAAAACATTCCACAACGTGCTAACATCAGTGAGATTAAGGTGTCCCAAATCTAAACCCCACTGGAATGCCTTTTCTTCACCATCCTACCCTCTTCCACCCACCCACCCACCCCTTTTCCATAGATTATACTCTGGAGCAAAGGCACAATGAAACCTGGCCCAGGAAAACGGAGATTAGGATCGGAGGCAGGTGGGTTAATGAGGAAGAAGGTAGAAAAGTGAGAAAATGGGGAAAGGGATCTGAGGCACACTAATGTGTTTCTGACTCCTCAGTCCAGCTGAAGGGCAGTCATGCAAGCCCTATCATCTAGTCAAATACTATTTTTCACCCAATTAATTCCTGAACTCTTCTGCGACCCCATTTCATGCCAGTTTATTTTAAGCTGCCACTCTGCTGGAGACCTGCCAGGAAATTATGAGATGTTTAGGTCCCAGATGCCTTTTTGTTCCTTTGCTGGACTGATGTGAGGGCCTTTTCACATCTGCTGGACTGAAACAAAGGGCTTCTGGGCTGCTCTGGTTTTCTCTACTTGCTCCCCCCACCATTGTCCCTGCCCAAGGATCAGTAGCCCACAGTTAGTTTGGAATGTAGATTCCTATCTGAGTTGTTGTCGTTTTTCAAAACCATTTTATTTCCATAAGGCATTTCCTGGAGATGGTAAAGGAAGTCCAAGCCTGGCTAGAAGAAAAATTAGGGGATAGATTTGAATGCTATCAACGACTTTTGTTTCCTTCTGTAGTAAATCTGGGAAGGGGAGTTGGACTGATTGGGTGTTTTTAAAGCTATATCTCCTAACAAAATCCAAAGAAAGAAACCGCTTCTGTCTTCTCCACTCCAATCATCCCACCCCCAATCCTGTTTACCTCCCAGAATTGCCTCCTAAGTTTGTTCCTATATCCTAGTGAATGATTTTCATCTTTCTTTTTAGCTTATGACACCTGGTGCGGGGTGGCCCATGGATGCACCAGAAAACTGGGACTCAAGATATGCGGTAAGAGAAAAGATATGCACCGGAGCTAGAGATGGGAGAGAAAAGCATAAACCTTGACCCCCAACCTTATTCTGTGGATAATGGTTTATTTTTTTAATAGGGCTTTAGGTGGGTAAGGGGAACTCGGCTGTTTTAAATCTTTTCTCTCTTTGAAAACCCCCAAACTCCTATCCACCTCATTGCTTAGGACCATTAGCATTAGCTAGCTGCACAGGACTTTGGGTTTAGAACTGGGACTGTCTCCAAGGTGGCGCTTTTCGGTGAGCCCTCTGCGCCTTCTGCTGGCCCAAGGGCGCCAGTACAGCAAGGTCGCACCCTGGGGCTTTGCTCTCATTCTGCCTGTAGACAGCGCTCCACCTGCGAAATCCGCCCCAAGGTACTAGTTTAGCCTGCGTGCTGAGGGAGAAAGACGGCTCCCGGGGCTCTAGTTTCTGAAAGCAACCAACTCATCTAGAGCTGTTTCCCCCTGAGCAGTATTTAACTGGTTTGGCCGTCGAAAGAGTAATCAAAACATTCAGCGTGGCCTCTTTTGCCTAAAATTTCATGTTCTGCTCTCCTTTCTTCTATCAGAGGCCACTGAGGAATAGATAGATGGTTTTCCACTCTTCTGTGGCCAGAGGGAGGAGCTATCTGTGAAAGGGATGCGTGTCCTAGAAGATGATATAAAGCGCGGGGAGCGAGGAAATCTCTGTTGTGGGAGTGGGCAGGGTTGAAGCTACCAAAAAGAGCGTGGTGCATACAGAGCGTATTTGGTAAAGCTTTGCGAGGTGAGAGACAAAATCAACCTCGTTCTGTCTGCCTCTGAGATGTAAGGGGCTGTGGAATTATTGAACAGAGGAGGGGAAGCTTCTGAGAGGTGAGGGGATGGGTAGAGGTGAACAGGGACGGAGAGGTTATTTGAAGAATCTTGTGGTGACTACTTGAAATAAATGAAGTCTAAAAGAACAATAAGAGATTTTGTTCGAAGGGAAGCCGATTAGCAGCTCCAGCCGAGTAGCGAGAACAGTGATGGGTTGTTTTGTTTTGTTTTTTTCCTTCTCTGCTACGTTTCGCCGTCTAAAATTCCCAAACCTTATCGGATCAGAAAATACGGATCTCCCCAGGAGTAAGGGAGGAAAAAGATTAACGAGAGACTTATTAAAGAGCAATTCATCAGAGGGCTGGGTGGGTGAGATAGCAGCATTGCCTGCCCTGCTCCCCGGCACGCACGAAATGGACAGCTAGGAAACAAATAGCCAGACAGCCGGATGACCACGTTACAATTAGAGATCCATTTGGAGATAACAAGCTGCCTTGGCCTTTCTTTTCGGTTGTAGAACCAGAACCCAACCAGTGATAGGCACCTGGAACATTTAGATCTTCATTCTGTATTTCCAAACCTTCTCCCTTCCTCCCACCCTACTGCCGATGACCAAAATGCACAGTAGTAACCACAATTCCCCGATAATCTTCGGACCCCTTTTTTCATATCTTAGAGGGACAAGAAGGTTTAAGGTGTTTCTTCTCCCTTGGGTGAAGACGATTGACACTAAGAGGGAGATGCTTGCGAAGGGGATAGATAAGACCACACAAACACACACGTTAAATCAATTTTAAATCCCAAACCACTGGTGATGTTTAAGAATAGTAGCCTTGGGTTGAGCCTCTACCCCTTCTCCAGCCCCCACCCCCTCTGTTCTCTTCTGCCTAGATTCGTAAAGGTATAAGATTATAGGGGAGGCGGTCAGGTAGCCAACAAATTTTAATTCACATCATCTTACATACTCTCCCCTCCCCCCCCTCCCACTCGGTCTGGGTGTTGGAGGATGGAGAACAGGGAGAGGTGGCAGAGGCTCGGAGGAGAGGAAACGCAAAGAGCTAGTTGCTTTGTTCTATAAATAGCCCCCTCCCCCCAATCTGGGTTTAATGGGCTGTTACGCCTAGGGTCCCTTCGGCAACTGAAGCGCCCGACTTCTCTGCTGTCATTTTAATGCAGCCCGGCAAGCAGAACTGATCGAGTAACGCATCGCCGCCCGCCAGCCCCGCGTGCTGGCCCCCGCCCTCGAAGTGAGAGAAATGGGAGTGGGTGAGACTCAGTGGACGCAGGGAATAGCCGGAGGAGGGAGTGGAGGAGAAGAGAAACCCACTTTCAGTAGCAAAGCACTTTGTGAGCCTTAAAGCTCCAAATACTTGTGAATTATCTTTATCAAATCAAACCAATGTCCAAAAGGTTGTTTTTTTTCCCTTTCTCAGAGGGTCAGATTTGTTATATGGACGGGGGAAAGCAAATTGGATTAGACTCCAGCCCATCCCCTTTAGCCTGGTCACTGACTGCACAATATTCACTTCTGCCCAGCTTTCAGGGGGGAGCCTATGACCCTCCCGACAGACTCGCCAGGGCCAGCTTAGCACGGTGAAAGGGTGATAGCTTAAAGCAGTTTCTTTAAAAGAAAGAAAAAGTCCTGCGGTACAGAATCATCTGTAGTAGCAGAAACCTGACGGAAATTGAGCCTGCTTAGATAGGGTGTCTAAGAGAAACACTGGTCACCCTCTGATCCCTGGTTAGCTGATGGGAGGGGGGCAGTGCTCGGGGCACGCCGGACAAGTGCAGTTGGAGAACACAGGAGTCCATTATTGCAATTGAGTCCTCCCTCCCTTCTCTGCAGGCGGTCTAGGACTTTAGGAATCCCGCTGAAGCGTGCCGCGCTTAGAGATCCTTGTCCTGGGGATTCATTTGATTTCCTATCCCTCAGAAGCACTTGTAATTTAGAGATCGTCCAAAAAAGCATAGAAGAGTCACAGAGCCGGACGCTTGTGGTTGTGCGTGTGTGTGTGTGTGTGTGTGTGTGTGTGTGTGTGTGTGTGTGAGAGAGAGAGAGAGAGAGAGAGAGAGAGAGAGAGAGAGAGAGAGAGAGAGAGAGAGCTCGCGCGCTTGTGTGAGCGTGTGCCTCGAGTATGGGAGGGGTTGAGAACAGTGTATGTGTAAAAGGAAAATTACTTTTTGAAAATAGCCGCTGAATTTAAGATCGTTGGTTGGAAGAGGAAGAGGGGGAGGAAGAAGAGAGATCATTGATACTAAGTTAGTCTGATAGCAAAGGAAAGACTAGTATTCATGTTTTAAATAATTTTTTAGATTTTGTATTTCGTTTGTCAAATTGTGGAAGGAGAAGGTGGAGGATTAGGATAGAATACTTCCCTTTAAAGGTCTTAGGAATGATCTGGAGTTTCCACGGAAGTAGCCTTGGTTTCTGGGATAGCTTGGCTGCAAGAAGATCAGGGTTAAATTCCTACTCCTAACAATTTAATAGTAGTATGGCTCTGAGCAAGCCAATGAACTTGAGCAATCCCTCGAACAACTCCTTAGGATTTACCTACTTAGAAACTAAGTGACTAGAAGGATTTGCCATCTGCATTAGTAGAGAGAGAGTTCCAACACAATTCGATTATGCTGATAAAATTTCAGATCCGCAGATAATTGGACATTTAAATCCATGGAGGATACAGATGCTTCTGACATTCACTCATTCATCTCATAAACATTTGTGAATGTTTGCTTACATTTGCCCTCTTCTTTTATGGGATCATAGATTAGAACTGATTCAAACCTCTTACTTTACAACGAAGAAACAGGCTCAGGGAGTTTATATGACTTATCCAGGGTCACGAAGTTCAGATTTAAACCCATATCCTCTGCGTTCAAAGCCAGCGCCACAGTACAGCACTCCCTCTCAAATGTTTGCCTTCAAGATTGTGTCAGTTCACCCCTTTGGCAGCCAAATGCTCTCTCAAACAACCCATTTTCTTTCACTTCCCTGTAGCTCAGGAGAGATTAGAGGCTTTTCATTGACCCAAGCCCCTCCCTCATTCCAGAACTTTTTCTTCCTGACTTAAGAGTCTATCTCATCTCCTCAGGTCATTATGGCCAGGACTCTATCCCTAGCTGCCCTCTCACCCAGAGCCATCTCATGGGTGTCCAGCTGTCCTAGCCCAAGCTGGACATAAGACTAAATTTGGGAGATTATTCCAATGGAGCACTGGAAATAGGCTTCAAGTGGAAGAATTGGGTGGCTGGCTTTCCTATCTTCTGCTAACTTTATTCTCAAGAAGAGGTGTCTTCACCTGTCCCCAAAGTCCTCTTCCTTCCTCTATCTCTCCCCTTAATTCCCTCAAAGCTTCCAGGGAGATTAATTTCTAGAACTCTGCTGGGTCACACTCCTCCAGTGCAAGGCCCATCAATTATGGGTTTGGTCCTAGAGAGATTAGACATCTAGTCTACTCAGACAGCAAGCCTCCAGTCAGGGATACCAATACTAAAAAAAGGAGTCCAGCATGTATGTAGCATACACTCCAAACTGCATACTCTTAACATGTATACAGTACAATGGAAAGAGCATTGGACTAAGAGTCAGGAGATTTGGGCTGAAATCCCTGTTCTGTCACCTCCTAGCTTTGTAACGTTGGATGTCACAACCTTTCTGGGTTTCAATTTCCTTGTGTATAACATGGGGGAAATGTGATCTTTAAGACCCATTCTAACTATAGATCTGTGACTCAAAATGACTAAATACCCCAACAGCAGTCATAGCATGCAATTAGGAAAAAGCCAAACTAATCCATTCTTTTACATAAGGATACATAGAACTATGAAAAAGTGGGCTCAGTACCACAAACTCACAAGGGAATGAAACTCATAGGTCTCTTGTACACCTCTTCCTTTTCCTCCTCCACTCCTGCCTCTGGAACCCCTGGGAGCAAAGCTATCAGAATGAGATAGGTTCAAGCTGGTGACGGTGGTATTTCTGGAAACCAAATACAGCGATTAGGTTCCTTGAATTAATGGAGGGTGGCAGGGGCAGTAAAAGGAAATAGCATAACTGCGGAAAATCAAATTGAGCTTCACTTTTGTCCCCAGGTCCCCCATCCTTGCCCCCAAGGTGGGGGTGGGGATTGACTATCACTCAGGACCTTGCTTTCCGTCTCTCAGTTTCTCAGAGACAGAAGGTCATCTAGGCAACTTCATGACCTATCTAGGTAACTCTGTGTCCCATCTACTATCCATTCATCTCTGGAGAAAATGTCAGGTCCTTTCAGATGCTGGTAAAACTGAGTTCAGGGGTGACTAGTGGTGAAGTGACCTGAAGTCAGGAGGACCTGAGTTCAAATCTGGCCTCAGACACTTAACACTAACTGTGTGACCTTGGGCAAGTCACTTAACTCCAATTGCCCTGCCCTCCCCACCTCCAAAAAGCAAAAACAAAACAAAACAAAAAACCAAGTTCAGTCAACTGCCTCAGGTTTCCAGGATAAATGAATCAATCAGAGGAGAGGAGGAGACTGGGGGAAGTTTAATGCCTGGTAGAGGAATGAACCAGTTATGATCCAAACACTACTAAGCCCCACCTATCAGGCCTTCTATATGGTGGCATCATGTAAAGATTTATTCTGTGTAATTCCAGAGGGCAGACCTATACCTAATGAGTTGAAGACAAATATGATAAATTCCAGCTCAAAGGGTGTAGGACAAGAGGGATTCGAAGCAATGATCAGAGACTGTGTATGTGAGAATCAAGGCTGGTAATGGAGATACCTCCCTAGTTGCTGTCCCCTATCCTCTTCCAGTCTTCATTAAAATTGTACTTGAATCCTGGCAAAGTCAACCTTGAACCCACAGATGAACTTCTTTCTTCTGGAGCCTTTTAAGTCTCCTTGCTGACTACTGTGTTTCCCAGAGTACCTTAAAATGTTGATAAGAATAACTCACAGCACCTTAGCACTTTTTAGATTCAAGACACTCTGGTTACAAGCCACTTTACATATATTTTCTTATTTAATCCTTAAAACAATCCTACAAGGCAAATAGCAAAAAGCTTTATAGTGGAAGGGTCAAATAGTGTGGTGGGCAGAGAGTTAACCTCTCTGCAAGAAAGACCTAGGTTTGAGTTCCAACTATAAGCTTTGGCAAATCATTTAAAACCTCAGTGCTCCAGGGAACTTATTAAAACTAAGTTGAAGAGAAGGAAATGATCTGCTTTGGTAGATGAAGTTCCCTCTCTGATGAAATCACAGGTACCCAGTTCCTTTCCTTATTATTATTCCCATTTTCCATATGAGGATGCTGAGACCCAGAGAGGTGAAGTGAAAGGTGGCAGTGTGGTGAAGTGAGAAGAATACTAGATTTGGATTCAGAGGAATTGGGGTCCAAACCCTAGCTTTGCTACTTACTCTGTGTGATCTTAGGTAAGTCACTTATCTTTTCAGGGCCTCAGTTTCCTGCTGTATAAAATTAGAGGCTTGAACTAGATAATCTTGAAGACTCTTTCTAGAGCATTTGATCCTATTGCTTGCTCACAGTCATGTTGATAGCAAGTGGTAGAGCTCATACTTATCCCGAGACCTCTTACTCAAAATGTGGTGTTCTAAATAACTAGGAGAATTAGAAACCTGATATGTACATCACAGTAAGGACTTGAGAAGGAAATCATGAGGGGCTTAGAGAATTTTGAAGGTAAGGATACCTCCAGTGGATGGCTGGGCTAGAGGGTACCTGTGAAAGGGAATGACTTCTGAATTAACTGGTACTTAGACCCTTCTGGTATACCTTTGCTGGCTTCTTGAAGGGGATCTTATTCCTGAAATCAAATGTATTAAAGCCACCCCTACAGGGAAATTGTTATTCCCTCTGAACACTATCACCCCAGTTGCAGAAGATGTTTGTCTTCATTTGTGGGACGTTATTCAGTTCACAGGGACTTCTGAGGAGATTGTAGGAATTGACTTAACCACGCTGATTCCATCTTGTGACTCAATTCAGGATCTAACTCAGCTCCCTTTCTATTCAATTATGGGTTTAGTCCAATTTCTGTCTTACAAGAAAACTTTATTCAATTATGGGACTTGTGAGAAAACTTTATTGCATTGTTTGAACCTAGCCTTGCATGGCTGAGAAGTTGGACTACCTCTCCTTGTTGCTTAGAGACCCTTGACTAAAAGTCTAGCTTAGGGGTGAGGAACCTGTGGCCCTCTAGGTCCTCAAGTGAAACTCCTTGACTGAATTCAAACTTCACAGAACAAATCCATTTACTTAGGGGATTTTTTCTTCAAAGTTTGGATTCAGTCATGAATGTGACCTCAAAGTCACAAGTTCCCCACCCCTGGCCTAGGTTATGAGGACCAGAAACTCATCAGATCCAAAGATTGATGCAAGGAGTTTTCTCACAGTTATACATCTCAAGCAATGCATTCATCTTATCTAAAAAGTGGCCCTTGCCTGTTCAATCAGTTACTGTTTCCTTGTTCCTTTGATTGAATACAGACTTTTGGTGGGGAGTAAGACACCTCTTTTTCCAATTTCAGAGAATTTCACCTATTTGTTCTCTCCCTCCCAACTTGGAAAACCCCTAATTTTTAATTGTTTAATGCATTGTTTAATAAATCCATATGCTCAGCTCAGAAACCCCAACCTTTGTTTCTTTAGTTATTTGAGATTTCACCTGGCTCCATTTCCTAGAATCTCCTCCTCCCCAATGCTGTGAAACAAAGAGAGGAGAGAGGCTTAGGAGGAATATTTCAGGTCTGAGTCAGAAAAATTTTGGTCAAATCTCCTGTCGGGTAGACTTTAGGGGTGGGGGAGGGGAAGAGCAGCTTCTAGAATTCTCTTCATTGCCCATCCTGACCCCCTCCCTCCCTTTGCCTACAGAGCCCATAAACCCCATGGCTGCTTGCAGTGACAATGATCCCATCCACTCCCTAAAACCCTATTCCTAGGGCTGGTTACTGGAGTGGAATATGTCCAATTGACTTAATTCAGAGCTTACTGTCACTTTCAGAGATGGGAATAGGCTTCATTTATTGTTAGGGTTTGGGGTTGTTTTTTTGTTTCTCTCTGAGCACGACTGAATCTGTGCCACCAACGTCACTTTGTGTTGTTTCCTCCCTGCTGGAGGCAGAGGAGTTGTGTGTGTGTGTGTGTGTGTGTGTGTGTGTGTGTGTGTGTGTGTGCAGAGACTTAGCTAAACTGACTGTAAGAGAAAGAGAAATCTATTTGGACAGCTTGGGTTTGGACCCTGCAGCTGACTGTAAGCCTGATGGGGAGACCTTGACCACTTTTTCTTACATTAACACAGGCTTCTTGCAGAGGACCAACAGCTTGGAGGAGAAGAGTCGAATTGTGAGTGCCTTCAAGGAGAGGCAGTCCTCAAAGAATCTGATATCATGTGAGAACAGTGAACGAGAGGCACGGTTCCGACGAACTGAGACTGACTTCTCCAACCTGTTTGCCAGAGGTAATGCACTTGACTCCTCCCTCCTTCCCTTCCCTCTAAGGAGCCATTTTTGTTTACTTATGCATGGATTTGATAGTACTAGTGCCTGGGGAAAGGGAGAGGAGAGTTCACCAGGACATTTAATCTCCTCAAACTCTCATTAATTAAAACCATTTTCCTTATATCTCAGGGACGGGGGAATAGTCCTCCTGACTCCCCAAATCTTACTTATTTTGGAAGCCAACTGAGAATGTCAATCCCATCCCCAATTTGTTGTAGAAACCTCATCTTCCAGGGATACCTTTAGAAGCCAAAATCTCAGAATTGGAAGAGACCTCATCTAATCCAGCCTCTTACTCAATTGAGGGATCCATTCTGTAGCAGACCTGCCAAGAATCTCTGCTCAAATACCTCTAATGATGAGGCACTTCACTCCCTTTCTAAACACCAGTAATTGTTGGAAAATTCCTTCTAATGTAGGGAGGCAGAAAGCTTTTGAGGTCTTGTACTAGCCAGAAAATAGAGCACAAAGACCTTTGTGGTTTGGGTTGGTTTTGCTGCCAAGGAGCAAAGGCAGGAATGTGGGCCAGGAGGCTAGAGTTCAACGATGAGAAGCAGAGAACCTAGTTCAAATCATACCCCTAGACCACAGGACTTATGGAGAATCATCCATCAACCTCTCGACAGAGAAGTTCCATCTGGAGTCAAGACAAATATTTTGGACAGGATCATTTCAGGAATCTGTGTTGCTTGACTGTCCATATTTATTTTTCTTTTTTACTGGTGATGGAGAAGATGAGGAGAAAAAATTTATTTTTATTAATAAGAAATAGATTAAAAGACAAAACAAAATAAACCCTGCCTCTAATGCTTACTACCTGTGTGATCTTATGCAATTCACTTGGCCTTTCTGGGTTTTAATTTCATCCTCTATAAAATAAGGGAGTGGACCAGAAGGCTTGAGAGGTTCCATGTAGCTCTCAATTCTAGGACTTTAGTTTCTTCCTTCAACTTTGCTCTTTAGAAAAAAATTAATATTTGTTATCAATAAAAATCTTATTTCTCTCCCTCCCACTTCCATTTCCACTTCCTCCTGCTTCTCCCTCCCCCTAAGAAAAAGAAGAAAAAGTCCCTGCAAGAAATATGTACAGTCCGAGGCAGCTAGGTGGTGCAGTGAATAGAGCACCAGCCCTGGAGTCAGGAGATCCTGAGTTTCAAATATGACCCCAGACACTGAACACTTACTAGCCACGTGACCTTGGGGAAGTCATTTAATCCCAATTGCCCTGCCTTACCCCCTCCAAAAAAAAAAGAAAAAAAAGAAATATGTACAGTCAAGCAAAATAAGTTCTTGCATTGTTCATGTCTTCACCCCTCTTCCCCCCTCCCAAAAAAATATGTCTCTGTCTGCACCGAGTTCATCTCTTCCTTATCAGAGGGTGTTTTGTCAGGAGTCCTCTGGTGTCATGATTGGTTGTTGTGTCAATCAAAGTTCCTAAATCCCCTTAGTTTTATTCTTGCAGTACAAGTGGCTTTCATGGTCTCAAATCTCCACTTATTTCATATGGCATTTCTTTGGCAGAGTCCCCAAATGGGTTTTGGGGATGTTACATCTCTGTCTCCATATATAAACTGAGCTGAGATTCCTTACAACTTCTGCCCTTTGGTTCTAGTTCTGCCTTCTGGATATTTTTTGAGACAGTCACATCTGATTCTCTGTGACCCCATTTGGGATTTTCTTGGCAAAGATACTAGAGTGGTTTGCCATTTCCTTCTCCAGCTCATTTTACCCATGAGGAAAGTGAGGCAAACAAGGTTAAGTGACTTGCCCAGGGTCACATGGCTAGTAAGTAGCTGAGGCCTAATTTGACATCAGGAAGATGAGTCTTCTTGACTCCAGGCCCAATGCCCTATCCACTGAGTGGCCTAGCTTCTCATAGAACAAATCTATTCCCTCTTCTACATTACAGTCTTTCAAAATTTTTAAGATAATCATCATATACCCCACCCACCCACATTTTCTCTTCCCCTTTTCCCTTTCAGGCTAACCATCTCCAGATGCTTAGAGTGTGAGTGTGTGTGTGTGTGTGTGTGTGTGTGTGTGTGTGTGTGTGTATATATGTATGTAGGGGAATAATAAAATCATAAATCTAGAGGTGAAAGGGACCTTGGAGG
Organism: Pseudochirops cupreus; assembly: GCA_028627135.1. Lineage (NCBI taxonomy): Eukaryota > Metazoa > Chordata > Mammalia > Diprotodontia > Pseudocheiridae > Pseudochirops > Pseudochirops cupreus. The sequence continues at coordinate 300,945,386 of CM053582.1, read as the reverse complement.
TCAAGTCCAACACCATTATTTTATGATGAGGAGACTGAGACTCAAGGATGTTGAGTGACTTGCCCAGTGAAACACAGTTAATAAGTATATGAGGCAGGATTTTAACTCAGTTTTTCTTAACTCCATGTAGCACTCTACTCACTGAGCTCCCTAGCTGAGAGTTGATGGTATGTGTCTTAGAACCAAAGTGAGCCTGGGATTTGGGGATGGTGGTATAGACAAGAAGGAATGGGAAAGACATTATTGGTTCCCAGGCATAAGGCATCCAGATATTAGGTGTTAACTCTTTGCTTTCTTTCACTTTTTCAGACCTGCTTCCAGCCAAGAATGGGGAAGAGCAAACTGTACAGTTCCTTTTGGAGGTGGTGGATATCCTCCTCAACTATGTTCGGAAGACATTTGACAGATCAACCAAGGTGCTGGACTTCCACCACCCACACCAGTTGCTAGAAGGAATGGAGGGCTTCAACCTAGAGCTATCTGACCACCCCGAGTCCTTGGAGCAGATCCTCGTGGACTGCAGAGATACTCTGAAGTATGGAGTTCGAACAGGTAGAGTCCCAAGCAGGCAGCTACATGGAGATTAAACACTATCCTCAATACCTTAGTCTCTTCCTCACCCCCACCCCCACCCCAAATAGCTCTAAAGAAGGACTGGCAAGGACTGGCAAGATCAAGCTACCTCAGTGGACAATCAGCTCCATGCCAGGTAGCCCATGGGAATGACACAAACTTTCAGAATCATGGGGAAGGAGGTGGCTAGGTAGCACAGTGAACAGAACACTGGCCCTGGAGTCAGGAGGACCTGCATTCAAATTCGACCTCAGACACTTAACACTTACTAGCTGTGTGACCTTGGGTAAGTCACTTAACCCAACTGCCCTGCCTTCCTCCCTCCAAAAAGCAAAAAAAAAAAAAAAAGAATCATAGGGAGGTAGTAAATTCCTCTGGAGGTTCTGCCTGGAAGTCTGGTATCAAGAATTTTTTCCTAGTCTGCTTGGGGAAATCAGCTGATTCTGGTCAGGTCATCACTGTTTAAAAAACAACAACAACAACAACAATACACACACACACACACACACACACACACACACACACACACACACACACACACACCCCTTAAGTATTTGTTTATATTTTTAATTAATTTTAATTTTTACTCTGAATTTATACCTAGTGGAATGGTTGTTTTCATATTCATAGTGGAAAGGAAAAAGAAGATGGTGCATGAAACTGCCAGTCTCTATTATGTACAGCTTACTATTATTTTCAAGTATATGATAAAATCAACTTGTTGCTTTCAAAACTATCCTACTTACATGGTCTTCTTTCTGGCCTTTCTTCTTCTTCTTCTTCTTCTTTTTTTTTTTTTTTGCTTTTTTTTGGAGGGGGCAGGGCAGGGTAATTGGGGTTAAGTGACTTGCCCAAGGTCACAAGGGCTAGTAAGCGTTAAGTGTCTGAGACTGGATTTGAACTCAGGTCCTTCTGACTCCAGGACAGTGCTCTATTCACTGCGCCCTGGCTGCCCTCAGCCTTTCTTCTGATCTTTTATTTCCTTTAAAGAAAAGCATCTTTCAATAAACTCTTCTTTTCTTCTCTTCTTTTTTCTTTTCTTACCCTAGATCTATCCTGCCCTCTTCCTCCCTCTCATCTTCCAATGTAGATTAAGGAAAAGAAAAACAAAGCCCTTTCAATTTACATACATATACATATATGTGCATGTATGCATGTATAACTAAGCAAACAAATTTTCTACATTATGTGCATCTAAAAATGCATATCTTATTCTGCATCTTAAGACCATCATCTTTATCAAAAATCAGGTAGCCAGTTAAGCACATACTTATACTTGGTGCTGTGCAATACATTAAACAGATAGGAGACTGATTCTTCTTGTTCCTCCTTTCTCTGTGGTTTCATCCCTATTTCTATTAACTCATCCTCTCCTTGTTCCTGTCACTGGGTAGGACTCAGACTCCTGTTTATTTTTTTCTGTTACCCAATTTGTGAAATCAAACTCTTCAAGCCTCCTTATTATCTCTGCAAAAAATCTATGAATTCTCAGCCAAAAATCTCTCCTTCAAGCTAAAGGTCCCCTAGAAGCAATCCAGAGGGTGATTCCAAAAACAGTGCAGAAGTCAGAGGTATTGGTTCATTATGTGGTTCTTTGTGAGCATAACCCAGACAGCTCAGATCGAAAGTCAATGGTCTTGTAGCTCATAGAGCATATGGAGGAGAAATCTACATCCCTCCAGAGTAATGCATACCTGGCTATGTATGGCTAGGTATTTGTGAGTCTCTCCTAAGGAAAGAATAAATTTCTTTCTTACAAATAAATTTTATTATTTTCAATGAACAAAAATCCACTCTCTCACTTTCTCTCTCTCTCATCTCCCTTTTCCCTCACTAAAAAAGATAAACAAAACAAAATCCTCATAATGAAATGAATAGTCAAGTTAAAGAAGCCCCTACATTGGCCAGTTCCAAAAAGCATACGCTCCGTTCAGCATCTCAAGTCCATATCCTCTCTTATGAGGTGGGTAGCATGTTTCCTCCTCATCAGTCACTTGGAATGATAGCTAATCTTTGCATTCATCAGAATGCTTAAATATTTCCAGTATTATTGTATAAATTGTTCTGTTTCTGCTCACTTCACTCTGTATAAATTAATGTGAGTTGAAGTTAAATTTCCTGGCAGTATCTGGTTAGCTGAACTCATCTAGAGTACCAAAAAGGAGAGGTTTTGCTTATATGGGTTCCCCAAAGGTTCACATTCCACGTGCTGGGAGGAGAAGGCAAAATTGGGAGAGTTGCCCAAGGTTGTTAGCAGCACTTCCTCAATTACTAATTACCACCTCTGGTTAACCAAGGCAGCTTGGTCGGTACAGCCTTCTTTGCAGGCCTCTCTGGCCTTTCCAGTTTACCTGAGGCATTCAAAAGCTTCAGAGAATAGTCTTTTCCCAGTCCCCAAGTTCTTCACTTGAACACAGTGCCCTTTCTTGAAATACTACTTCTCATGCCAGAAGAACCATTGCATCATTGTTTCAATGTCCTCTAGCATCTTAGACTTCCTTTGACTTCTTCCTTCTGCTGCCTGGCTTTGAGCCATTTTATTTATTCAGTAGGATTTCTACCATATCTTACCTTCACTAAAAACAAGAAAATGTTAAATCTTTTGGGGAGAGGTAAAGACTGGGTCTCTCTAGCCCAGGGTGGACGTATAGCAGCCGCTACCAAGCGTAACTTCACTGATGATCAGCACAGAAGCTTTGACTTGTTTTGTCTGACCTAGGCCAGTTTGCTCACTCCTTAGGCAGCCTGGTAGTTCCCGACAATGTGGGGTTCACTATACTGGTGATGGACTTATCATCAGCTTTAGTCTAACCACAGCTAAGAAATCCTGAACTCAAGTGATCAACTAGGCTCCCTCTCTCCAGCAGCAGGGACTCTACTAAAGGTAAATTGAGGTTTGAAGATAACTAGTGGATTTAATCTATACATGTTCTTTCTCCCCTCCTTCCCCCTCTCCACCCTTCTTTTAAAATTGATTGAAGTGTGGCTTCTTGGCCACTCAGAGTTTTGCATTTATTTGGCTTTTTATTCCATGTTAACTGATTCTAAAGATTTTCTTTTTTAAAAATTTAATCTAAATTTATTTTCAAGTAGACTTTTTTATTCCTTTGTTCTTATTTCAATTCCAAATTCTCTCTCCCCCCACTAATCACTCCCTCAATAAGTAAGAAAAGCAAAACCTATTACAGATATGTACAATCAGACAAATTTCCACATCAGCCATTGAAAAATTTCTAAAGGGTGTTGAGATACACTTTAAATTCAGTTGATACTTTGGTCATCCACTTTGATACAAATGGTGACTGGTAAGTTTTCTACTATTCTTAATTATCTAATTATGATTTTGTACTTGGATAGGCAGAGGGTCACCTGATGGGTGCTGATAACTTGAGTGAGACCTCTCTACAATTCATAGGATATTTGCCCTAGACAATCTAGAGTTGTCTAATGAACTTTTAGAATCTGGTCCTGCAGTGATAGCTAATTAGATGAATTCCTTTGTTAAAATCTTCATACATCTCATGAATTTCCAGGTTTTTCTCCTGGGTACTATTGGGTACAAGAGGTTACAATTTAAGAAATGTTTTCAGGGTGAGCCCAGATGATTAGGTGTGTTTCTAAATGAGTGAATGACATGTTCAAGGATATGTCTATATTACAGTGGAATGAGCCCAGACATTTAAGTATGTCATTTTACATTTATACTATTTTCCATTGCGGAACAAAATTTTATTTTTTAAACTGGACCTGTGATTTTGTGGGTACAGGGAGTTACCTACTAGTGAAAACCTTCTACTATTGTGCAGAATTATACCTTCTACTAAGCTTATAGTCAGAGGGTTGCCTGGAGACCTGAGAAGCAAAATGACTTCCCTATGCACACACAATCAAGTATGCACCAGACCAGACACTTAAACCCAGATCTTCCTTCTGAGGTCAGCTCTCTATGCACTGCCCAAGGGTACCTAGCTGAAATAGTCTCTTCTTTGTCTCTCTTAAGGGAAGTTCTCTATTTCCCAACCAACTAATCAATAAATATTGATTAAACACCTGTCATGTCCTGGGCACTATGCTGAAAGCTAGGGATCCAAAAAAAAAAAAGGAAAAGGCAATCCTTGCCCTCAAAGGGCTTACAATCTAAACAGGGCACAACATGGAAATAAAACAAGCTTTATACAGCATAAATAGAAAATAATTGACTTAGGGAAGGCTTGGTGACTGAATGAATGAGAGCAGAAGAGGTTAGTGCTTGCTGCTGTGGAATTCAGTAAAACAGGTTCTTGGGGACAATTATATCCATTTCATAATTTCACCAACTTTTAATATCTTTGCCACCACTCTTCTCCTCCTCCCTACGAATGCCAAATTGACCAAGGCAATGGCTGCACTGAAGGGCTTTAGTATCAGCCATGTTAATAAAGGTATTATTAGGACAAAGGACATCAGAGTCTTTTGTGAATAGTAATTATTCACAACAATACTTAAGTCATTGAACTTTTATCATTGTCTTCATTTTCTGGAAGAAGGATCCTTCAGTTCTGTCTACACAGGAACTGAACATGGGCTAATTTGAGTGAAAAGTTGAGTAAAATCAGGCATTTGTCATCCTGATTTAGTTTTTGACAGAACTAACTTAGCTTCATAAGCACAGAAAGTCTGCTTAACTGGTCCAAAGTAATGTAACATGGTGGAAGCAGCAGAATCAAGGCTTTCTCCCAGGTCACAGCACCATTCTCTCTCTCCAAGGGGTTCTTCCTTAATCAGTCACAGGAGGAACTAGAGTAGTCCAGAGCTGGCTCATTGAATCTCATCTTGATCCAAGGGGCTTTGAGAGAGGTCATACTCTGTCGAAATTGAAGGAGTAGTTAAAAGTTCTCAAGGGAATTTCAAATTGGGAAATTAAACATGAGAAAAATTTGCAAACCAAAATCACCAGTCCCAAGAAGCAGAGTGATTGACTTTATAATGCAGTAGGCTCTGTTTTATTTTAAAACTGCCCCAGTTTTCAAGCTGGTTTGTGGGATATCTCTAAGCTTTGAGCTTGATTTCAGAGGGGACAACTATGCCCTTTCATTGTATGCCTTTCGGTACTACTATTCATAATGGAGTACAGGGGATGACAGATCATGGGTCTGACCTCATTTGACAATCCTTGTGTGCTTTTTAAAAATTACTTTTTTATTTTATTTTCAGTTCCAAATTTTCTCCCTCCCTCTTCTCCCCCTCCTCCACCTGGCCAGAAAGCAAGGAAAAAAGAGTCTATTACAAATATGTATGGTCATGCAAAACAAATTCCCACATTAGCTATGTCTGAAAAAATAAAAAAGAAGGAAGAAAAGAAAATATGCTTCAATCTGCACTCTGAGCCCATCGGCCCTGTATCCAAACATGGATGTGTGAACAGCTAGGCCAAAAGTGATACATAGGTTATTCTTGTCTTACCAGGTCATCCTCGATTTTTCAACCAACTCTCTACTGGACTGGATATTATTGGCTTAGCTGGTGAGTGGCTGACATCAACTGCTAACACCAATATGTAAGTCCATATCTTTTTCTTCTTTTCTGATAAGCAATATTGATACATTTGTACTGTTAATTTGTGTTTTTCGAGATTAATCCCTATTAATTTACTATAAATTGGCAAAGGTTGCTTGGGGAATTTTCTTCTGTAAAATCTCTTAGGCACATTAGAGTCATAGAGTTATGGATATAATAATAATAATAATAATAATATCTAGCATTTACATAGCATTTCAAAGTTTGCATAACACTTCATGCATGTCAATTCTTTAGATCCAGAACTGGGATCTCAAAAAGTCATCTAGGTCAGCCCTCTCATTACATAGATGAAGAAGCTGAGACCTAGAGAGGCTAAGTTATTTATGCAAGGTCACATAGCTAATAAATAGCAGAAATGGAATTTGACCCCAGATCCTCTAAATCTGGAGTCAGTATCCTTTCAGTGCTGGCTATGTAGTAGGCCCTCCTTAGCTCTGTGAACCTGGGCAAGTTACTTAAATTCTCACCATCATTTTCCTCATCTGTAAAATGGGGATAACAACATTTGTAGCTGGTATCTACCTCAAAACGTTGCCATGAGATCCAAAGATAACAGGTCTAAAGCTGTTTGCAAACTTTAAGGACTGTATAAATGTAAGCTATCATTAGTATCACTACCATTCAATAAACACTTTTTAAATTGAATTGAATTGATGAGACACTGACAAGTCACTGACAAGACTCTAGAACTTATTATTTAAGTTGAAACTATGGGAAAATGTCCATATCCTCAGGAGAGGGTAATTAAACAACCTTTCTTTCTCTCTAGAATAATCTTGATTCATTTTCCCACTGATAACCAAAGCCATTGACCATTATCATTAAGGTTGGCGATCTCTCTACCTTAGGTTCTTACTATACATTCTAAAACTTTTGGAAGGAAAAAAACTCAATTAGTTGTTTGATTGAATTAAATGATTATGGGATATCTGATTGTTTAACCAACTGTTACTTTTTTCCCAAAACCTGTTCCTACTTATTATTACCTCCATGGCCTTCCAGAAATGATTCCTATGTTTCTTCTCTGTACATTTATCCTCTGTACCAGTTGTGTCAAATTTATAGAAATGGGTCTATTAAACTGTACATTAAGGATTCCTGTGAGCTATATACTGACTTAGAAAACTACATATTATAACATTATCTATGTTCTGTTTTCTAAAACTTTGTTAAATATTTCTGTTACATTTGATCAGATTTGAGAGTGTTGAAGCCTACATGTTTGACATCAGAAAAATCACAAGTTGACCTTCTTTTCTGGGTAGGGCTTGTAGCCAATGGAGCATTTTCCTCTTCTATCAATACGATAATAGCTCTGTGCCTCCAGAACCAGGGTTACAACATTCACTAACATATATCGGAAACAATCATTTGGGTTATCTGATGGGCTTAATTCTCACTGAGATTCTCAGAGTTTATGTTCATGGTAAAGGAGACTCAGAAAAATGAATTTAGCTGGAAAGGTTATATGATTTAAAAAAGAAAGTCCTGTTTGACATCAAGATGGAATGCAGGTTACTCAAGCTTAAGATGTTTTGTTGTACTTCAAGACCAAACTACTACCATCCACAACACCCCAAGGCCATTTTGAAATTGTGTATTGATTTGTGTTTCAAAAGTGTAAAATGCTGTGAGTCAAAATATTTCCCATTTATAGAAGACAAGTTTCTATTAATTAAAATTGCTCTTTTAAACTGGCATTAGATTTTTAAAAGTGTCTGAATACTCAAGTCTTCAGTGGCATATGTCCAGAATGATGACATTGTTCTGAAAAATTGAAAACAAAAGGAGCTTTAATTTGCCCCATCTGTGGGTAATGGTTGACATAACAAGGTTTTAACCATGTGAGTAATGAGGCATGCTATTCAGACACATGAAATTGAAGTTGAAAGTCCATTGCCATTTTAATGTCCATCCCAAACAAAATTCTCCCTTTGTTCACCTTGCCATCTTTGGATCTATTGCTTTGCGATTCATCATATAATTTATATAAAAGACAAAAATTGTACTATAGTCATTAATAACTTTTAAAAATCATGGTACATGCTGCCTATTCAAAGCATCAGTTACACTTGAAAATAACTAGTTGTTTTATTAGAAAGCTAAATATGAGTTTGTTGTTCAGTCATGTCTGACTTTTCATAATCCCATGGACCATCCTGCCTTGGCAAAGATACCAGAGTAGTTTACCATTTTCTTTTCTAGTGGATTACAGCAAACAGAGGTTAACTGACTTGCCCAGAGTCACACAACCAGTAAGTGTCCGAGGACAGATTTGAAAGCAGGTCTTTTTGACTCCAAGACCAGTGTTCTATCCACTGAGCCACCTAGCTGCCTCCAAAAATATGAGTTTACTAAAACTCAACTACTCAAAGAAATACTTTGATATCTTTTTGTGACCTGAAGGTGACCCCAGCTTCTAAAAGTAGATGCCAATGGAGTGTAAGTTCTGACAGGTCCTACTAAGTTGGGAAGTCTTCCAACATGGGCCTGGCAAGTAGACTGTGCCTGTCGTCTATCCAAAGACCAGTCAACCTAAGTTTAGAGAACAACATAACTGGAAGGGTGGCCACCTGACAAGGATTGCTTGGGGGGCCACAGCAACTATACTGAACATCCACTAAGGCAGTGGTTCTCAACCTGTGGGTCGCGACCCTTTTGGGGGTTGAATGACCCTTTCACAGGGCTCATAGGAGTCACCTAAGACCATCAGAAAACACATATTTCTGATAGTCTTAGGAGCCGAGACACCACTCCTCTATCTGTCTCCAGGCGGGTCAGCCCACATGCAGATACACCCATATACGAGTATTAAAGGGTCGAAGCTTGAGAACCACTGCACTAAGGTATGGAGGGATGACTATCTATGTTGGTGGAGGGAGTACCCATGTCCTTACTAATCTCAGATCTTTTGAAATATTCAAAGATGGGTTCAGGAACTACAGAAATCAGTGGACAGTTGGCCATATAGCACAAATGCCTTTTTTAATGCCTTTGATGAATTCACTTGACCATCTTTAAAGGGCCGGTGCCTATTTTGTCAACCTTTTGATAGTTTTTCCCCAACATATCTGGCTAAAATGTCTAAGTAATTAGCATTAGCTTCTCTCTTTGCAAATTTATGACCCAAATACCTCCCTCAAATGCTTTTCCTTTAGCAAGAAAATCACATGAATTTTCTTTTTTTGTCCCTGCTCCTTTTCTCCTCTTTCCTAATCTAAGTTGAACCATGAAATGCTAAAATATATTTCAGCCATTGAAGGTCAAAGTAAACCCCTTTAATGACACATGGTAATTGCAGCTGTACTGCAGAGTGGATATTTTAAAAATGTGATACAATTCCAACAGATCGATAGAGAAGCTTATTTAAAATAGTAAAATAGTTTCTGCCAGTTCTCAAGACAAGGTATTGTCTAGAGAAGAGGTAATAACTACTATCCAGAAATTTTTCTAAGCCAGTTCTGTGGGAGGATCATGAAATGTGGCAGGAAAATTCAAGTTCTTTTGGGAGGAATTACCTCCCCAATGGGGGTTGTCATCTCAATCTGGATGTAGCGTTCAAAATATTTCTGGGAAAAGATGGGAAAAGGGATCAAGATTTTCAGGTAGTGTTTGCATCAGTGAAGCACTCAGTACCTAAGCTGCATTTTCGTTGGGTAGGCAATTACTATGAAGAATAATGACTATATTCCACAACCCACGTAGGCTTGTAAAGTGTACTCCCCTATGACATCATTAAAATGGCCACCCATGACATTTCTGCATTGTTAGCACAGAAAGGCTATCTATTTCAGTTTGCCTTCATTCCATCAGTGTTTGCCTTCTGTTTCAGGATGCAGGCTCCCAAACCAAAAGTCCAGGGCAAATCCATGAGGGATTTCAGACTAACTGGGTAGGGTCCCACCTCCACCCCCACTCCCACCCCCCCCACCCCCCGCCAAAGGCATTTGGTTTTCCAGGACTGGTTTGTACCTTTGTTGTTGCTGTTGCTTAGTCATTTTTCCATTGTGTCCTATTGTGACACCACTTGGGGTTTTCATGTCAAAGATACTGGAATGCCTTACCATTTTCTTCTCTTACTCATTTCACAAATGAGGAAACTGAGGTAAACAGGGTTAAGTGACTCACACAGCTAGTAAATATCTGAGACTGGATTTGAACTCAGGTCTTCCTGACTCCAGGCCTGGCAATCTATCCACTTTGTCATCTAGTTACCCCTTGTACCTTTGTATCTGCCCACAAATGCTTGATGACAATACTCAGCCTTAGTGACAAGATCACTCACAGCTCCTACACTATTTCTTTAGGAATTCGGAGCAGCCAGGCCAATAATTTCATAAAAATTGGACTCGAGAAATTTTCTCTGTGAGTTGTCATGATGCTATATGCCTAGCTACATTTTGTGAGAAAAGTGCACATTATCAGTAGCTCTTATTTACCTAGGAGAAACTACCCTGCTGCAGAAAACTGGGGAAGGTGGTCAACTCTGGTTTGGCCAAGACAGTAGAATGAGAGGAGCCCTGTGTGCTTCTCCTTCATTCTACTGCCCCATCCTTCCAAAACCTAGTACTCTGTAACCTCTTCATCAATTTCCTCAAAGATAATGTTAAAATCTCAAAGTGTGAAGGGATCTCGGAAGTCATCTGGTCCTCTTATGCAGTGATCCCATCTGTGACACCCAACAGACAGACCAGCCTCATCATTGTCAATGATACTAGTTCACAGTCCATTCCATGCTAGCATTTCTAATTGTTTGGAAGGTCTTCTGGAAACTCAGCCAAAATATGTCCCCTTATACCTTCCACTGCACAGTTCTAGTTCTTCCATGTGGAACCATACAGAAGAAGGCTGCTTGCTTTCCCACAAAACACCCTTTCAAATATTTGAAGGCAATATCTTGCCTCCTCTTAGCTTTCTCTTCTCCAGGTTTAACAACCTCAGAACCTTCTAATGACATGGCTTGGAATCCTCACATTACTCTATTCACCAAGCTCCAGCTTGTTATTTTTGTTCTTAACTTGTGGTAGCCAAAAGCGGACACTGTAATATAAGTATGATTGACCAGCTCTATTACCTCCCCCAAACTCTGGACACTATATTCTAAATTTTATGAAGTGGTTAAAATTAGTGGGGAAGAAATTCCCTTAGGGCCCATTACTCTTTGAGTGAAATATACTTGATGACTCACCTTCCACCTTGGTCCTAAGATGGAAAGGTCAGAGAAAGGACTATGTATAATCTTTTAGTAGGGAAGCCACCCCAGATGTTTGGACCAGGCAGGACAATAGAGTTTACTTACCTTTCCTAATGAATGTATAGACAAACACAGGGTGTCCTCACCATCACATTGATATGAATTACAGTCAGCTCAGTGAAATCATTTCTTGCTTCTAGGGCCTAGTTCCTGTATTTCAACCTGGATCCTTTATCTCAGGTCCTGATTTCTTATTCTCTGCTCCTCCCACTTTGTCCTCTTGCAATATAATTTGCTGCTGGATCCTGACTTGAATTCGGATCCCTTGATATCTGTTCTGGTTCCCACTTGTTCCTCAAGAGACCTCTTCTACCACAAGCTAGGCAGGGTGAGATCCTTCTGACCATATAGTGTACCCTCTTATGGGGATTTCAGAGCTGGCATCAGGGGGCATGGGGTACAACATTATCCTAGAGGGGAACTGGACTTGCCTGCCAGGTGCTAGGTAAGGACAGGATTGAGATCAGGAACAAAGGACAGAGAGCTAACCTGAAGGGGAAGAGTCCTACCAGGACCATGTAAGAGTTTTCAAACAGGTTGTAGCTAAAATCAGGAATTAGGAGGCATGGAATTAGATAGACCATACCATTAGAGTAAGATAGATAGGTAGGTAGATAGATAAATAGATAAATAGATAGATAGAGAGAGAGAGAGCAAACATTTATTAAGTGCCTACTCTCTGTGGTGTACTATGCTAAGCACTTTACAATTATCTCATTTTATCCTCACAACAATCCTGGGGATTATTATTATCCCATTTTACAGATGAAGAAACTAAGGCAGAAAGAAGTTAAGTGACTTACCTATGGTCACACAGCTAGTAAGTGTCTAAGTAGATTTGAACTGAGGTCTTCCTGACCCAAAGCCTGGGGGTGTTCTATCCATTGTACCACTTAGCTGGCTATAAAACTTGGGTATTGGGATGAAGTCACAGAGTAGGAAGCAGGATTGGTTGGTACCAGACTTTCTTGTTATTGAATTCTCTAATCTTTCAGGTTTTTTTTTAATTAAATTTCTTTTTTTTTTCAAATGTCAAGCATTTTTTTCCTCCCTCCCATTTCCCCTTGCAAAAAAAAACAAAAACAAAAAACAAAACCTTTCTAAAAAATAAGCACAGTCAAGTAGAACAAATTCCCATATTAGTCATTCCAAAAACCACATGCCTCTTTCTGCATACCCATCCCCTTCCTCTCTGGAGGTGAGTAGCCTTTTTCATCACTGGTCCTCTGAACTCATGGTTGACCACTCATTGATCCAAGTTATTAAGTCTTTCAGAATTGTTCATTTTTACAATGTTGATGTTATAGTATAAGTTGGTCTTCTACTTCCTAAATTCTGCTTCCAAATCCTGAGAGTGCTGGCTAACCACCATGGTCCAAGGGTAGGGGCAGGCCAGAAGTCAATATGAGCAAATTTGTACCTGATCCACTTGATTAAGCAACCAGGACCAGAAGATCACCTGCTCAGGAAAAGCAGAGGCTAATTAGACTGGTCTAAAGCCAGGCAAAGGGCAAAAAGCTCAACAAATCATGACATCCCATTCCTGGTGCTTTCTCCCTTATCCATCTGGTTCCTAACTGATCATCTGATTTTGGTTTGGCAACTAATACAATCTATGGTCAAGGTTGACCAATCCTTGATAAGTTTCTGATCTCCTGAGTTTCTGACTCAGTTTGTTTCTGGTCTTACCACAGGTCAATTCTAACGAGCTTTCTTAAGAAGTTTCATGAGTATCTAGTGTACCCACTGTGGCCAGATCAAGAGATCATGCCCGCGTCTCCACGGTGTTAAAACAGTTCATCCTCCCAATGGGTTTTTGGAAGCTCTGATATACCCTCTGCCAGCTCACTTGTTCGGTGATGTCACACATCATGAGTTTGCAACTTGGTACTTTAAATAGCACAGGCTAAACCAGGAACCCTTCTCTCTTCTTCTTCCTTTATGACAGCCAGTCTCCAGCATGCCATCAGACATAAGGGATTGTTGGTTGCCATGATGATGGGGCTCAGAGCAGGACCAAAGCATGATTGTGGCCCTCCAGAGGTGATGGTAATTAAAAAATGACAACCAAGTATTCTTCCTCCTAATAGTTCAGTGTCATCCTAAGAGCAGTGAACAGATTCTTTTTGGTTAAAAAAAATTCTTTTACCAGTAGAAATGACATGAGAGCTCTCTGGGATAATTTTCTCCCCACTTCTATAACTGTCATTAAGTTGATTGGTTTTCCCCCCACTCTTGGAAATGAGAATTGCTTGCATCTTGTGTCTGAAAATGGCCTTTCAGACATTTTTAAAAAATTGTTAAAGCCAACAAAAATTCCACTTGACCCACATTCTCATTGGACCCTCCCCACATTGACAGCTTCCCCGTCCTAGGCAGATTCACTTTCTCTTGCTCCTCATATCACAAGGCTAAGAGAGCTCAGCCATCAACCTTTAGCTAATAATCAGAGCTACTGCAAAGACACAGATGCTCAAAGAGACTAAACAAAATGAATAGCAAAGAGCAGCAGAGCATTTTAAATATCTTTTAGGCCTGCTGCTTAATTCTCACTAGACTTACTTGATTTTTTTTTTTTTTAGGCCCTGGACATACACGTATTTTCTTAACTTGATCAAGGGGATCCTTTGCTTCCCTTCAGGGGGTCACTTTGCAGTTCATAGCCTACTGCTTGAGATTCAGTTTGGCATAAGACAAGTACCACATGCCAGGCCATCTGATGCCCTTTGCCTAGAGTAGATAGAAATACCAGTTGACTGCCTTCTTGTTATTTATAATTGGTAATTAGAAAATCATCCTTTATAATTACTCTTGACAGATATTGACTACATGATACTGTTGAAACAAAATTGTCCTTGGGGATTATCAGTAGAAAAAAATCCACATAGATAATTGCACTTAGATTTTAAAAACCCAAGCCAATATTTCTAATTATTTTCGCAGTTAGCTTTCTGATGTTCATGATTTTTTTAAACACCCTAGGATTTTTGGCATCAAAATTTCATATTATATAAGTATGAAATTGGCAGCGATTGAAAATTTTTCTTTGCAATCTAATTTTATATAGAACTGTCAATATATTTATAATGAAGATGTGCATTGTCATATAATCCTAGGCTAAAATGGACCCAGAGAAGTTGCCTAGTCCATCCCCATGCCTGCAGGTAGGACCATATCCAACTATTCCAATAGGAATCTCTCTTATTCTCTTAGAGATTATTTCAAAAAAAGATTATAAGAGAATATTGTCAGCTGGCAGGTTTATCTAATTGTTTTCTTATATAATTGTCCCTCCTTAGATTAAATGGGAACACAAAAAAATCTTCACAAAATGATTTGTGAATAAATCATAAATTTTTATAAAGTTAATTTATTCTCCAGTCCTCCTGCATATATACATATGTATATATATATGTGTGTGTGTGTGCGTGTATGTGTGTATATATATGTATATACACACGTGTGTATGTATATATATATATACACACACACACACACACACACACACACACATATGGATTTTTTTTAGAAAAGCAAAAAAACATTATATTTGCTGCATTCTTACCAAGGCTTTATCTCTACAATTCCTGGGCAACTGCTCAGTTCACTCAAATTTTTGGTAAATCCAGTAGTGGAAAAAAATCAACAAAACAAATTCACTGGTTGAATTGATTAGTCAATAAAATAGTAGCTCCAGTAGTCTCAAGTAGTTCTCTGTAGGTTCAGACAGAGTCTTTAAAAAAAAATGGTGTCTTGGAAAAGGTATGAATGTTTAGTGTTTTCAGGTACTGTCTACACTGGCAGAATGAAGTGAAGAATTTTAATTATCTGGGAAATGCATCCTGATAATTAATATAATGGTGTCTGACAGCTTATAACTGGTAACTTGCTCTATCTTCAATAAAGATATTTTATTAGAGATTTGGAAGACCTTTCTGAAGAAATACAACTTCCTCTAAGTGAGTTCCTGAAATTAGTGGTTTGTCTTTGTTATTCATCTTCTTTTTCCCCCCACCATCTTTTAAGGTTTACATATGAAATTGCCCCAGTGTTTGTCCTCATGGAGCAAATAACACTTAGGAAGATGCGAGAAATTATTGGATGGTCAAGTAAAGATGGTGATGGCATATTTTCTCCTGGTAGGTTTATTTTTCTTTGTCTCATCTCATTAAAGCCACAAAATTTAGAGCTCTGTTCCTTAGATTGGGTGAGGACATTCGACAAAATGCATCTAAAGGGTTTGTGGAAGAATATTGAAAGTTTTCTGAAGTTTTTCAATTCTCCAGACTTGCTCCTTTAAGAGATGCCCATCTATATAATGCCTAAACAACTGATCAGTTAATCAAATGACTGATTAACTCAGAGGAAAAAGCAAGCTAGTTTAATGAATACAGGACTTCTGGCCAAAATGGTAGATCTGATAGTCTTATGTAAACACAAATTGATTCTTTAAAACAAACACAAGTGTTCTTAGGGAGTAAGTTATGAGTGTACTACATTAAGTACACTTTATATGTGGTGTCTGAAAAGTCTTAGTGCAGTCATCAATTTATACATTTAAATTACAGTTGTAGCTTGTGAATTTTAAAAGTGTTTGCAAAGTAAAATATGCACATTAAAGAATATACAACTATTGCATTGTAAACATCTCGTTAATTTAGACAGATAATTAACCTGTAATATCCAGATAGTTGAAATAAGAAAAAAAAAAGAGGTGTTCTTTTAGTCTAAATTAACTAAATGATTGCTTTAGTTTCTGGTTTCATTTTCTGTGTAGATTCAGGTTCTATTTTCATCTTTTTCTAAAAATCACTTAGTTTCATACAACAACATAAATGATTCAGCCAGTTGAGTGCTCTTTGAGGGGACAAGGCATGCATTTATTAAGCACCTACTGTGTTCAAAGTATTGTGCTGGATACTGGAGATGCAATGACAAATAGTCTTTTCCCTCAAGGAACTTCCATTATTATGGCAATTAGGCAGGGGACTGAAAATTCAAGAGGCAAGAACTTTCAAGAAGTTCCTTTGCTTGCTTTCTCTCTGCCTTCAAGTCTCTAATCTTTCCATTTTTCAGTTTCCTCATCTATAAGTGGTGATACTTATTATTGCACAGGTTGTTGGAAAGCACAAGTAATATGTTGCCATGGAAACAATTTCAACCTATCACAGTGCCTAACATATAATAGGCACTCAGTGAATTATTGATTGCCTTATTGATTGAGTCATTGATCTATGAATCAATGTCAGATTGAAAACAGGAAGGTTCTATTTCTTGATAACTTCTGCCATCACTCCCTCTTTCACTTCTGCTCAATTTGAGAAAGGTATGCTGCTATGGAAGAACCAAAAGTCAACTTATAAGGATGAATCTAATAGTTCTGTGATGAAGACTTCTACCCCAAATACAGATGGGAGGATAGAAGTTAGGACCATAGTGGCCATAGTAAAGGAGCAGAAGTAACAAAGGGATAGTCCAGAGTATCCCAATCCATCAAGATGTCATTCCTTCTCACTTTTACCTCCCTTTATCTTGAAATTCAAGCATTGACTTTGTTGTTATGGGAAATAGGAAGCACAATGACAAATTCCCCTCAACATATGTCTTGTCTGGTTACAGGGGGTGCCATATCCAATATGTATAGCATCATGGCTGCTCGATATAAGTACTTCCCGGAAGTCAAAACCAAAGGCATGGCAGCTGTTCCCAAACTGGTCCTCTTTACCTCAGAACATGTAAGTTGCAGCTCCTGCTCAAACACTCTATGTAGTCTATCCTAAAGGAATGCCTCCCTTGTCAATACATGGCTCTTTTTGTTGCAGAGTCACTATTCAATAAAGAAGGCAGGGGCCGCACTTGGCTTTGGAACAGACAATGTGATTCTGATAAAATGCAATGAAAGGTAGGAGGGGAGGGTGACTGCTCATTTTTTTGATGTATTAAATGTGTTCATCTGTTAAATTTGTTTTACTGTGCTTAAGGGCTGGCTTGGTACAACGTGCCAAGCTGCTAATGAGCTGGTGAAAATATCCAATTAAATTACTTTCTCCTGCATCTGAAGCTCCTTCACGTGCAGCCTTGTTGATGCTTCTTTAAAAAAAAAATCTATCTTCCTTCTGTTACAATTACAGGGGGAAAATCATCCCAGCTGATTTGGAGGCAAAAGTTCTTGAAGCCAAGAAAAAGGTGCGTGTGGTACAAAAGTCTGGACAAGTCAGAAGTCTTGAGTTTGAGACCAAACCTGAATATTTACTTGCCCACATGTGACTGTGAGCAAGTCACTTATTCTCCCTAATCCTCAGCTTCCTTAACTGAAAAAAAAAAGATTATAAGACCTATCTTATATTCCTGCCTTATAGATTTGTTGTAAGGAAAAAGTTTTGTAGCATGGTGTCATGGAAAGGGTACTGGTACTGGACCTGGAATTAGAAGCCTTGACTGTATGATCTTGGTCAAGTCATTTAACTTTTGTGAATCTCAGTTCCTTGTCTAGATAAATAGATATTTAGATTGATTATTTATAGGCATATAGATAGATAGATGATAGACATTTAGATAGATAATAATCCCATGACCTAACTCACAAGGTCATTGTGACAAAGGGACTTTAAATTATAATGTGCTCTGTAAATGAGTTGTTATATTATAGCCATGTAATACAGATAACCTCTAATGTTTATACTTTTAAAATCTACTTTTGCCTTGGAAATTAGAAGTTATTATTAAGCTAAAAAATTATTTCATGAATAATAGTATTCTGCAATAGTTGATGAGACGGTTTCACCATCAGGGAAGATGTGGGTTTAGGTCCCTCTTCTGACACATAATGACAAAGCCCCATCTGTCAGTGCCCCCAGAGGACTCTTTAAGATTATAAATTGCATAGCAGGTGCTGAAACTATACAGGTAGAAGGAATTTTCCCACTGGAAGTACCATACATTAATGAAATAATAGGTACAGACTCCCAAAATATCACTTAATGTTACTTCTAACATTTTTTCCTCCAATTTTTGTTGATCTTCAGTTAATAAATTGGCCTTATTCTCTTTTAGCTGTGTCTATATGGTGCTCAAAAAAGTCAGTTGAAAAGTGAAAAATTCAGCCTAAAATCGGTTATTTTGTCCAAATAATTCTGCCAAATTATTTCCAAATAATGTGCCAAATAATTCTCTTTGTTCTGCCCTCATTCTTCTTTCCTTCTTTTTTCTTTTTTTCCTTCCTTTCTCTTCATTTTTTCTTCCTCAACTGACTGCTTGCTTCAGCATCCTGTAGACACAGCCTTATTTAACTTTTAACTTGATTTTTATACTAGTACAATCTCAGTTTAACATTGGAGTCTGTTTTGCAAAGCTATGCTCACGTTCTAGCTTATGGCACATAGTAACGGATCTTTGCTAATCCAATCTCAGCAAATTCTATTAAGTGAAAAATCTTGTCGAACAGATGTATTCATAAAGGCCTTGCCATGTTGCAGTCAATCCATTTAACAATAGTGTTGTTTTGGTTTAGAATTCATGCCTTCTGCTGTAACAATTTTTATTTGCTGGGCTTTCAGTAGAATGAAGTGAGAGATAAGAAGGAAGGAGACTGCCAAAATTTGGGCAAGAATAATTCAACAACAATTTCAATTCAACATACATTTATTAATGACCTGATATATGCAAAATACTTGCTAAGCGCTGGGGCTAGAAAGACAAAAATGAAGTCTTTGTCCTCAGGGAGATTACATTCTAATCAGGTGTCAGCACATGCATAGCATAAATATAGTCCAAGGAAAGTGGAAGTGGAGGAGAATACTAACAACAGGAAGATTCATGAAAGGCTTCATGGAGGAGGTGGCATCTGAGCTGAGCCTTAAAGGAGGACAAGTATTCTGAGAGGTGGGAATGAGGAAAGATGGAATGCTAGGCATGGAGGATGGCTTGAACAGAGGCACAGAGGTGGAGGAGGAGCTAAGGTACCTCAAAACTCTTGACTCCCAGATGTCTCTAAACTCATTCCAGTTCTATTATAATATTTCTTCCTTTCTTGTTTATATCAATATTTTGATATATCAAATATTTCAAGTTCTGAAAATGAATGGATTTACGTAACTTACTACTTAGCATAGTAATAAACCAAAAACATTTTAGAAAGGATGCCTACTAAGAAGGATGGACAATATCCATATAAAAAAATCCCACAAAGTTTTCATGTGATGTCATACAACAGTTTTGCCCCTCTGTATAGGGGCAGCATGAAGTAGTGGCAAGAAGCACACTGATGTAGATCTCCTTTCTTTGCCTCAATTTCCTCATCTGGAAAATGAAGAAGCTAAATTTAGATAATTCCTAAGGTCCTTTCCAGCTCTATGTCCTATGATTCTATAAATTCTGCCTTGGTCACTTATCAGCTGTGCTGACCTTCAGTCTCCCATTCTGGAAGCATTTTAAATAATATGTTTTTATTGATGCCTCTGTCTTTGCATCACAGTTTGCCCATATCCACAGAGATTAAACCCTCCTTTGTAACCAAAAAAAAAAAAAGAAAGAAATTTCATACCTGATAATGTATATACTATTATGTTCCAGTAGTTCCCCCACCTGTCTGCTTTGAGGGAAGAAATATGCTTCATTCTGTTCTCTGGAAACGTCATTAGCTTTGCAGTTACTCAAAGATCAACTTCTTTTTACTGGTCTTTTCATTTGCATTGTTGTAATCTGGTGTTTGGTACAATTAGTCCTACTTATTTTACTCTGTATGAGTTTATACAAACCTTACCATGAATAAGCATTTACTAAGCTCCTGCTTTGTGGAAGGCACAGAGGATACAGAAGCTAAAATTAAGCAGTCCCTGCCCCCAAGGACTCTACATTTTAT
Source organism: Pseudochirops cupreus (assembly GCA_028627135.1). Taxonomy (NCBI): domain Eukaryota; kingdom Metazoa; phylum Chordata; class Mammalia; order Diprotodontia; family Pseudocheiridae; genus Pseudochirops; species Pseudochirops cupreus. The sequence continues at coordinate 300,925,140 of CM053582.1, read as the reverse complement.
CAGGGAAAACAATACATCCATGTAAGGAAATACAAAACAATTTAAGGGGGCAATTAGGAAAGATCTTGGGTAGAAGGTGGCACATGAATTTGAGTTTTGAATAGGACCAGTAATTCTTAAGACAGAGAAGCGACAAGACAGTGCATTCCAGGCATGAGGGACAGCCTGGACAAAGGCACAGAGGCAGAAGAAGGAATATCATGTATAATGAAAAGCAAATAGGCTAGTCTAGCTGGACCTGGAAAAAGAATACTATGTGATAAACCTGGAAAAACAGGTTGGACTTTGAGCCAGTTATTTCACTTTTCTGGCCTCAGTTTCCTAATCTGTAAAATGAAGGGGTAGACTAGTTTGCCTCTATGGTTCTTTCCTTCTCTAACGATCTTTGAGTTTAATACAACTCACTTCTGGTTGTTAAAAAATGAACACAAACAATTCAGCTGCCATCATTTGAAAGCAAACTCTGATACCACTTGGTTTAAACAAGAAATGTTAAAGATTCATTAGTTCTTTTGTTTTTTATCTTGTGCTATAGGGATATGTTCCTCTTTATGTCAACGCAACTGCAGGCACGACTGTGTATGGAGCTTTTGATCCGATACCTGAGATCGCAGATATATGTCACAAATACAATCTTTGGCTGCATGTTGATGTAAGTGCTGGGACACAACGGACAGCCCAAATCCAGCTTGGTGAAGGAAACGGCTCTCCTTTTGGGGAACATGGGCTGTTTCCAACTGCTCCCCCCACCCCCAGGTCTGTCCACATCTCTCAGTCCCATACTCTCCTCTGGTTCGCAGTCTACTCACTCTGAACAAATGTCCAAAGTTGCGGCTTAGACCGGCGTTCTTCTTCAGATTTCTCTGGCCCATTCCAGAGCTATTTGAATTTTCTTTGGTTCATATCCACCAGCTTTTCCCATAGCAGCTTCCTTTGGATAAACTGTTCCTAGATGGCATGAACATGAGAGAAAGGATAAAGCAAATGGCCACACATGCTTGATTACCTGCTGTCAATGCAGCTGTCCACGTCCTTTGCTTAAAAAGACATACAATGACATGGAAACACTCATATAATGCCAGCTGAGAGAGATTTTACCCCTAAATTGTACTGAAGAAACAAAGGACAACAGAGAACATTTTCAAATATATAATTATATTTCTTCTCTACTCTCCTTTCTCTGCACCCTAGGAATGTGCTAGTAAATATTTAACAACCAGCTCTCTAAAAATATATATGCATATGACATACTTTAACATTTACTTTGTATTAACATTTTTCCATTGCTTTCTTAAGTCTAGACTGTCAACTAACTAATAAATCAAGTCCTGATTTGTAGCATTTGCTAATTTCCAAAGTGTAAATGCTCACACACTGAAAATTTAACAATCTGGCTCTAACATACTCCTGCTCATCCTGCTTCTCTTTCTTCCTCTCCCTCTCTACTCTCTCCTCTTTCCCTTCTTCCTTCCTCCTCCTATTCTGACTCTATCACTTGCTCTTTCTCCACCTTCTCTCTCTTTCTTTTCTCCACGTATCTCTCTTCTGTCTCTCTGTGTACCTGTCTCTAACTGCGTCCTTATCTTTTTAACCCCTTACACCTGGACTGTCTTTTCTGCTGTGAAGCAGATGACAAAACATATATTACATTACAGACATGATTCATTTCTGTTTCTCCTTGCCCTTTTCCCTCCTCCCCTCATCCCTGAAGTATTTTACATGGTTACCCTCAGAGAAACCTGGACATTTTGTGGCTTGATACAGCCTTCGGGTACCACACAAGTTATAGTCATACAAGTACTATCTTGTCACATATCTAGGTACTTCAAAATATACTTCATGCAGTGAGAATTGGGAAACAACCATCTTCAATTCTGCAATGCTCCCCCCAAGTGGTCCCTGAATAAAGCAGCAACCTAGGAGGGTTTTTGATCTTTACCTCATCAGTACCCAATATTTTTGGATATCTGTGATGCTACCACAGACTTAGACCTTAACTTAGACCACCTGCCAGCAACTAACTTGCATGATTGGAACCAGGGTTCATACTCCCCTCAGTGAAAGCTTCTTTTAAAAAATAGCAAAGATTAAGACTTGAAGTTGTTGTCAGATAAAGGCTTCAGTAGGTTTATTTTGAAAGAGGAACTTCTGGGTCTCACCTTTGATATGAGCCCATATGTTTAAAGAAAGCTATAGAATGGCCAAGTAGCCTAGAAAAGAATTTGGAATCCTTACATGCAGCTGATCCCCTCATCCCTCTTCTTTCTCTGTTCTCACAGGCTGCCTGGGGCGGAGGTCTCCTCATGTCCAGAAAGCACCGTCACAAGCTCAATGGCATAGAAAGGTATGGGAATTTTCCAGGAATCCTCCTATTCAAAGTATCAGACCTGTACAGTGTGGTCCTCTGATTCAGGGTGGCACCTCCTTTGATTACCTTGCAGAATCAGTTATTTTTCTACCTAGCTGGAAAATGCTCAGGTGCAGAGTTTGCAGTTTGCTATGTTCACTCACTAATTCATTTCCCTTCTTTCTCTGCCTCATTGTTGCTGGCTGACTCCCTTGAAATAGAAAGGAAAGAGGGGTTTGAGAGAACATCCCTCCCTCATTTATTACACCTTTTCTCTTCCTCAGTTCAAGACCATTGGCAAAAAAAAAAAAGTAACTTATAAATAGAGGGGAAAAATCATTAGCATTGGCCTCTCTTTCTGTTCCCTGTAGTGACTCCTCTGGCTTAAATCCATTTCTCCTAACTTTGAAAGGAAAGAACCTCAGGAAATAAGGATGGCCATTCAAAACACAAGCTGTAACTAAGTGAGGCCACAGACAGAAACCAATCCAGATACAATTTAGATTTGTCAAACAACTTCTGTTTTCAAGTTTTGAACCTGGGAAAATTTGAAACGTATTTTGACTCTGGGAATTTTCTTCTTTAGTGTGAGTACATATGTGTATGTATGCATATTATACATATATATGCACACATAAACATATACTGTAGGTGTATAGTTTAAGTATGTAAATATACTGGATATGTAGAGTATACGTACAGTGTATATAGAGACACATGTATATTTACATAGTCACTAAGGAAGAAAATTCCCAGAGTCAAGATATTTTTCAGAATTTCTTAGATTTAAAATTTTAAATTGGAAATTTTTTGATAAGTCAAAGAAATTCAACAAATATTTATTAAGGCCCTGCTATATGAAAAGCATTTGGCTGGGAGGTGGGGCTAGAAAGACAAAGATGAAGCCTTTATCCCGGGGGAGGTTATGTTTTATCCAGCCCTCACACCATGCATAGCACAAACGCAGTCCAAGAAAAATGGAGGTGGAATAGAACACCAACAACAGGAGGGCTCGTGGAAGGCTTCGTGGAGGAGGTCCACCTGAGTTAAGAATTCTGGAAGTTGGGGGAGCTAGGTGGCCCAGTGAATAGAGCACCGGCCATGAAGCCAGGAGGACTTGAGTTCAAATTTGACCTCAGACACTTAACACAAAAACTAGCCATGTGACCTTGAACAAGTCACTTAACCCCAATTGCCCTACCTTCCTCCCCTCCAAAAAGCCAAAAAAAAAAAAGAGGATTCTGAGAAGTGGAGAAGAAAGATGGCAGGTTAGGTATGGAGAATAGCTTGAACAAAGACTCAGAGGTGGAAGTGTAAGTCAGATAGATACACACACACACATATATTAGGCATATACATATGTGTTACATATGTAGCATATGTATATAGAAATGTATCACAGATTACATCTTATATGTAATATACACATGTGTGTACACACATGGATACACATACATGTCTGTACATGCACATGTGTATATATGTATGTGTATGTAAATGCTAGATGGCACAATGGATAGAGAGCCAGGTCATAGAATCAGGAAGACCTGAGTTCAAATGTGACCTCAGATATTTCCTAGCTATATGACCTTGAGTAAGTCACTTAACCTTGTTTGCCTCAGTTCCTCATTTGTAAAATGAGCTGGAGAAGGAAGTGGCAAACCACTCTAATATCTTTACCAAGAAAACCCCAAATGGGGTGGCAAAAAGTTGGACACTACTGAAATGACTGAACCCCAACAAAACAAAAAATTATTACCTTATATTACCTAAAGAAAAATCAAAACTTAATTATGTCTTTTTATTTTTTATTTGAAGCATAAATATATTGTTTATTTAGAATCTCTGGGAAGTTCAGAAAAGTTTATGACATTTTTTTGAGACAAATATAATTCCTTAAGAACAGGACAATCTATTGTGCAAAGAACAAATGGGCTGTTGCCCTCTATAGTGCCCCTTAGTCTTCTTCTCTGCTCTGAGGCCCTTATAGCTTAAGTAGGGATCCAAACTTTGAACCCTGGTGATGAGATGAAAGTCCATTACTTGCCATCTGAATATTTTGCAGATCTGCTCTACAGTAGATTTGTTTTCTTTGTAATAATTTTTGAAGGAAAAAATTATTCAGAGTTTCTCTGTTTATTCATGCCTTATTCACATTCTACAGACACAAATATACCCAAAAAATACTTTCCCCACTAAAAGATCTCTTTGACACAAGAAAGTTGAATTCTGGATAAGGGACATAGTATGGGAAGGTCAAGCAAACATTTCAATGAAACCATTATTACTGGGGGCAGAGTCCAGCAGGTTCACACAAAAGTTTTAATAAGCCCATGTATCCGTGAAGCAAAAGTACCAAGGTTTTAATCACTATTTATTTCACTTAGGAATTATTGCAAAATCCTGGTTAAGATGTTCCTTAGTCACTTAATTGTCTTGGATAAGGTGATTAGGATACTAGGAGACCTAACTTGTTAAATTATGGTTACAATGAAGATGGTAAGATCATGATCATTTAGCATTTAAACAACCTTGCTGTGTAGCTTAACATTAGAGTTGACTAGTCTATAAGTGTTTTTAGGATTATCTCCTCATATCTCCCAGTAGAGGCAGTTAGTTAGTTAGTCCAGAGTGCACTGGACTTGGAATCAAGAAGACTTGAGTTCAAATCCAGCCACACAAACTGTGTGACTCTGGTGTAATGTTAACGGGATAGAAGATCTTCCCCATTCATTAATAGGCCTTTTGTGAAGCCCGTTAAGTGAAGCTTGCTTGGAGGAGGCTTGCTTGTAGGAAGGCTTACTCCTTTTGCTAATTCCTAATTAGGCACTGAGTAGGATCTTGTGATTCCCTGGTCAAGATGCTGAGTGGCCGTATGTTCAGACCTCCCTGACTGCCCAGACGTAAAGACTCTCTGGATCCAGGGATGTATGTAAAGTGTATAGCAATATTGCTTTGATTCAGGCAGCGAGAGCCCTGTCTATTGGTCTTTGTTTCTCTGCTTGTATTTTCTGTTTGTATTTTCTCTGAAGTCCAGGTTTCTGACTTTTGCCCTGAACTAGTGAATGTAATTTTAAAAAAAACTGTTGACCCCTTAAACAGCTATCTTTCCTAGTAAAGCAGATCTGAGAACCCATGCTAGCAGCCATCCTGAGTATGTCAGTAAGATTTCTGCTACTCCTGGGCTATTCCTTTTTATTCCTTAGTTTTCTCACCTGTAAAATGGGGGTAGTAAAAGCATTGCCCCCCCAGGATTGTTATGAGGATCAGATGAAATGATATTCTAGAGCACTATATAGATGCCAGCTATTATAGGGAGGTAGACATGCAGTTAGATCCATCACCAGCCTTTTATGGATAAGTACAAGAAGAAAGAATGTCTGAGTCACTTACCTAGCAATAAGTGGCAGAGTGATTTGCTCACTGCACTGACACTGTGTTTAAAGGTCAAGCATACATACACGGTTATTCAATCAAAGTAGGGGTGTGGGTGAGGAGTATATCAGCTTATGAATGTGCAATGATAACTCCCCAAGGACATAATTTATTGTGCCCCGCTGTCTGCATCTCCTCTTACCAGCACCAGTTTCTTCTCCTTCCAGAGCCAACTCAGTTACCTGGAACCCTCACAAGATGATGGGCGTTCTGTTACAATGCTCTGCCATTCTCGTGCGGGAAAAGGTTTGCTTTCTTTGGGGAGGAGGGGAAATAAGAGCTGTGTCATCCCAAGTCCCCCCTCCTTCATATATCCAGTCGTGCTTCAGAAGATCAGCAATACAATATCCAAATACTTCTGTTTCCACCCCCAGGGCATACTCCAAGGATGCAATCAGATGTGTGCAGGGTACCTATTCCAGCAAGACAAGCAGTATGACATTTCCTATGACACTGGAGACAAGGCCATACAGTGCGGCCGCCATGTGGACATTTTCAAGTTTTGGTTGATGTGGAAAGCTAAGGTAAACAAGGAGGGAATCCAGGAAGTGGGATAGAAATACTTTCACTTCCTATCTTCTGAGCACATGGTAGGTAATAGTAAGCTGGGGGAGGTAGCCTTGGGGCCACTCAGAAGTCATTAACATTTATCACAGATAACTGGCAAAGTGGATAATCTATAAAACCATGACCATTAGCCAGTTTGAAGCATGTAGTTTTAGGCAGTGTGGAAACCCACAAAGTCTCGTTAGTCAACCCCAAATCAGCCCTTCTGAGAGCTCATCTCTTCTCCTTGCTAACACCAACCCACACAAACACTCTGCACTTCTGCCTAACTCTCAAAACTTATGCTTGTCTAGACTGACTAGTTTGTCAATACTTGGACCTAATGAAATGCCCAACACTCCTGCTAACACAGGGAATGCACAAAGACCAGTGACTCTCTCCCACCTGCCTGCTGATCAAGAGAAAAGTATGACATTAATAAGAAAAGCAGCTTGTGTGGGGTGGGAGTAAGGCATGTTTGGTCACGGTTCATTTAATGCTTTCAACTCCAAGGTGGAGGGATATGAGGCATGTTTCAAAGCAAACAAGACTTCAGACGAAAGCATTGGGCAAGAGAATTTTTCAGAAGATAAAGTCTGTGCTGTAAATAGCCACTCAAAGATCAGAAAGCCCCCACGTTTCATTCTGAGCTGTCATACCCTCATCCTAGGTATTTTTTTTTAGTGTGGGTTGTTCTTCACTGGTTAATTATTTCAAAAAATAATACTTTGCTTTGTGACAAATGAAGACAATTACACAATGCTTGGGTTCACATTCTAATATTTTTATTTTAAAGACTTCAAGTAATAAAGATACTTCAGGTGAGACATTGGACTAAGTGACCTCTGAGGTTCCTCCCAATTCTAAGATTCAATGACTTTAATACATAAATGGAGAGATGATCCATTCCTATTAATATCTCTCTTCCTTTGAAAACAGGGCACAGTGGGATTTGAAAATCAGGTCAACAAGTGCCTGGATTTGGCTGAGTATCTCTATGCCAAAATTAAAAACAGAGAAGAATTTGAAATGGTTTTTGATGGTGAGGTAAGTCATCACAGTCTATCCTAACTGTAGACAGCATATGTTGAAGGCTTTCGTTTTGTTGAGTGTTTCCATTAGTGATGATTGTGAGGCCATATTTGTCCAGAGTACCAGGTATTGCGCTCTGAACAATCTTTTAAGTTTTCATCATTGGTCTTTGGCCCACAAGAATACTACTGTCCAAGGCATCTTGGATATGTGTTTTAATGATGGTGTTTTGGTTGACCCAGAATTCAAATTGGAAGTGGCATCATTAGACACACTAGCACATTCACAAATAGTCTTTCCTTTTAGGGATGGGTTCAGTAATTAATTAGTCTGGCCTAGCTACCTTTGGGAAAGAGCACGTAGAAATCATCTAGGACAGCTGTGAAGCTGACCTATTTCCCTATTCTTCAAGGACTCTGGGAAATGGCAGCTGACATCTTCCCTTGCTAGTAGTAATCATCTCTCCTAATCTCTACAATCAGGAATTCATCTCTAACTAAAATCCTTATTCCTGCAGGATAAATCTAATTTTTCCCTCCTCCTTTCCTTAGGAGTCTATATTCAAAATTAACCCTTTATAAACCTTCTTTAAATTTTAAATTTTATAACCATCTTTTCCCCCCGACATATACCTTTATTTCTAAATATATCCTTCTCCTACCTAGAAAGTAACAAAGAATGAAAAGAAGCACAGTTCTGCAAAACTGACATAGTGAATGAGTCTGGTGGACTATGCAATGTTCCACATCCATAGTCCTTGACCTCTAAAAAGAGAGGAGGGAGGCACATCTCTTCTTTTATTTGGGACAAACCTTGGTTAATATAATTAATATAATTCTTAAAATAATCCAGGATATAAATGTGAGTTCTGTCTCTCTCCAAAACAAATTCCCAGAAAGATCTGTTTAACAATCATTTAACCCCATCTTCCAGAGGTAAAGTACGTGACTCTCTGTCAAGTTGCCATAGACATGATGGAGATGAAGTTTAGCTGCCAAACACCATTCTTTTTTTTTTTTTTTTGCTTTTTTTTTTGGAGGGGCAATTGGTGTTAAAGTGACTTGCCCAAGGTCACACGGCTAGTTTTTTGTGTTAAGTGTCTGAGGTCAAATTTGAACTCAGGTCCTCCTGACTCCAGGGCTGGTACTCTTTTCATTGTGCCACCTAACCACCCCTGAACACCATTCTTAATACTTATTAATGTGAGTTCGAAGCAGCTTCCCCCACAAGGTCCCAACAACAAAATGACTAGCATAAAGCTTGACTAATTTATTTCTTGTTTTTTCACCCCATTTGTAAAGTTTTATATTGATGAAACACATTCCACTGGGGAGGAAGTGGGCCTGGCTGTTGGACTCGTTTTGGTGTCCATGGTCCAGTTCTCCCCTTTGGTACATGAGTAATAAAAATGCCGTGGCCAATCCAGAAAAATGCAGAGTATTGAGTTTATTCTTCAATGACCCTATTTGTCATTGGGTTGATTTGGATATTATCCAAAATTCCACTACACATACCCAAATATGTGTGTATGTATATAGTCTCTCACTATACCACACCTTTGATTATAGTACAGATCAAATTATGTGCCCAAGTACATAGTAGTACATTGTTCATTCCTCACTATAGCTCAGAATGTTTACTGGGGTTCTATGTGTCCTCTGATATCAGCTTTAAAATGAAGTTTTACTATAACCCTGTGAAGAGAATAAGGATAAAAGCTAACTTTTTTTTTTTATAGATCAACATCACACAGATTAGAATTTGAAATGTATTACACTAAGAGTTAAATAGGATCAATTTCTAGTAAATGAAAATTTCACAGCCAAATACAGTTAGGAAATATGTGTTTATCTAGAAGATATTAAAAATCCTTACCTATAAAATGTTAAAGAATATTTAGCACTCAGAACATCCAAAGGAGATCACAAAACATATACTCTTAAGCTCTTACACTTCAAAATGTTTTACTAATTATTTAATTTTTTTTTACAAGCCACAGTCATTTCCCAATAAACCACCTCCTCCATAGAGTCCTCCTTTACTTTTTTTTGGAGAGGGGAAGGAAAGGCAATTGGGGTTAAGTGACTTGCTCAAGCTCACACAGCTAGTTTTTTGTGTTAAGTGTCTGAGGCCCAATTTGAACTCAGGTCCTCCTGACTCCAGGGCTGGTGCTCTATTCACTAAGCCACCTAGCTGCCCCAAGAGTCCTCCTGTATAATGAAGCAATGAAGTCAAGCAAAACCAACAAATATAATGCATTTGATATTCCACACCTGTAGTCCACCACCCTACTTCCAAGAAGAGAAAAATGTTTCATCATCAGTCTTCTGCAACTAAAATTAGTCATGGCATTTAACATGAATTTTGATAGTGTTGTCTTAATTTAAACACAATTTAATTGCTGTAATCTTTGTGCATTTTTTTTCCTGGTACTGTTTTCTTCACTGTGCTTCACCTCATACAAATCTTTTCAGGTTTTTCTGAACTCCTTATAGTCCTTATAGTTCCTCCAATATTGACTATGTAAACAGCAGTACGTAAGTCACCAACCTTGCCCATAGGTCACTCTCTCTGTTACTTTACTCATTCCCATATTTGATCTCACCATCCTAAAATGTAGGACAACCCAGAAGTATATTTGTATATTTTCTCATGAATTAATAAAATTTCCACCTATTTCCTAATTACTCAACTCTTCTCAGAGCCTCCACCCACGTTCATCAAAGATTATTTATTTAATAAACTGTAGAAACTTATTTTCTCCATAGTAATTACTTAAAGCTCTATATTAAATCCTATAATCTCCTAGAATTAAATATTAAGGTTAGTAAATATTTATAATTAATAATATAGTTTATTAACAACAAAGTCAATAATTAAACAAAGACATGGGTAATTATTTACAGTATACCACACCGCAGCCAGAGTCACCTTAAACCCTCATTAGGATGACAAATGGCCTCACTTCTGAGAGCACAGTCCATATATTTTAGTATTCTTAGAATAAAAAATAACTTCAAAAGAATCCTCTTCATCCTCTTTATAAGGCAACATTTATAATAGTTTTATAAAGAAAGAAGGTTGTTTCCATCCTCTTTCTCCTTGGGCTCACTCAGTCTTTGTCCAGATGTGACAGAAAACAATGGCATTTTTAGCTTTTATCAAGTCTTCATTCTTAACAATATCTCTCCATGCTGACTCTTCATAAAGTTTTTTTAAATTAATGTTTCCTCATAAAATAACAGTTAAGACAGTTCTCTCAAGAAAGAAGTTTCTCCTTACCTTCTTTCTCTTGGTTTTCAGCACAATTTCTCATAGATTCCCATAGATCAGAGTTAAACTCACACATTCTACCTGATTCCAGCCTCTTACTGAATTATAGTTACAACCGTAAATCATAACTTTTCTGATTTTAAAGAAATAGTAACAGCTTCTATAATCCCGGTCAGAGAGGCTTTTGAAACAGGGTTTTAAACTGTCTCTGTCTTTTATCTTTGCCAATTTGATGGATGTGAGTCAAAAACTCAAAGTCGTCATAATTGTGTTTGTCTTCTTATTTGTTATTTAATGCATTATCTTATCTGCCCGTAAATATTTTATATCTCTTCTTTTGAAAATTATTCTTATTATTTGCCCACTTATATATTGAGGAAAAACTCTTAGTTGCTGCATTTTACTCATAAAAGAGTCCTTCAGACCATCACTCAGAGACTATTTACCTTTTTATATATTATATTTGAATTTTATATATATATGTATATATATATATATATATATATATATATATACATATATATATGTATGTATTATACTTTAACAAGTTCCCAGTTTCTTAGATTACTACAAATTAGAAGGAAGAGGAAAAACTTTATGGAACAGTCATATTGACAGCAGAGAGAAGTGATAATTAGTGTAGGAGAAGACAGAAAAGTTATGATAAACTGAAAGACATAAGGCCATGTAATGAAGGGTAAAAAAACTCCAAGTACTCCAGGTGTCCCTGAGGACATTACTGTATTAAAACACCACATCAAAATGCATGCTCATAAATAGGACTCTGAGGCAGAGGCATGCTAGAACCAACTTGAATTGTCAAGAGAGTCAATTGTTGAATTTTGTTGAACCTCAGAAATGGGTAAACTCTACAAATCAGGCCTTGATTTATTATCTCCTTGACTAGCTAAACTTTAAAAAGTGATGGAAAATGTAAATAATGTAGATTAAGCTTAAAAGTGAGTCATGTATACTCTTTTTTTTTTTTTTTTTTGGTGAGCCAGTTCTCAAACATTTTCCACCATGCTCCTCATATAAGTTATCAAAGAAAGGTTCAATTATGTTAGTTGTAAATAAAGTGAAACCTGCAAATATTTATTGATCACCTACTATGTATAGGGAACTAGAGAGCAGGGAAGTGCAATATAGTTTTAAAAAAGATTTTCAAATTTATGTGCATACAAACATTATATCATACGTATATTTTGAATTTAATTGCTTCAAGAGATAGTTTTCAGTTATCTGGAAAATTCTCATATATGGAATTTCTCATTCCCTGGTAATGCATATCAAATGTTACTCTACTTAGTACATAATAACATTTACTCAAACATACCATGCTATTGGAAATGTGAAAGCTTCGTATATGACCTTAATTTTTTTAATTTTTCTTTTTTTTTTTGGAGGGGGGGGAAGACATGGCAATTGGGGTTAAGTGACTTGCCCAAGGTCACAGGGCTAGTAAGTCTTAAGTGTCTGAGGGCAGGTCCCCCTGACTCGAGGGGCAGTGTTCTATTCACTGCTCCACTTAGCTGCCCCTTTATAAATATTTCTTTTTTTCGTATATGACTTTAAGTAAGAATTTGGGGTTGGAGAAAGCCTTTTCTTAGGTTTTCATATTCTTTACTGCATCATTGTTTTTGTCTCCACAGCCTGAGCACACAAATGTCTGCTTCTGGTACATTCCTCAAAGCCTCAGGGGCATCCCGGACAGTGATGAGAGACGAGAAAAACTTCACAGGGTATGGAGTATATATACAATCTATCATCTATCCTTCTGCGTTTTCTCTGGCAGCCTAGTTGGCTTGTTCTCATAGGATGGTTCTGTTCATCTTGATCTAAGATTTTTGAACACGTCAGAGTTTTCTTCTTAAAATTATCCTTGTCACAAGGAAATTTAACCTTTGTTTTAAGGTCAGCTCAATTCTGTAACTTTAGTAAGTCATCTGTCTCAGTTTTCATGGAGGTACTACTTGGAATATAGTCAGGATTCATTGTGCAAAGCAGTCTGTGAACATTCCCAGACGATGGCAGATTCTCAGGTCAAGTGCAGAGCTCTTCACAACTACTTGATAACTATCTTGAATCTGTCCTGTCATCTGGCTTCTGTGTATCAACTAGGAACATCCATTTAAAATAAAATAGGGAATGAGCTAGTGGCACAGTAGATAGAACACTAGGCTTGGAATCAGGAAGACTCATCTTCCTGGGTTCAAATGTGGCCTCAGAAACTTCCTAGCTGTACAACCCTGGGCAAGTCACTTAATCCTGTTTGCCTCAGTTTCCACATCTGTAAAATGGGCTGGAGAAATAAATGGTAAACCACTCCTATATCTTTGCCAAGAAAACCCCAACTGGGGGTCGTGAAGAATTGGACATGACTGAAAAAGAATGAACAATAACAACAAAAAGGAATGAGATGAAAGGTTTGATGGAAACTTGACTTAGCAGTTGAACTTTCAGTTACTTATCAGAAAAGACTTGTATACCTAGTGGAGAACATTACTTGAACCTGTAAGTACACCTGCAGAGCAAACAATCCTGTCCTCCATTCAGAGTTTCTATGGTAGAGTAGGAACCAAACTCTGCTTTTAGTTGGATCGAATCTGTTCCTCAAGGTGGCACTGTCCTGGTCATGTCTTCTATATTAATAGTCATTTCCTTTCTAGTGGATAGCTTTGCTTTTAACAGAGTAGAGTCTCTCAGGTTTGAGGGCTAGAGCAGTCAAAGATGTGTAACCAGTAGTGAAGCAGCTAATTAATATTTAAAAGGGAGTGTCTAACACTAAAACCCAGAGCTCAAATGAACTGAAGGGTTTTGACCTTGACCTCAAAAATCTACTGAATCCTGGCAATGTCTCTCTCTCCCTATATCTGCCTCTCTCTCCCTCTTTCTTTCCTTTCCCTTCTTCCTCTTTGTCTCTCTCTTCTGCATACATATACGTGCATAGATGTATGGGTGTATATGTATATATGTATGTGTGTTTGTATATGTGTATATATTTGTCTGATCCTTCTTTTCCCTCTCTTTCTCTCATTTGCTTCTATTCTCTCAATGTCTATATCGATATCTATGTCTGCTCCTTCCTTTCCCCATCTCTTTTTCTCACTCTCATTTTCCTCTGTTTTTTCTTTATGTCTATCTCTCTCCCTCTATCTGCTCTGCTATTCTCATTTTCTCTTCCCCTCCCCATCTCCTTCCTTTTCCCTTATGTTTCTTCTGTTTTTCACTTTTTTTCTTGCATTTAACAGACCACAACCTAAAACTAAAGGTATTTTTTTAGTATTTGTGGTGCTCAGTGAACAAAGTTTTATGTTCCCTGTTTTTAATTTAAATAGTAGATGAGTTGAAGTATTTTTATTTCTTTAAGAAAACATTCACACCAAATTAAATTGCTTTTTCTATGTAGTCGTGAATTGAATTTTTGCAGGTAAATGGCAGGTGAGAATATTCTCACCCCTTGTCTACATGGTGTCATAACCAGTATTCAGTTCAGTGAGGCACTCCATTAAACCAAATATTGGCAGTAAAAACAAAACAAAACAAAACAAAATCAGATGTTAAGACTAACTAGAATTTTTGCTTCTGAACTCACTATTTGGCATTAGGTAGTCACAGCTTCAGAGTGCAAAGGCCTTGGAGGGCAGTAAAGTCAGGGGCTGTTAAACTTAAAATGCCATAGATTGGTCCTTTGAAGACTATGACTTTTATACCAAGAATAACCATGGGTCCTAAGTGCCTTGTGGTAAGTAAGAGAAGGGAAAGTCCATTTCTAGATCTCAATTCCTACAGCATTTAAACAAAGCAGATTATAAATTAGTCTGCAGTGTCACTATTGGGATGAAGCAAAGCCCAGTGGGACCACTGCTCTATGACCAGGGAAGGAATAAAATATAGAAGAATATGACATAAGATGGAAAAAGAAACAGAGTGAGAGAGTAGAAGGGGGTGAGAAGAAAGAAAAAGAAGAAAAGAATGAGGTCTCCATGATGGAAAGTAGTTTGCAAAACCTTGACAAAAGTGAACTTCAATACATGTTCATTTTCTTTACAAATTTGCCAACTGGGAATTTAATTCAAAATATACTTAGATAAAATAGAGTGTCTATAAGTTCCAGGTAGGGAAATAGATAAAACTGCAAAGATGGACCAATTTGGCGAGGGTGAAATATGGTATGTCATTCTTAAAAAAAAAAGATTCATCTAGCCTAAAATAGGACAACTAGGTGGCAGAGTGGATAGAGTGCCAGTCCTGAAATCAGTCCTGAGTTCAAATCCGGGCTCAGACAACTACTAGCTGTGCGACTCTGGGCAAGTCGCTTACCCCTGATTGCCTCAGTTTCCTGATTCCTAGCCCAGTGCTCTATGTACCTGATGGCCTCTTAGATCCATTCTAGATCCAGCTCTATAGTCCTACATAGCTGAGAAATTCAGTGGACAGTATACTGTACTCGACGGAGCATCAAGAATATTTGAGTTCAAATCCTGCTGCTGACACTTACTAGCAGTGTAACCCTGAGCAAATTATTGAACTTTTCTGGGCTTCACTTTCCTCCTCTGTGAAAGGAGGCAGATGGACTCGATAGTCCCTAAGGTCCCTTCCAGCACTAAATCTATAATCGCTCAGTAGATTCTTTTTTTTTTAACCATACCAGAGTGACTAGATGTTCTTTCTCTTTCTTCTGAACTCCTAGTAAAAATAGATCTGCTGAAGTGTGGTAAAAAAAATATGACTTCTGGAGGTCAACAAAAACCTGGAACCTGAGATGAAAGTGGCTGGAAATGATGGCAATCAAACCATATGCTTCAGACAGTATATAGAACTGGGGCCAGTTTTCTTGAGGCTTCTAAAGTCTGGGGTTCTCTATGCAAAAAAATACAGTTCAAATTAGATAGACACAGGCTTCTGCCACCACTTTTCTGACAGGGTAAAATCTTTGTCACCAGCTTTATAGATGCTGCAATTAGCATCCCATATCCTTATCCTAACAAGGAGAAACACTCCATTTCTTAAATGACTAGATTGTTTCCCATCCCGCCTCCCCATCTAACAACACATTCTCTCTGTCTCTGTCTCTTTCTGTCTCTGCCTCTGTCTCTCTTTCTGTCTCTCTCTCTCTCTTTTTCTCTCTCTCCACATTCAATCTTTACCACATAGCCTTCCCCTAATTGCTTTCACAAACTCCAAGGCAACAAGGAAGACTTAGTGCCATACCTAGAACAGGACAACTAGGGATTTGCCCAGGTCCGAATTAAAAGGCACTAACTTTACTTTCCAAGTTTTAGCAGGGTACAAAGATTAGAACTCAGCAAGAATAACTGGAGTGGAAGATATCAACTAGTTGCACTCCATCCTGCACTGTCATCCTGCCTCAGTTTCCTGAGCAGTAATGTCACGCTAATGTTTGAGTTCTCTGTCTAAACCCCACTGGGACAGTGTTAACCCCATCCAATATTGGGCATCTTTTATGCCATTTATAATGGGTACAAAAACTGCGAAGACTTCCAGATGTTGCTCTATTTCATCCCTCAAAAACATATGACATAAAAATCCACTCCCTTCTTGTGTTTATCCAATCCCTGTCCTCACTTTGGAGTTAGGAAATAGGAATTAGTCAGCCAATAAATATGTATCATTATTTTATTGGTCGGCTAATATTTACATAGCACTTTAGGGTTTTCAAAGTATTTTACACATAGAATCTCATTCGAGCTTCCTCACAACACTGTGAGGCTTAGAGAGAATGTTGTAACTTTCTGAGGGCCACACCAGGAAGAGCCTAAAGCAAGGCTTGAACCTATGTCTTCCTGACTTCAAATCCGGTGCTGTATCTACCACACAACACTGCCAACCAATAAGAGCAGTGAGATGCTTTTTTTTTTGGACACTGCCACAGAAGAAGATTGACAGTGTGGCTTTTGTCAAGCTCCAACTGGCTACAATCGTATGTGGCTAGCTGGAGCAAATTTTGGGTAGTATTTCAGAGCTGTATTTAAATAACTGCTGTTGACTCTGGTGTATGACAGATGCTCTTTTTCAGCAAACACTGTTGGAATTGACTCTGGTGATGCGTTGTCAAGAGGTCCCCTTTTAAACTCAATATCCCAAAACAGGATCTCTTACCTTATAGTAGGAAATAGAGATATCCACAGAGCATGGGCCAGGTATGCTAGCATATCATAGTCACCTGGCCCATGTTCTATGTGCATCTAAGAAAGTACAATACTTTGTAGTTCTTTTAGGATACTGTCTAAGGATTTGGCACCTATTAATATCTGTGCAATGTAGTCTTTTAACATTTTGAAAAAAAATCTGGTTTTTTCCATCTGTTTATGGAAGCAAATTTTGACCTCTTAAGAGTTGACATTATTGAAAAATTCATCACCTGGTAGCCAACCTTTTGACAATGAGCTCTTTTAGTACTTAGTTTAGCTGGTCCTCAAACAACAGGCACCAGGCTCACTCAAAGCCCTTCTAGTTTGGTAAAAAACCTACTATAGTTCTTACTTCAGTGCCATAGCCTTTGAGAGGCTATGGCTACTGCTTGACCAGGTGTGTGCTAGAACCAACTTGGGGAACCAACTTATGAAAGCTAACTGTTAAATTCTCACTGTGAGAATTTATACCTTGGAAATTGGCAAATACTATACACCAAGGCTTGATTTACTGTTCTCTTGATTGTCTAGATTTACAGTGATGAAGAAAATGTTAGTAATGGAGAGTAAACTTAAAAGTGTACTTTTTTTTAATTGAGAAGATTGTTAGACATTTACCAGGTTATCTCCTCTCCAGCCACAATCTGGTACTAGAGGAAGACCAGCAGAAATCTTCTGGTATAATGTTGGACTATAGGCACATTGTCATAAACATAGACATGTGTATACACAAATGCATATATTTGATCCAGACTGTACTTTAATTGATGTAGGAAACCACCATTGTGGAAACTCCCGCCACCAATGAAGATAAACAACTCATTTTTAGCTTATAATCTTAATTCTCTAAATTGATTGAAACATTGAAAGGTTAAGGGATCTCTCTTCGGTCACATGTTTTCCTGTGTTTGTCAGAGTCTGGACTTCAAATCTTCCTAATTCTATCCCTTATAGCACATTGCCTCTTCCATAGAACAACAGCTATCGATACAAATAGGAATTTAAACATTTTCCTTTTCTTTTTATTCTTGTCCATGTTTAAAAAAAAATAGCAAAAGTATTTTTAGCTAGGTTGCTCTTTCTGAACTTCCCACTACACCCCAAATATGTTGAATTATTTATTATTATTTATTGTTACTATTAATAACAATAGCTGTTAGCATTTATAAAGGGCTTTAAAACATTTTCAAAGTTGTGTGTGTGTGTGTGTGTGTGTGTGTGTGTGTGTGTGTGTGTATGCTAACTCATTTGAAAAACATCCTTAAAGGAGGTCAGAGGGAGACACAGACAAGCAGGACAGCTTAGAAACTAACAAGCTGAATTTATTATGTGATTATTAAAAACAAAAGCTTTACTTACAAAGATGTTCAGTTTTATATATAATCCTCATTTTCTGTTCTTTGAATATGGAAACGTTTGTGTTTGTTGAATAGAAACATAGGATCATAGATTAATAGCTGAGAGGAACCTCAGACACCGATTCAATTTGAGCCCCTTGTTTGCCTGTCAAGAGTAACAAAAAAACAAAAATGATTAAAGTTTCAAAACCAACAAGAAAGGGATGTTGGGGTGGGCCTTATGTATTGTTTTGTGTTCTCTATCACAAGGTGGCGCCGAAGATCAAAGCTCTGATGATGGAGTCTGGTACGACTATGGTTGGATACCAGCCTCAGGGAGACAAAGCCAACTTCTTCCGGATGGTTATCTCAAACCCAGCAGCCACCAAGTCTGACATCGACTTCCTCATCGAGGAAATTGAAAGACTGGGGCAGGATCTGTAATAACAATTGGGCAAACTCTTTCTTGCTTTCATGACGTGTTTTCCAGTTCTGCACTCAGTTCTACAGAACACACTTCATGGAAGTTTCCTTTCTAAATGTTCCATTCTCCTATGGCACTCTAGAACAAATCCCCATAAGATGCTGAAAACACATAGGCCATTTTACTGAGGGAGAAAAAGTATATTATTGTGACTCGTACTGCTAAACTTTACTTAAGCCTGTTTATTGTAGTTTGCAGGAAACTAATAGGTCTTAAAAGAAGTTGCAGATGAAAAAATCTTTCCAGTATATATATGTACAGTTATATATAACTATATATATGTATAGCGAGTAGGACCTTAGTAATAAGCAGCATGCTTTATACTTTCAGAGAGCCGATTCTCCCTTCAACAATCAGTGAGGAGGGGGTAACGTGCTGCAAACCAGCTTGCCAAATGAAAACAGCAAAGTTTTTATAAAATCGTAGTTCTGTAGATACAAAGGAAACTACTATTTAGCAGGACTTAATCTTACCCCCAATTAGTCTCTCTTGCCTGACATAATGAATTAGGAAAAGCCAGAGCTAAAACTAAGGAGGAGCAAGAGAGGCTTTGTCACATTTACAGGGCATTGACAGCACTCATAGTACTTCATCAAGTAGAAACAAATGAGTTTAGCACCTACTTAAGAAGAATAATTAGTCAAAATAGGAAGCTGTCAGATGACAGTAGCTGCCTCCCCCAGTTGGCCTGAATCCCAGGTGAGCTTCTTTCAAGTCACATTATGCTCCATTCCCAGGTGATCACCTCGCCAGTAGCAGCTTCTAGGTGTCCTGGGGTGTCTCCTCCCAAGGAATTTTGTGTCTTGAGATCTAAGTTCTTTCTCCAAAGGAGGTCTTCCTCCCACTCACCCCACCTGTCCCAGTAGAATTTGTCTTACTGCTTGCCCCAGGCACAGGCGTCTTGTGGTGCTTTCCCTGAGCTCCAGAACTGCTAGTTATGGCTCTGGGAAAGTCCCCATTTGCTGCCCAAATAGCCACACCCTCTCCATTAGTGTTATAGTAGGGGAAGTAGTAGCACAGTCCTTGTTAACAGGTATATTCTCGCTGTACTTTTAGAGATTGCTTTGTGTAGATTGTGTATATTATTGTTAAATGACTTTGTGGGGTGGGGAAAGAACCACATGTAATGGTCTCAATAACTGTTCAATTGTAGGTATATGAAATATTTGCTTTATTTATATGCAGAGATTTACCATGTTAAGAGTCATCTTGTATTTTCTTCCATTTGTAATGTATCTTATTTATATATTACTGAAGTAAGTTTGAAATAATGTTTATGGTATTTTAGTGTATTTGTGAGCCAAAGAGAAAAGAGTAAAATTTAGTGAAACTTGCATTTGTATTAGAGTGCCCTTAAAAAATCACTTAAGGATCATTTTCCTGTCTAGAAAAGGAATTCTGATATTGTACATAGAGTTGAGTACACTGAAACCCCTTTACTTCCATAGACTCTGCACCTTTGTTACCCTTACTGTTTGGCTGTGTGTCCAGTTTTCTGAATGCTTTTCTAGTGACTCCTGGCTAACAACCAGGCCCTTGTACCTTTGTAGTAGATCAGGACCAAGCTCTGTGACTAGTTTAGCTAAATTCTATGGCAACATTTCTGAAGATCCTTATGGATTCTAGAGGAGTGCTGACCAGGTTCACTGCTGTTTTGCAGGAAGAACATTTTAGAGTATACATGAGAAAAATGAATAAATAAAAAATGTTCTCCTTGGAGAACTTGGACAGAATGGTTTGCCAGTTCATCTTTTTAATTGAGAAAGATGTTTCCAATTGCAGTCACCTGGGACACCTGCAGCTCATTTCAGTTCCCATTAGCTAACTGACGGTGTGGCTAATTGCCTGCATTTCACCCTCATGAATGAGCTAAATCTCCATTCAATGTCAAACCAAAGTCCCAGAACCACCCAGGAGATGCAAAATTTTATTGTGGTCAGTCATTAAAATCTGTTGATTTCAATGTCTTAGAAAGGTTTTGCCCTCTTATCCCATTTTCCATTTTGCAGTTTGAGGCTTCCTTTCTTGGTGATTCTATGAAAGTTAGAAGTGCAAAATGAAACAATTTGTCCTGCCCAGCTTGGGTTGGATGGTTCTAGTTTGCATGGGTAACTTCCTTCCAGGAAATAATGACATAACTGTGAAGGGATCCAGAAAAATAATGAATAAGGTTTTGCTCAGAAGGGTTTTAAAAAACAGATTTTGGATTTATCCTACTAAAAAATTCCAAAGATTTCTGGATATGTGCCTGCAGCAGCTCTAGGTAAGCAATTCCCTTCTAATAGAGAGTAAGGTATTGTGAAGAGGGCACTGGACTTGTAATGATGAAGACCTGGGCTCAAATCATGCCTCAGACATTAGCTTTGTGCCTGGATGTCATTTGACCTCTCTAGTTCTTCATCTGTAAAATGAAGGGTTTAGACCTAATGACCTCCAGGGACTCTTACACTCCTAATTCTGTGACCCCATGAAACATTTGCATATAATTCACTAAGCAGAGAAATGGAATTTTGTGAGACTAAGAAAGATCTAAAGGTGAAGATGAGGTAGAGGAGGAAATGGAGAACCACTCCAATATCTTTGCCAAGAAAATCACAAATGGGGTCACAAAGAGTTGGAAATGACTGAACAACATTAGGTGATACAGTTAGCCTACAAGGGAAGATGTTATTCAAGACAGTACTTGTGGTAACTTCTGACTTCAGCAATCAGTAAGGACTGAGAGCCCATTCTGGAATAAGTCTCTAGGATTAATTCTGTACCCTGAGACTTGAGGGTCAAGTTCAGGCCCCATTTGGACAGATATGTTTATCTGGGAGAAGAAAGCCAGTTGGTTCCCAATCCTGAATATTTAGTTTTGAGGTTTTCCCCCTTGAAACAGGAGCTATCTATCTCAATTGTACTTCTCCCAGGAAAATATTTCTGGCAACTTATCTAAGATGAATATAAGGTTCACTTATCTGTATTCTTGTGCTTCCATAGTCTAAGTTGTGGCAAGGTATACATGATATAGGTTTTCTGGTCCCTAAATCTGACTTTCATTGTGTACATGAATAGTCCTTCTTTCCTTCCCAAAGTGGCTCTTTTCCCCCTTTCCCCTTGTAATGGACATTGTTTTTGAGCAGTGATTTTCAGTAAGGAGAGAATCCCCATTGCTCACTAACCCAACCCATGAGTTTGGGAAAGGATAACTATTAAAGAAAGCTGAAAATGTCCAGTGTTTTTGCCATGGAGCCCTTCTTCAAAGCATTTAGGGTTAGCTCAATACCTCTGACAGAGAGGCATAGAGAATACCAGGTACCTAAGGGAAGCTCAGAATTTAAGAATAATGTGTTCAGGGCAAAACATGAAATTATTCAAGAAACAGATTGTTCTGACTTATTAGAAAACTAATTAGAATGATGATGATAAGCAATGAAAATTTAATTTTTAAATAAAGCCTTTTAAATGCCACCAAAATGGTTCTCTACAAACGCTTTAGGGATTCATGCTCTTCACAATAAAAGAGTAGATCTTCATCTGCACTAAAAAGATACTGATGGCCCCAATTTCTCTTTTTCCTTCTCCTTCTCCTTTCCCTTCCCCTCCTCTTCACAGAATGAAGGTAATGGATAATTGGGGCAGGGGCGGGGAGAAACTACCTAAAAGTGGACAGGGAAAAAAGGGAAGGGCACCCACAAAAAGGAATGTGAGGGACCCAAGAAAGCTTGGCTCACTTTATAATTTTGTTTTCCTATAGTTGAATCTCTGGTAAATAAGCAATCTCCTCAGAGTCCAACTGAATTCTCATAGACCCAGAATTTGGCTATGAATCTCAAAATGAATGGGAATTCCAGGAACAGGGCTATATGTTGAGAGGGGCCACAAAGAGCACAGGGTGAATGGGAGTTTGGCCAAGGGTGGCAACATTGGTGGGACACACTTCCATCTAGTGGTGATCGTCTGGTTCAGCAGTAATGTTTCAGCAGTAATATTAGAACCTTCCAATGGTGGAAATATTGGTGAATTTGGACTCATAGAAGTTCAGATCCCAGCTCTGCCATTTACTATGTCTGGGACTTAGAGCAAGTCACCAAATCATTCTGGTCTTCAGTTTCTTCATCTGTTAAATAAGGGGGTTAAACTAAATTATCTCTAATATATCTTCTAGCTCTAGAAAAGATACTATGATGGGAGGCTTTTCTGCATTCCAAGTAAGTTTTCTGTGGCCTGGCCCTGCCTGTCTCCTTCCCCTGGTGGTCTTCCCAGTAGTGGTTTCTTGGGGTCCTCATCTCCCTGCCATAGGGTATTGTTTCCTAAAGTCTGAAGTTTCTCCCTGGTACCTATCTTCCCCCTGTTCTCTTCATATTCCTATTTCTTCCAAGTACCAAAAGAATTTCTAGTTCAGTTTCATATGTGAAAAGTGCCCAAGAAATGAATTGACCTATTACTCTGCTCACCATCACTGTGACTTTCCAGTCCAAAATACTCCTCCTTTATATATGTGCTGTCTTCTCATATAAGCCCCTTGAGGGCAGAAACTTTCTTGCTTTTTATATCTGCATACCAGGCTCAGCACAATGCCTGGCACATAGCAAGTAATTAATAAATCTTTTTTTGTTCATTCATTCATGTTTATTTTGAATCTCCCTATTAGAAAGGTATACAATAATGAAAGAGGAACCTCTGAGGTCTTCTTCCTATTCAAGGTATGCTAAGGAATCAGATTTTTTTTTAATAGAAAGTACTTTGGGCTCTTTGCAACAGTTTTGTCTTTTAATTTTATAATCTCTATCATTATTATTATGGAAAGCAAGTTGCTGTAACCTCTTATTTCCAGGCTGCATCATAATGACCTCTAGACAATGCCAGAATGTCCATGTATAATTCCTGTAAGTAAATCATGCTTAGACAGTGTTAGAGAGATTCTCTTCTTATTCCTTTCTTCTCCCAAGGGTAACCTTGAGAACAGAATAAACTAAAAAAAAAATCCTCGCTATCTTGGTTTTGAGGCCTTAGGGATAAACAGATAAAAGAAGGATAAAGTACAAAATGAGGGAGTTATTTGAGGAAATTCAGATGTCTAATGCTCTTGGGCAGGGAGGCTCCATTACAGTCTAATACCAGACAGAACTAGTTAGACTGTAGTTCCAGATTCAAAAGGGAAGAATAGCCTTGGTTTTTTGCCTATTTGCACTGATTCAGAGGCAAACCATTTCTGGTTTCCCCAGAGAGAAAGTGAAATGTTCTCTTGCAACAGAGAAAGAGAAAGGTAATTTCTTTTACTTTAACTATAAAAGTTATTTTAAGTGCCTCCCCCAAACCAGAGAACTTCTTCTTTGTGCTTTAACCTGTCCTAGACTAACCCAGTAAACCTCTGAAACTGAACTCTTTCCCTTGAATCAATGGACTTAGCCTAGCAGTAAATTTCTTCTTGTTGTTCAGTTTTGTCCTATTCTTTATGACCCTATGGACCATACACCAAGTCCTTCTACCCCCCACTATCTCTTGAAGTCTATCCAAGATGATGTTCATTGTTTCTATGACACCATCTATCCATCTCATCCTCTACCATACCCTTTTTCCTTTTGCCTTCAATCTTTCCCAACATCAACATCTTTTCCAATGAGTCCCGTCCTCTCATTATGTAGCCAAAATATTTAAGCTTCAGCTTAAATAAAAGTATTTGTAGTATTTGACTTTCCAGTGAATGGCCTCAATTAATTGCTTTAAGTATTGACTGATTTGACCTCCTTGCTGTCCAAGGCACATTCGAAAGTCTTCTCCAGCACCACAATTTGAAAGCGTCAATTCTGTGGTGCTCAGCTTTCCTTAGAGTCCAACTCTCAAAACCATGCATTGTTACTGAAAAAAGCACCAGCTAAAGTCTGTGAGTCTCTGATTCCAACATCATCACAAAACTAAGTCTTCTGGTATTAAAAATGTCATCTCCCAATGTCTGATGAAATTCTGTTCCTCCTCAAAAGGCCTTCTCTATGAAGCCTTCTCTGCTAAGAGTGATCCCTCTCTCTCCAATCTTTTACTTCTTTTCATTTGAATTCTTTCTTTTATGCACTTAGCATGTTTTCAATTCTATTATAGTTATTTGTATGCATACATTAACCCCTTACTATATTGTGAGCTTCTTGAGGATAGAGACTATGGCATTTTTCTCCCCCTATAATCTCCTTCAGCACTTAGCACAATGTACTTTATATGCTACCCTAGGTACTTTAAAAAATTTTCTTTAATTGAATTAATTGGATCATACTAGCTCAAAGCTCTGACTTAGTAATAGACTTTTTTTAGTCATTCTCCAAAATGTTCTTTATTTTTTTTATGACTTTATTTATTTATTTTTTAGTTTTCAACATTCATTTCCACAAGACTTTGAGTTACGAATTTTTTCCCTATCTCTTCCCTACCCCCCACCCCAATATAGCAAGCGTACTCAACATCCCTTCCCCCAATCTGTTCTCTCTTATGTCCTTCCCCATGCCTTTCTTTCTTGTAGGGCAAGATGGATTTCTATACTCCATTGCCTGTATATCTTATTTCCCAGTTACATATAAAACACAATTTTTAACATTTGTTTTTAACACTTTGATTTCCAGAGTCTTTCCCTTCTTCCCTGCTCACCCACCCTCACTGGGAAGATAAGCGATTGAATATCAGTTGTTACTTTGTGGGTTCTGTAGCTCTAAAATTTTGTTTAGCGTCATATTTTGCAGGTATTTGAGGTAGTTGGAGTGGGAACTCAAGAAAGTTCCTGCTTTTACTCCACCATCTTGGCTCAGCCCCTGCTTTAAAATTTTTAGAATAATTATCTAATTATTAATTAATTAATTCTAATATTAGAATTAATTCTAATAATAGAATAATTATCTAAAATAATTAGAATAATATAATGATACATATATGGTACATGAAAGGTCAAGTAAAGTGCCCAAACTTGGCCAGGGAAGGTAGGCCTAGAAGCTGGATATAAATACTGTTTTGACAACATTCTTCCACTCCCACTCCCACTCCCACTCCCACATACTTTCTCTGTTGTTATCATGAGGTGTGGTCTTTGTTTTATGAGAGGACAGCTGGCTGATCCCTCTGGGAAGAGATGAGAAAAAAAAATCCTTAAACAAGCCGTTGTTGAAAAATGAATAAAAAAAACAGATGATCACTAAAGAAATTTAATGTATGTAAACACACTGACATAACAAGGAGACCAAAAGGGACCAGAAACTACCTCAGCTGGCAACACTTCATCTTCTTGACAAGTGAAGAAATGTGGCAGCCAAGGGCAATACCAATTTGGAACATGAACGGGTGTACAACATCTTAGGGAGGAGCATGGTTTACTTTACATATATCAGTTGTCTCAATTACATGTCATATTTTTCTTATTTTATTCTTTCTTCTGGTGTAGTATTGATTGTGATCTTTGCTCTACAAGTTGGTGGTGTGACTATACACAGGAAACTGGTTTCACAGACTATCAAAGTTGCCCTAAAGTATATTGGGTTGCCTTGAGAGATAGCAGGTTCTCCCTCCTTAGAAGTCTTCAAGCAGTCTGGATGATCATTTGTCAGGTATATAGTTCCTTCTGTGTATTGGTTGGACCAGATGGCCACTAAGGCCCCTTCCAACACTTAAATTCTTGGATTCTGTGAGACAGTTAAGTTACCCCCTCACAGAAGCCTGCTCCCTGAACTTCATTCTCACCATCCTTTTCTCATAGCAAAAAGCTGAAGCACCACTTTGTCCTACCATCATGAAGCATCATCCTACCATCTACTAGCCTGTTCCTTAGAGGAACATAATTGTTTTCATAATAAGCCTTTTAAATTTCTTGGATCAGCTGCCTTCATGGCTGTTGGAACAAATTGTACTCACCCACCCATTCTGTCAGGGAAAGTCTTCACAAGCTTGGGGTAGACACCTCCTAAATTACCAAAAAGTTTGAGATCCCTACTAAACTGAAGGTCTACAGAGCCGTTGTGTTGACCTCATTTTTATGTACTTATGAAACTTGGACAATATACCAGTGCTGTGACAAGAAACTGAATTGTTTCCACTTGAATTGTCTTAGGAAGATTCTGAAGATCTCCTGGTAAGATAAGGTACCAGGACCACTGAGGTCCTTTCTCAAGCTAAACTGCCAAGTATTCAAACTCTCCTCCAGAGAATGCAACTCTGATAGCTAGCCATGTTGTTTGAACGTCAAACATACGTTTGCCTAAAAGACTATTTTACAGAGAATTCACACAAGGCAAGCACTCACGCAGAGGTCACGAGAAGTGAAATAAGGACACTCAAGGTCTCTCTGAAGAGGTTTGGAATTGATCTGTGACATGGGAGACACTGGCAAAGGACAACTCAGCATGGCTTGCCCTCATCAAAGAAGGCACCGTGCTCTACAATGAAGCAAAAATACACTAGCTCAAAAGAAACATGGAATGTGTAAATGTAGAGACACCTCCGCTCCAAATGTTCATATGGACATCTGTGCCCAACCTGTGATAGGACTTTTGGAGATCATATTGGTCAGATCAATGAGCCACAGTCTGATACGCTATACCTTGATTCCAACATAGTGAAGTTATTTTTGTCTTCTTCAAGAACAAAGGACAACCACCAACCAACCAACCAAATTTCTTGCCCTGAGTCGGATGCCCTAATTACCCCTGGCTTGGATAGAGATGTTGCAGCTTAATCATGTGCCTTTGTGTTTGTACTTTCTTAAACATGCTCCTTCTTGATACTCTCTCCTATCTAGGTTTTCTTGATACTACTCTCTTCTGGTTCTCCTACCTATCTGATTTCTCCTCAGTCCATTCTGATATCTTACCATCCATATCACACTCCTAACTGTGGATGTTCCGAAGGCTCTGTCCTCTCCCCTCCATTCCTTCCCCACTTCTCTCTCTCTCTCTCTCTCTCTCTCTCTCTCTCTCTCTCTCTCTCTCTCTCTCTCTCCCTCCCTCCCTCCCTCTCTCTCTCTCTCCTTATTAGCTCCTAATATTATCTAATAATATTAATTATCATATCTATGCAGATGACTCATAGATCTATATATCCAGTCCCAGACTCTCCATTAAGTATCAGTCCTCATACTGGATATCCCAGAGACATCTTAAATTTAACATGTCCAAAATAGAACTCATTTTCCCCTCAAAACCCACCTTTCTTCCAAAAATCCTTATTTCTGTCAAAGGTACTATCATTTTCCCAGCTGGTCAATTTTTTAGCTTCAACATTATCTTGAATGCCTTACTCTCCCTCACCTCACATGTCAAATCAGTTGGCAAATTTGTTTCTGTCTTCACACCTATCTCATCTAACCTCTTCTCTCTATCCCCACACCCAACACCATAGTCCAAACCTTCATTGCTTCCCTCCTAGATTGTTGCAATAGTTTCCCAATTGGTCTTCCTGCCTCAAGTGTCTCATCATTCCAATTCATACTACAAATTGTGACCAAAGTGATTTTCCTTAAGTTCAAATCTGACGATGTTACTCCCTTACTCAATAAACTTCAGTAACTCCCTATTGGATCTAAAATAAAATTAAACTCCCTGTTTAGTTTTTAAATTCTTTCACAACTTGGCCTCAAAATATCTTTCCAATCCATTATGCATTACTTCCCTCTCACACACTCTGTGATCCAGCTAAACTAGCCTTCTCTCTCCATCTCTCATCTTTTATGCTGTTGCACTGCCCATCTTCTAAGCCTGGAATGAATAGTCTGGAAACCTCTGACTTCCACTCCATCTCAGCTACATGTAAAGATGGTCATATCTTTGACATTGACATCACTCACAATTTGACATTGACATTATCCACTTCCATGTTCATGAATTCTAAATTTCCTTTATCTGATCATAATATTTTGTCATGGTCCCTTTCTCTCTGCCTCTTAATCCTTAACCCTGTTCTTCAACCTCACTTCTAAGTGGAAGGACTTCTAATCCCTCTACTCTTAAATTCTTTCCCAGGCCATCAACCTTGCACTGGCTACACTTTCCTTTCATCTCCACCTTGACCTTTTGGTGAACCAGTTTAACTCTACCCTGTTCTCTTCTCCTGAGTCCCTTACCCCTATATACTATTTAAAATCCTACCTCAGCAAATCCTAGCTTGAGATTAATCCCAGAGTCTGTTGTTTTCACTTCTATTCACACGCTGATGAATAAAACTGGAGAAAATCACAAAAGTATGTTGACTTGGTCTGCTACAGATTTATGCTATATAATCTCAACTAGGTCTTCCGTGTGGCAAGGCAATCATTTTACACATCTGTAATCAATTCACTATCCCACTAAAGATAGTAGCTTTTCCACACCTTTTTATGCCAACTCAAAGCTACTATGGCTTCCTCCTCTCCCAACCCTATCAGCTGAGAAACTTGTCTCATATTTCACAAAAATAATAAGGTTATTCTCCAGTATTTCCTTCTTCTCCTCTCGTCACCTCATCTCACCCAGATGCTTTCTGCAACTATTTTCTTCTTCACCTCTGTCTCACATGAAGAGGCCGCTCTACTCCTTGCCAAGGTAAACCCCTTTACATGTACCAATGATCTCATCCTATCCCATCTTCTTCAGCAAATTGCCTCCATCAGTCATTCCCATTCTCTCACTAATTTTCAATCCCTCCCTATCTACTGGCTGCTTCCCTATTGCCTGCAAACATGCCCATATTTCCCTCATCCTCAAAAAAAACTCTCCCTTCATCTATCCATTCCTGCTAATAATCATCATATATCTTTCCTCCCTTTCATAGCTAAATGCCTTGAGAAGAATTACAACCAATGCTTCAAAGTCTTTACACTGCCTTGCCTTTTGCTCTCATAATCCTCTTAGTCTGGCTTCCAACCTCATCATTCAACTGAAATTGATCTTTCCAAATTTACTCATGACCTTTAATTGTCAAATCTAATGGTCTTTTCCCAATTTGCATTCTTGACCTCTCTGCAGCATTTAACATTGTTAATTACCCTCTTCTCCTTGACATTGTCTTTTCTTTATGTTTTAATGGCACCATCCTGGTTCTCCTCCTGCCTATGTGACCACTCCTTCTCAGTCTCCTTTTCTGGATCTTTATCCAGTTTGGGCATTATCTAAGACTCTCCTGGGATCTTTTCTCTTCTCCACCTATGCTATTTCACTTGGTGATCTCATCAGCTCACATGGATTAATTTATCATCTCTATGTGGTGAAGCTTAAAATAAGTTAATCCATCCCTAACCTCTCTCTTGACCCCCAGTCTTACATCTTCAACTACCCATTAGACATCTTGGACTAGATGTCCTGTTAACATCTCAACATGTACATAACTGAATTATTATCTTCCCCCTCCCCCCAATTTCTCCTTCCACTTCTTCACAAATTCCCTATTACTGGTAAGGACATCATCATCCTTCCAGTCACCCAGGCATACAACCTAAGTATCATCCTCACCTTCTCATTCTCTTTCATCACCATATCCATATGTTACTAAGTCCTATCATTTCTACTTTTTCAACCTCTCTTGCATACACTCCCTTCTCTCTTCTGACATGGCCACCACCATGGTGCCAGGCCCTCATCACCTCATACCTGGTCTATAGCGTTATTCTCTTTTTGGTTTTCCTGCCTCTTTCACTCTCCACTCCAGTCAATCCACTACTCAGTTTTCAAGTGATCTTCCTAAAATTCAGGTCTCACAAAGTCACTCTCCTTTTCAGCAAACTCTAGTAATTCCCTATTACCTCCAAGGTCAAATATAAAAATCTCTGTTCGGCTTTTAAAACCCTTTGTTACCTGGCTCTCTCCTACCTTTCAGTCTTTTTACACCTTACTACCTTCTACATACTCTATGATACAATGACTCTGGCCTCCTTTGCTGTTCCTTGTACATGACATTCCATCTACTAATTGTGTTTTCACTGGTTGTCCCCCATGCTTAGACTTTCATCCTCCATATCTCTACCTTCTGGTTTCCCTGGCTTCCTTCAAGTCCCAGATATAAACTCACCTGCTGCAAGAAGCCCATCCAGATACACATAAGTAATGGAAGGCAGGATACCAGTCAATGGCTAGTGGTTCAATGTAAATGAAACATAGAGTGTACAAAGGGAGATAATGTAAAATCAGACTGGAAAGATTAGTGAGAACCTGATTGCAGTGGGCTTAAACACAAAAGGAGAAACTGTCTTTTATTTTGCAATGCAAAACAAACCATTACATTGCATGGCAATATCATATGGTAAAAAGACATGGAGCAACAGTATAATCCATTAAGAATTTAAAATGAATAACACCCAAAGGCCAACAGAGGAATGGCACGTGGTGAGTGAAAGCAGGGTACAATTCTTAACAACTCCAAATTATAAATAAAGTATTCATTAAAGAAATGTCTGATTGAAAAAGATGGACTTGTTGTATGTTAAGAGTAGTGAGAAGTAAGTGACAAAAAGTAGAAGTCCCCCATTAGCATCCTTAATATGTCAGGAAAAAGTTAGGAAGGGTCCCAGCATGAACTCCTGTAATACCAAGCAAAGGCAACTTCCAAGGTTCGGATTACCAGCATAGTAAACCCCATTTATTCAGCAAACATTCACATAACAGAGAAAGTCAAAATACAGTGTAACTTGTTAATTTAGGAAGTAAGTTCTCAATTCAATTGCAAAATATCAAGGTCCCAGTATCCCACCCCTGGCCAGTACATTAGTCAAAGTAGCCCACTCTTGGGCAGTACATTTAGTCAACAAAGTCTCTCCTCTCAAATGGAGATTAGTCTCCAATCATAAACAAAATACATTCATTTGGTCAATCACAGAGCACAAAAAACTCAAAGGCTTCCCACCC
>CM053582.1:300877280-300893607 GCA_028627135.1 Pseudochirops cupreus | reverse complement strand
AGCACAAAAGGCCATCCACCCTTAAGTTACAACAAGGTTAAGATATCATCTCAGCATTGAATACCCAAGGAAAGGCCCTTCTTTCATCTTCACTCTAGGCAAGCCCTCAGCAATCTCAGTTCCTGGGGAGACAAGGCTCAACAAAGCCATAGTATCCTCATCAAGTCACTCTCTGCCTGCAGAACAGTCCCAGAACCCCTGAAAACATCAGCAAGGCCTTCTTCCAGGATTTCTGTAAACATACAACAGGAAAATCCTCCTTCAGGGCTTCTGAACCAACAGCCAGGTTCCAGGACCTCTACAACAGCAGCACTGTCCTTCACCAGCAGGTGAATCTGGCAAAACAACATCAAAACAAACAGACAAAATACCAGCATCACAGTCATACTTCCTCAGTTCTTGGCAGCTCTGGATAGCAGTTCTCAAATGTCCTGGGCAGTTCCAACAGGGTCTCAGCAGTCTTTCTCTCAGAAACTCAGGCTCCACGATACTGGACACTGCTCTCCCAAAAGTCCTTCTGGCCTCCTCTCGTCTTGGGCCTCTTTCCCAATTCATGGCTCCTCCCAGTTCAGCCCTCTCTCTTCATGTCAACAAGTCCATCCCACAAGTGGGATTCACAAGCTCTGGGTTTTAACACTCAACCCAAAAACCAAGCCAATGCAGGGGCATCTCCAAATTCCATTACCATTACAACTCCATATGGTGAACATATGGGAAGACAGAGAAAAGAGTGACCACGGAGGAGTGGCTGTGGATGAGCTGGGATTTATATCATCAGAGGGAACATTCACAACTATAAGACCACAGATCCATTCTGGTTTTGAGTCCCTTGCTGTTAGAGCCACTAAAGTATATATTAAGTATTAAGTATTAAATAACTTGAGCAGCAATTCAAAGTACAAATTAAAGAAAGGGAAGCCTAAAATAAAGGAAAATAGAGGACTATTACAATTGTGTAAGCAAGAGATAAATAAGGGCCTAAACTAGAGTTATGACCTTGGGAGTAGAAAGGAGAAATGTGAATAATGAAAGCCAAACCAAATGAAATCTGCAGATTTTGGGTCAAATAAAATGACCAAGTTTGGTTCTAAATGATCGGTGTTAAAAAAGAAAAAAAAAACCTTCCTTCTTCTCTTCTAAGAAGTGATAAACCACAAGTGGAGGGTGTTACATATTCTATCAGTTACAGATGCTAAATCAGATGATTTTACTTCATCTTTTCTGTAAAAGAAAATAACATTAGGGGCTGAGTGTTGAAATATGATTGTTGTGTGAAAACAAAATACCTAAAATAAGACATTTAGAAAAAAAGGATGGAATGGACATGTGTAATGTTAAGGGCATTTGAAGATCTTCCCTGCCCCTTGTGACCTGCTTTGAGCTCTGGCCCAGCCCACAGCTTGAGTCACATGGAGCCCATGGTGGGAAGAGTTTGATGAATGGGTACAGCAGGAAGGACAGAGCTGAGAGAGAGTGAGGTAGAGCTGAGGCAGAGCAGCTAGCATGAGAGAGGGGGGAATTTTACTTAGGGGAGCTTATTTATGGGGGAGGTCTAACTCCCTGGATTGGTGATGTGTATAAACTTCTTTGTTACCATGGTGGAATTGACTTTCTGGTATCTGAAAAAAAATCTTGATTTCATTTTTAAGGAATACAGTTTGTTATATTTTGCAATTCAACCCTGGAAATACATCTGTATATTCATAGTGGTTGCTATGGGAATCACATTGGTGATATAATATGTAAGCTATTGCAGAAGGATCATAGTAGTTGGCAATTGATCAGATATTAGAGATGAGAGAGAGGCAAGAATGTAAAAAACTTCAATGATGCTAATACAGCAGAATCTCTTCTTTGATGCTTAAAGTTTCTTGCCCATGTACAAATGCCAATGAAAAAACTTTTCATGCAACTTCACTTTCCCACTTTAGAAACTTCATACCAGTCAAATTTTCATGGACCATTCCTGGAATGTGACTTATTCATCTTAGAATCCTTTGTTTCTTTCAAAAACTCTGCTCAAGTTCCTGAAGAGACTTACATGAACTGATGCTGAGCGAAGTGAGCAGATCCAGGAGAACATTGTACATAGTAACAGCAACATTGTATGATGACCAACTTTGATAGACTTAGGTCTTCTCAGCAATACAATGATCTAAGACAATTCCAAAAGACTCATGATGGAAAATGCTATCCACATCCAGAGAAAGAACTATGGAGTCTGAATGCAGATTGAAGCGTAATACTTTCTCTCTTTTTTATTTCTTGTGGTTTTTCCCTTTTGTTCTGATTCTTCTTTCAAAACATGACTAATGTGGAAATATGTTTAACATGATCGTACATGTATAGCCTACAGACTGCATGAGGTTTGGGGAAGCGGGAAGGGAAGGAAAGGGAAAATTTTGGAACTCAAAATCTTATAAAAGTAAATTTTGAAAACTAAAAATAAATATATATGAAATGCTTAATTTAAAAAAAGCTCTACTGAAGTGATACCAATATAAAGCCTTTCTTGATCCTCTCAGGTCCTAATTCCCCTTTCAACAACAACAAAAATGTACCTTGTACATAGTTCTGGTGGGGGGAGGGAGAGCGGGGAACTAAGGGAGACAAGGAGAAAAGAGAGAGAAACAGAGACAGAGACAGAGAGACAGAGACAGAGAGAAACAGAGAGAGACAGGGAGAGACAGAGAGAGGGAGAGAGGGAGGGAAGGAGAGAAAGAAAGGGAGGGAGGAAATGCAGAATCAGTAGCAGCAAGAACAAAAATTTTTTCACCCTTCAACAAATGAAAAAAGAGGACAATAATGTCTGAAAATCCTAGCATCCTCTAAGAGGCTCCAGAAAATTTCTCAGAGTAAACCTAATGTTGCTACAAGTGTCATGGGATGGGATGAAGAGAAATGATATTTCAACTACTATGAACAATATAAAAGGCGAGGTTCCATTTCAGCACCATGGACAGATAAACAATAAAATGGTCTCAGACAATTGGGACCTTGAATCCAAGATCTCTATCAACTTAGTGGAAGTGAAAAATCTCTAATATTCCTTCACCTATCTCTACTGAAAATTTTGTGAATTACCTGAAGAATGATACCAGAATGCCATATATTTTTTGACTTCACCAGTAGGTTTTAATTGTTGTGAAGACACAAATAAGGAAGTCCTTGCTCGAGTTTTTATTTACTTTGTTCCTTGCTAATACTTTAAACAGATGGTATCAATTCAAATGAAAATGAGGTATATAATGAATTTTATTAAGATTAACTTTCAACTGGGGTTTTGCTTTATTGTGCATACCACCAATAACTATGTAAACACCCAGTAAATAGACTGTATATGTGATACAATACAGTTATTCATGTTCTACCAATTATATTATAATTATGACCCAAGTTACCATGTAGTCTCAACAATAATTATCTGATATTTGCAATATTCAAGATGGGAGGGGCATCTCAGAAGGCGCAAGTAACTATTCAGTTGTTTTTAAATGGTACAATAACAACTGTTATTGCTGGGTAGTTTGATGCCCTAAAGATTAGTTGGTAATTATACTTGATTTTGCCACTAAGAAGAAAAATGACCCAGCATAAGAGATAACAGCCTAACTATATAATTGTTCTATATCTATACAGTAGGCTAATATCATGGAGGGGAAAAATTAACATAAACATTCATTGATTTTTTTGTTTTCCTAATGGGACACCTGCCTATATAGGTCTACCTAATTAGATAGACAGATACTTAATTTCATGCCTGGTATTAAAAGAACCATAAATGAAATTAAAAGGCCCATTTCCTGGCTTTCTTTTTACTACTTTAAGCATATTAGGCCTATCTAGTTCTCAGAAGTCCAACACTCAATCTCAACTCCTGTGGTAGACAGCAGTCATATTATTAGACTAAGTCCACTAATTGTCCAGATAATCATCTCATACCCACGCACTGAGCATCTGCTTTCCTATGTAAGTTACTATTTACCATTTGGGGGTAGGGATCCTGCAGTCCCCTCCCAGTCACATCATCTCCTTCGTGTTACAAGTTTCTCATACTTTGATTCCTGCCATATTTTGTTATACCTTTTGCAAGATGGTCCCATGAGATCTCATGAGGACACTGTTAGTATTTTTCCATCCAGCCCTCCTCGAGATATAAACCCTTTTCTGCCCTGGAGGGCATTGAATCACTAGCTAGTGGGATGTCAGTACAAATGTCTGCTCTCTTTTATTTTATTAATGCAACTCTTCATGCCATTGGTAATTGGGAATCTGGGGTTCAAGATGCATGTGATTGAATGGACTGCTGATTAAGGACCTGCTGTGGCTGAATCTACTAGTGAAAAAGGTTGCATGGGATACCTGCTCCTGTGCATCCTTTTGATAAATCTCACTTTACTACAAAAGTCTGAGTTTCCCACATAGTCACTTCTTGCACTTCTTAATTCAAAACCAAAGAGTGATTGACTTATCCATCAGTCTAATGCAGCTCCTCTTCATACTGCTCCCTAATTTCCATATTTTCCTTAAAACTCAAGTTGCTTAGGTATAATGTCTAATCCTCTTCTCTTCAACTATTTCTCTCTTAGATTAGTTATTTCTTACCATGACCTCCAACAAGGCCTTAATTTTCTCTGGATGAAATTCATTCACATATTTCTCATATATACATTATTAAAATGCAATAATTTCCTTCAAAGATACTTCCAGACCTCAAATTACATTATCAATCAATTAGCAAAATTATTCAGTACTGATTTAAAAATATAAAAGTAGATTAAAGAATATAAAAGTAAAAAATAAAAAAGGAACAGAATAGTCAAGGAAAAATCAGAAATAATTGAAATCAATAATCCAGTATTCAGTAAGTCTAAAAATTAAATTACCTGAAAAAATAATCCCTTACTTACTAGAGATGTTACTGGGAAAACTGGGAAAAAAAAGTCTGGCAGAATTAAGTTTAGACCAAAATCCTACACCATATCTCAAAATGGATAGGTGATTAAAGATCATGAAGAACACAAAGAAATATAAGAAAACATGTGAGCTGATTCAAAGAGAAGCAGGCAAAATTAGGAAAACAATATACCCAATAACTTTAATATATAAATGGGAAGCAAAACAAAAAGCCCCCCCCAAAAAATTAACAAAAATTTTAAATGACTATTTGGTCCCAAAGAAGAAATAAGGGAAGGTACCTCTCCCCTCTCCCTGCCATATTTGCACAAGTCAGGATTTAGAGGTATGGAAGTCTGAATATAATGTCAGATATTTTTCATATGTGAGTTAGGTTTTCTTAATTGGGGTTTTTTTCTCTTTGTAATTCTTTTTTAAAAAAAAATAACAGACAGCTCCCTTGGAGGAAAGAAAAAAAGGAAAAAAAAGAAATTTACATGATAACTTTGTCATATATTTGGAGGGAATAGCTAATTCAAATTGCAAAGGGTAGATTTGTAATTTCATGTGCAATCATCTATTTTATTTTACTGTGTTATGGAAATGCTTGTTTTTTTCCTCTGAATTTAAAATAAATTTTAAAAATAGAAAAATAAATGACAGCCAACAGCAGAGAGAGACAGAGAGAAAGATAGCTCCCTTGGAGGAGGAAAGCGAAGCACACACTGGGAAATGTGAGTTGCATGAAAACAAAAGATAACTATTCAAAATTATTTTAATAATAATAATTTCACCATATATTTCTGGTTCAGGAAAAGAGGATTATAATTAGGATCAGTCCTGGGGGAAAAATGGGAAACAATCAAAATTTGTTGAATGTAGATTTATAGTAAATATATGAGAAGGCTATTTTAGCAAGATGTCTAATTTAGCCTCAAACATATCTAAAATAGGAATTCTTCCATTATCACAGTGACAAATATAGGAAAAGGTTGATTATAGGCTTATGAAGATTAATTTCCAGGGCAACTGATCAGAAGAAGTCTTCTACTTGGGTACTCTTTGCCCCTCCTCTATTTGAACTCGCAGGTTCCTTTTTATCAAAACCTATTCTCAAATTACACTATGTTAATTTCTATATCTGTCAACTCACTTATCTTTCTCAGGCCTATTCCTATATTTATTCTTAGCTCTGACTGGAATTAAATGCTTTTGTCCATAGTTAAAAGTATTTCAAGCATCATTCGGGGGATGGAGGTAAGGAGCACTACGTGAGCTCAAATTATAGTAACTAATTACTCTCTTGCTAATGAGGTGACAGGTTCAAGTTAAACAGGTCACAGTTTCTTCCTTTTCTGATTTTTTAAAAGGAAATCCTTGTCTGAAAATAGCCACGTTGGTAATATTATGGATTAATCTTTACTGTCCTCACTTTCCCAAGTAGCTATTTCAAATTGTTATAAGTTTGCCAGCAACCTTTTCCAGAACTATCTATCTGATAACATAGAATTCTTGTTTCTAACAACTATGAGGTCTCTATTAGCCAGTTTGATAAAAACAAAACAAAACAGCTTCCTAGTTTTTTATTCAACTGATTAACTCCAACTGTTTTATTACCAAGCTTTTTAACTTAATAGTCTAAAGAGCATCCCATAAAATGCTTAATGAGTCCTTTCTTGGTGCCTTAAAAACTGGCAGGGTCTAATACACTTCAAAATTTGAGGAGAAGAAATTCTCATCCCCTTCTAGAGGAGCAGAAAGATCTTTCACTGTCATCAGATAAGAATTCCACATGCAAAAAATTATTAATGTCTACAGAAAAAGATTATAGAAAGACAAAAGGGAGAGTATGGGGGGGTTAGTAAATGTTTACCCACTGGATCTACAAAAATGCAAGACTACATTAACTTTAATCTGAATTATTAACATTTTCTCTATCACTTTCTTAAATCTAGACAATTAACAAAACAATACATCAAACCCCAATTTGTAGCATTTGCCAATGTCTGAGCTGTAAATGCTCATGCTGAAAATTTTACAATTAGCTCTTGCTAGCCAATGTGAACTGATTGCAGAGCACCCCTATTATAAGTCAATGCATCAAGGAGATACTGTGTGTAAAGACCAAATTATATAATATTTGTAAAGTATTTAGTATAATTCTTGGCACATAGTAAGTGCTTAAATAAATGCTTGTTTTCTTCTTTCTTTCCATAAATGAAGAGCTTTCTGAAGTTGAGGGTGGAGTAGGTAAGATTCCAAATTCTACTCCCATCTTATTGAATGACCTTAGATACGTCCTCTAACTTCTCTCAATTATGTTATAAGGATTAAATGGACAAATTAAATTAATGTGAGTTCTTCAAATATGCTACTATACAAATAAATTTTTAAAAAATAATTTTTCTCCATTACACATTAAAACAATTTTTTTAAACATTTTTAAGTTTTGAGTTAGAAATTCTATCCCACCCTCTCCTTCCCCCTTCCTGAGACAATAAGCAATCTGACATACATTATACATGTTCAATTGTGTAAAACATTTCCATATTATTCATTTTGAACAAGATAGGAAGGAAGGAAGGAAAGAAGGAAGGAAGGAAGGAGGGAGGGAGAGAGGAAAAAAGGAAGGAAGGAAGAAAGGAAGGAAGGGAGGATGGAAAGAAGGAAGGAAGAAAGGAAGGAAAGAAGGAAAGGAAGAAGGAAGGAAAGGAGGGAGGAAGGAAGGAAAGAAGGGAGGAAAGAAGGAAGGAAGGAAGGGAGAAAAGAAGGAAGGAAGGAAGGAAAAAAGGAAGGAAAGAAGTAAGGAAGGAAGGGAAAATAATGTTTCAGTCTGAATATCAGTTCTTTCTCTGAAGGTGGAGAGCATGTTTCATCATGAATCTTTTGGGATTGTCTTGGATCATTTATCATTTATAGATTTTAATTTAGTGTCAATGTGGTAGGTATCCATAGGAAAATGGATAGAGAAACACGGGTAAATTGAATAGATTAGATCGGGTTGAAAGGCAGTGCTTATGCCTGGTAAAAACAGATAGAAACATTCACTGTTCTCTAACCTCTCTATGCTTAGAATCCAGCACTTCCCTTTACCTGGAATACTCTCCTACTCCATCTTCACTTCTTGAACTCCTAAACAACCTTTAAAGTCCAACTCAAAAGTCACTTTCTTCAGGAAGCTTTTCTGGACGGTCCCAGTGGATGATAAGCTTCCCCTCTGATCTCACATAACACTCTGTAAGTATTGAATGCATTTATAATGTAGTATGGTGTATTATATGCGTTAGTGTCTCATCCTCCTACTGGACTGTAGGCTCCTTAAAAGCAGGGTCCTAATTTATCTATGTGATGTACTTCCCCTAGTGCCTAACACAGTAACTCTGCACACAGCAGGTATTTAATAAAGGTCATTAAAATTTTCCTTTTTGTTATTATAAATTTTATTATTTTTCCTTTTATAAATTTATAAATATATAATAAACATATAAAACATAAATTTTCCTTTTTATTATTATTGATAAACATCACCAAAAATATTTCTCTACAAAAAGAAAAGAAAGACTACATATGAAACTGTGAATCTGCACTACATTAAGCTTAGGATTTTTGTATTTAACATGGTGGTCTGCTTCCCCTTATAAACTTCTTCTGTCTTCTGTTTATTTTTTTAATGATTCATTGACACTTTTTTTCTCTTCCTTTTTTAGTATCACTATCACTACCACTTCCTTCCCCCTCCCAACTATCTCCACCCAAAAAAAGCCCTCCCTTATAAAATATGAGTATAGTCACACAAAATGAATCCTGGCATTGGTTGTATCTGAAAATGTGTATCTTATTCTGCAGCTCTGGTCCGCCATATCTTTGCCAAGAGGTAAGAAACATGGCTCATCATCAGTATTATGGAGTCATGACTGATCGTTGCATTGAACAAAGTTATCAAAAAAGATGTGCTTCTGATTAATAAAGAAATGTTGGGTTTTTAAAAACACTTTGAATTTTCCAAAGGCAAATGCAGCTCATTCTTTTCCTATTTTGGGTCCAGATCATTGACCAACTTCAGTGACTGTCTAATATGTATTAATGTACCAGCTCTGTAGGCTGTCCTTACAACAGCATGATCTAGACAACAGATTTTTTTTTTTTTTCTTTTTGGAGGGGGAAGGCAGGGTAATTGGGGCTAAGTGACATGCCCAAGGTCACATGGCTAGTGTTAAGTGTCTGAGGCCGGATTTAAACTCAGGTCTTTCTGACTCCAGGGCCAGCGCCATATTCGCTGTGCCACCTAGCTGCCCCTACAACAGATATTCTTCATTCAATTGGACAGGCTAAGAACCAGAAGGTTGGTCACTTGACAGTGAATTCTTTGACCATGGCAATAAATGAAGAGCAGCTTGGTGACACAGTGGATAGAGTGATGGGCCTGGAGTCAGGAAGACTCATCTTCCTGAGTTCAAATCCACTCTCCGCCACTTCCTAGCTATATGACCTTGGGCAAGTCACTTAACCCTGTTTGCCTCAGTTTCCTCATCTATAAAATGAGCTAGAGAAATAAATGTCAAACCACTCTAGTATCTTTGCCAAGAAAACCCCAAGGGGTCACAAAGAGTCAGACACGACTGAAAAATGACTCAACAACAACGCATATGAAACAGAAAAATATAAAATGGCCCTCAATTCTCGTTCATATAATGTAAAGAAATTTAGAAGAGAGGCCCCAGTGTATTGGTCAGACCTTGGAGGATTTATGGAAGATGTAGAAGAGAGTTAGGAGAAGAAGGTATGGATGAGCCATGTTCTGCATCATTAGAAGATTCTTATCATATTGGGGGGATCACAGTTTCATCCAAGCATTCAAATAGGACTTGGCCTAAT
The DNA here is from genome assembly GCA_028627135.1 of Pseudochirops cupreus. Classification (NCBI taxonomy): domain Eukaryota; kingdom Metazoa; phylum Chordata; class Mammalia; order Diprotodontia; family Pseudocheiridae; genus Pseudochirops; species Pseudochirops cupreus. The sequence goes on along the minus strand of CM053582.1, from coordinate 300,883,836 downwards.
GTTCTGAACTGTCAAAATCTTTTTGGATCCTAACTTTGTCATTCAGTGTAATAACCATCCCTCCTGGCTTGGTGTCATCTGAAAATTTGGTGCACATACCACCTTTATCTAAGTCACTGATAAAAAAATGTCAAAAAGCACAAAGCTAACCAGAAATCTGGGCGGGGGGGGGGGGGAAGGGAGGGCGCTGGGGAAGAGAGGCATGTGCATACTATGCCATTGTTCTTTACAAGAAAAGCATGAGAGATTCTGTTAACTACTTTGATAAAAACTTGGCAAAGTAAAACTACAGCATTCTCTCTATATATGTCTAATAAAATGGGAATGAGGTTAGTGGGGCATGGCCTGGTTTTTAAATTTTATTTTATTTATGCCTTCTGGTTGTATACCACAGTCCTTTCCAAATATAGCCTTTCATTCCCTCCTCTCTCCCTAACCCAATGAACTTTACTCAGCAACAAAGAAAAACATGCTGTACTTAAATTTTTATCCTGAATTTATCAAATGCCAAAAAAAAATGAACCACATCATATGCCACATATTGGCTTAGAACAGAAAAGAGTACTTGAAACTGCAAGCATTTTTTTTTTTAAATCGTATGGTGAGTTCAAGCTGTAGCTTTCTTCCCTGCCCTGGTATTCACATGTTGTTTGGTTATGTTTCAGTTGTGTGTGACTGTTAGTGATCCCATTTGGGGTTTTCCTGACAGAGATACTAGAGTGATTTGCCACTTTTTTCTCCAGCTCATTTTACAGATGAGGAAATTGAGGCAAACAGTGCTAAGTGACTTCCCCAGGGTCATATAGCTAGGAGGTGTCTGAGACTGGATTTGAACTCAGGTCCTCCTGACTCCACTGTGCCACCTTGGCATGCCCATATACTTTGCGGCCTTAGATGAAAATGTTGGTTCCTATCCCCAGAACATGCTCAAGTTGATTATAAAACTTATCCAGAGGTAAATCTAGCTCATAATCTGTTCTACCATTTCCCAATTACACATAAAAATTTTAATATTCATTTTTTAAAATTAATATTGTATTTTCCTTCAATTGCATTATAAACAATATTTAATATTCATTTTTTAAAATTTGAGTTCCAAATTCTCTTCATCCATTCCTCCTTTCCCCTACCCCCCACCCCCACCCTGTATTGAGAAGACAAGCAATTTTATACAGGTCATACATGTGCAGTCATACAAAACATATTTCCCCATTGCTCATGTAAAAGAAAACACAGACAAAAAACACCCAGAAAAATAAAGAAAGCAAAAGAAAAAGCTTGCTTCAATCTGCATTCAGACTCCATCAGGTCTTTCTCTGAAGATGAGCAGCATTTTTCATCATAAGTCCTTCAGAATTGTCTTGAATTGTATTGCTGAGACATTCACAGTTGATCATTGTATAGTACTACTGTTAATGTGTATGATGTTTTCTTGGCTCTCTTCATTTCACTTCGCTTCAATTCATGTAAGTCTTTCTAGGTTTTTCTGAGAGCATCCTGTTCATCATTTCTTATAGCACAACAGTATTCCATCATAATCATATACAATGTTCAGGCATTCCTTAATTGATAGACATCGCCTCAATTTCTAATTCTTTGCCATCATTAAAAGAGCTTCTATAAATATTTTTGTACATCTAATTCCTTTTCCTTTTTAAAAAAATTATCTTGAGATATAGACCTGGTAATGCTATTGCTAAATTGAAGAGTATGCATGGGTTTTGTAGCCTTTTGGGCACAGTTTCAACTTGTTCTCCAGAATGGCTGGATCAGTTCATGACTCCACCAACATTGCATTAGTGTCCTAATTTTCCCACATCTCCTCCAACATTTGTCATTTTCCTTTTCAGTCATGTTAGTCAATCTGATTGGTATCGGGTCATTTTAATTTTCATTTCTCCAATCAATAGTGATTTAAAGCATTTTTCATAGGACTATAGACAGCTTTGATTTCTTTGTCTAAAACCTGCCTGTTCAAATAAGGACCACTTGTTCTTATCAGGAAACAAGATCAAACGAGACAACAAGGAGGAGATGGTATGGGAAGATGCTTGAATGATATGAAATAAGAATGAAGAGGGGAAAAGAAGTTCTTGATGAATGTCTTCATTGTTTTCAGTGAAATACAGCATGACATTCTTAGCAAGAGTATGTAGGAAGGGGATGCCATGGGAGGCTTGACAGGTGATGAAAAGGGTTGGAATGGCCAATGTGTTGAGAGAGGTGAACTGACTTAGGGAGGTGTAAATGGATTGCTGCAGGAAATCAAGACTTGGATATGGCAGCCACCTTAGGCTCCATTAAGAAAGGCAGAGTATCCAGGACCAGGAAGGAAATAATTCTGCTATACTCTACTCTGGTCAGACCAGAGCTGGGCCATTCACTTCCGGAAGCCATACTTTTAGGATGACCTTGATAAACTTGAGAATAGCCAGTAGAGTCACCAGGATGGTGAAGGAACTCAAGATATTGCCAAAGAAGGATCAGTTAAAGGCACGTATATACACAGTATAGAACCTGGAGAGCAAGTAATAACCATAAGAGCTATGAAATAAAATTCTGTCTAACACAGCTTAGCTGAATCACGGTAATCAGCTGAGTTTGATTTAATTCTTGTTCTTAAAGGATCACAGAGTTAGAAAGGATCTTAACAACCTTCTTCTCCAACAACCTTATTTTATAAATGAGGAGCTTGATGCCATACTGGCAAATCTAGGAAGAAGAGGACAGAGCTGGCACCAAACAACACAATTAACTGGCACTGGACAGTTCTCGTTATTTTGTCATCTGATAACTTTACCCTATTATATAATTTCTGAATTTGTACACATTCTTTCCTTCTGTAAATAAATCTTAGAAAATATTCTATTGTTGTTTAGAATGTGTAACCACAGATGTAAGAAGAGAAAGAAGGAAATAGGTGGCAGATGGGCCCATGAAGCGGCACAGTGGATAGAGTGCTAAACCTAGACTCAGGAAGACCTGAGTTCAAATTCCAACTCATATATTCATACTCATACCATTAGCAAGTCACTTAATCTCACTGATTCTCAGTTTTCTTACCTGTGCAACGAGAATGATAATAGTGCCTACTTTGCAGTGTGTAAGATAAATAAACACAATACACAGAAGGGCTGCTAGCACAAGTTCACTCTTGATCTGGTCAGACAGAAAAGACACTAAGAAGAGGCTAATAATCTTACTTTATTCTAGTCTAGTTTTCTCAGAAGAGGATTGCTGATAATGGGAGGACAAACTCATCATTCCCTAATCACCCTTCTCACAGGGGTGGGCTAGAAAGGAGGGCAACTACCCCTACATCTCAATGGGGTCAGTAAAGACACACACAACTTGTGCATCCCCTAAATCCCCTCAAGCCTCAATAGGGAACAGTTGAGGAGAACACAAATTCCCCCCAAGCCTTGATGGGAAACCATCAAGCCACGCACAGCATCTGTGCACTCCACCCTAAGGTTCCCCATTCACTGACCAATGACCACTTGTTTTATAGGGATAACAGACAAAGAAGGCATATTGACAGCAACAGTCTCACAGGTTTGCATCACCCCATCCCTGTATCTCACTACACAGTCGCAGTGGATGTTTATATTATTTATCATTATATAATGTTGCGCAAGCGTGGTGGAGATGTTCTGAACCATAACTATGGGAACTCACATGTAATACCCGGGAATGAGAGATTGTTATAGCTATAGATCCTGGGAAATTGAACTCTAAGAAATAATAACAAAAATCCACTCTACACACACTAAAATGCTCCTTACTTACACTAAAATCCACCTTCCTTACACAGTGTTATTGTCATGAACAAAGGAGATAATATATGTGAAGGGGTTTTTTTTGCAAGGCACTATATAAATGCCAGCTATCATCATCATCACCAATCATCATCATCAATCATCATCATCATCATCATCATCATCATCATGGGGTAGCTAGGTGGCACAGTGGATAGAATGCCAGGCTTAGAGTCAGAAAGACTCTTCTTCCTGAGTTCAAATCTGGCCTCTGACACTTACTATCTGTGTCACCCTGGGCAAGTTGCTTAACTCTGTCTGCCTCAGTTTCCTCATCCATAAAAGGAGCTAGAGAAGGAAATGGAAAACTGCTGTAGCATCTTTGTCAAGAAAACCCTAAATGGGCTCACAAAGAATCAGACATCACTGAAATGACTGAACAACAACATCCTTATCATACTGAGTACAAGGGTACATTGGTGGCAGCAGATGGGAGATTGAGTAATTTAGAGTAATTTAGGAATCAAGTGTGGCAGATCATAGAATCTTAGATTTGAAGAGATATTCAGAGATCATTTAGTCTGTCCCCCTAATTTAGTGGAGAAAATTGAGGCCCAGTGACTTATGGTCCAGTAATTGAGGTTTAGTGACTGACTCAAGGTTATATAGGTGGTAAGTATCCAAGGTGAGATCTGAAAACATGTGTTTTTCATGTTTTCACATGTATAGTTGATATACTGTTTGCTTTCTCAATATGTGGGACTGGGTGAGAGAGACCTCAAACATTTTTTAATGGTATTAACAATAAATTTAGTATTAAAGAAAAAAAAATCCCACTGTCTCTGACTATTGTGGGACAGTCTCTCACTTCAGACTCCCAAGCCAGTCCTCTTTCCACTTTATACTGAATGGGCTTTAGAGGAGCATGTATGTCAAATTCTATAAATAGAATCAAGATTAAGACTTGAATACAATAACAATGCCAGCCAATAGCTCCCTGGATGTAATAACGATAAACTTATGGTGAACTGACATGGGGGGGGGGGGCGGTGGGGAACGGGGAATGCAGGAGAGCACACATGGGTAAGATTCTCTAATTACTTTTTTCTTTGAATTGACCTCAGCTGATCTATCCATTGCCCTCATTCAGTGCTAAATAGTGATTCATCAGCTTGGTCTCCTTCTGACTGTCAGGTTTACTTAATCAGCTGTGGCATCTTGCTTCTCACGTTGGAGTCCTTTCCAGGAAAGCTGTAACTGGCAAACACAAACAAGGCTGTGGTTGATCGTTTGGTGTTTTTAGGACATAGCTCCACCTGCCAATTGTGAAAATCTAAGTCGTCTTGGCTGTCATGGCTGATTGATTGAAGCCCTTTTAAATGCTCAGACAGAGGTTCAGGCATCCATTTCTTGGCCTATTTCCTGAAACGACAGGACTTCAACAGGCATGTTTGGGGGGTCAGACTGCCCCTTCCCCCAATTAAGAATGGTCACTGAATAAAGATTTGTGGATAGGTTACCTTTTCTTCTTCACATAGGGAATTCCAGTCCACTCACCTTTGCAAAAAGCTAACCGTTTGACTAGAGGAAACGGTAAGGTGCTGGCTCTGAAACAAGAAGCCCTGGCTCTGGAGCCATAAGACCTTTAAATCTGCTTCTGCTGATTAATACCCATGTAACAATGGGCCAGTCACTTAATCTCTTTGAACAAGCCATAGTTTCCTTATCTGTAAAATAAGGAAGTTGAACTTTGTTAGATGAGGTCTTTTCCAGCTCTCAATCTATAAGCCTCCATGACTTTGAGCAAATCAGGTTACCTCTCTAGCCTCAGTTTCCTTATATGTAAAATGAGCCCTTTGGTTTAGATGACTTGTAGGGCTTCCTTCCAGCACTAAGGCTATGAGCACAAGCCTTCCAGTTCAATATACATCCCTATGGCAGGTATAGAGCAAATCTATATTATTATAAGATATTTTTAAACTTTTTTATGGAGGACACTGACATCCCTTTATAGTATGTGCCACAAAAGACTAAAGCAGAAGAATCATGATCTGATATAGATTAAAAAACATTTGTCTCATCAATTTAGCAAAGAAGAAGCAAGCAGTCACAAGAAGGCGGTAGGTCAAATCTTTTCATTAGTTTAACATTTTTCATTCTCTGTTAGTCAAAGGCAGTAGCACATGCTTAAATTCTATGACTCAAGAAAACATTTCAGAAATTGTCATTTAAAAATGTATTTATTTTATTCTGAACTTCTGAACAACAATTTCCATAACACAGTAGAATAGAAAAAAAGATGATTTTACATGAAACTATAAATCTATTATGTAGAATTTGCTATTCCTTTTAAATATTGTAAGTAAGATGCATTTCAGTGTGTGTAAGGTAGATTTTTGTTATTCTTTCTTACAGTTTAGTTTCCCAGGATTCATGACCATAACAATCCCTATTTCCTAGACTCATGACTTGTAAACATTTCCACCATACTTGTACAGCATTATATAATGACAAATAATATAAATATTTGTGCTTAAAATTGTAAATTGAAATGACGAGTCTTAACAAAGTGACCACAGAGTCCGAATTAAAAGTTTTAAGGAGCTTTAATTTACCAGCTGGGGCTACTCCATGCCAATTCAAAGAGGGAGCAGCCCCAAGTTCGAGAGTGAAGAGCCTTTTATATAGTTTTTTTGGTTTATGTATCTAACTAATACAATTTGGTTACTAAGCAGGTTACCATATAGATGCAAGCAAGCTGTTACTAAGGCGGGGGGGGGGGGGGGGGGGGGGGGGGG
>CM053582.1:300840645-300876780 GCA_028627135.1 Pseudochirops cupreus | reverse complement strand
TGTATATGTGTGTATATATGTGTGTGTGTGTGTATATATATATATATATATATAAATAACCATTCTATCCATATTTTTATTTATCAGTTCTTTCTCTTTTTTTCCCCTACTATAAATTGATTTAAGATGAAACAGAAAATACTCCCTACATACAGTGACAGTAACCTCTGCCCACATGGTCCCTTATTTAGGGCAGCAGCTGCTTGGGCCATATTTTTGTTTATTATCTAAGTTGGAAAGACAGTGTGGTAGAGTGGATAGAGAACTGACGTCAGGATCAGGAAGACTGGTTCATGTTGGTAAACAAGGTTTCCTTACTGGGAGTTCCCTAAACAAATTAAATAATGGGCCTGGTCAAAAAATTAAATTAAATTTAACATAAAATTTAGGTTCAGTTTTCACTACCCACATATGCATCTAACCTCCTAAGAACGCTTTATTTTATGTGTCAGTATGGAAAGACAGAGAAGAACTTAAACAGTTTATTCCTAGGCAGAGTTATTGTCCCTAGAAACCAAGCATTGCTCAAGCCATATCTGGGTTACCATGTTCAGTCCCAAGCACCACAGGTTAAGAAGGACATGATAAGCTGGAGAGTATCCAGATGAAAACAGTATGAGGCTTGATTAATTTAAAGAACTGGGGATCTGGGGGCTGGAAAAGAAAAGACTCAGAGATGTGATCCATGATGGTGTCTTCAAGTATTTCACAAGTTGTCGCATAGAAGAGCGATTAACCTTGAACTGCTTAGCCCCAAAGGGCATAACTACAAACAATAGGTAGAAGTGGCATAGAGGCAAAACTAGACTTGAGGTCAGGAAAATATTCTAATAATTAGAGCTATTCAAGAGTGTAATAGGATGCCCCATGAGCCAGTAGGTCTCCCTTCATTGGAAGTCTTCAAGCAGAAGCTGTTCATGCATTCATCAGATATGCTGTGTTGTTGTCTGACTCTTCATGACCCTAGTTGGGGTTTTCTGGGCAAAGATACTGGAGTGGTTTGCCATTTCCTTCTCCAGTTCCTTTTACAGATGAGGAAACTAAAGCAAACAGGGTTAAGTGACTTACCTAGGGTCACATAGCTGGGAAGTACCTGAGGCTGGATTTTGAATTCAGGTCTTCCTGACTCCAGACCTGGCACTCTATCTACTGTGTCTCCTAGCTGACATGTTGTAGGAGGATTCTTATCCAAATTTGGGTTGGACTAGACGGCCTCTGCATTTCCTTCCAAATTTTATTTCTCTGATTGTATGAAGGGCCACGGGACCCAATAAAGGGCTCTTGCCTCTAACCAGCCCCATCACCACAAGGTGTATCTCTTGCACATGAAGTGGGAACAGACGGTCTATATCCATCATGGCCTAAAGACATACCAGCAATCAATGAACCATTTGTATTTAGTCAGAAGATTTATATATTTATATATAAAATATTCATATAAATGTATGTAAATATATTTATATATAAACATACGTAACTATATTTATGTATTTATCCTCAGCCCTAACCCCCACAAACCTCTCACCATGGAAAGAAAAGAGCATACATAAGAGGCCAAACACTGATCCTCTAAGTTTCATAGGAGAAAAAAGAGGTTGATAGGCTGGAGGTGTGAAACAACCATGGCAGTGCTCTAGGTGAGTGCCTGAGACTTGGTTGTTATGGTAGAAAATACACACAAATGGAGAGATCCTTCAGAGAAAGGCATTGGTGAAGGAGGAGGGAAATGGAAGTAGACAATTGTTAGTTAAATGTCTAGTCACCATCACTGATCTTCAACAAACAAAACGCTATTTTTTTATTGTTCAGGCATTCCCATTGGGTAGCGTGAATCACGCTTCCGTAGAATCCTAGAAGGACAAAGCTTTCCAGGTCCCTTAATCCAATTCCTTCATTTTCTAGAATAGAAAACTAGGCCTCAAAAAGGGAAACTATCTTTCTCAATGTCACATAGCTAATTAGTGTTCATGGAACTCAGACTAAAACTCAGGTCATGTCACCCCCAGTTCATGGCTCTTCCCATGATGCCATTCTGTCAGTGCTCCAGTAAAATCTAAAATAAATCAGCGGCATTCATAGACATAAACTGCTGTTTCAGAAGTCTAAAGAAATTCATTCTCAGAAGAGAAAACTCATTTACTCAGAGCAGGAATACAAGCTGCTAACTTCAAAAAGAATAGTGCTGGAGACCAATTCCCATTCAGTTGTGGAATAATTCACATAGAGAGGTCAGAAGTAAGGCAAATGTGCTTACGGGGCAAAGCCATTTCATGGTTTCCCTTGGCTTTCCACTTTTTTGCTTTACAACTGATTAACAGCTAATGAGCCATTCTCTCAGTTTCTCTTCTTTTTTTAAAAAAATCTTATTCCTTAGTTTCATTAACTTCCCAGACCCAGTATTTACAACAGCCTGCCTAATTTCAGGGAATAATTTCACTGATTCACTGGGGCAATTCATTCAATTTCAACTATGATCTCAGGGCTGATTTTATAAAAAGCCTTGAGTGATGTAATGGAAAAACCACTGTCCCCTGCATCAGAAGGACTCCTCAGTTCAAGCGTTGGCTGTGCCACTTATCAGCGGTGGGACCAGGGGCAAGTCATTTAAAGCTCTCCATGGAACCTCTCGATTTCCTCATCTGCAAAGTGTCAGTAACACCTCCCCTGCCTGTCTGATAGAATTGTAAAGACCATCAATTCAAAAGAAATGTGCCTGATGTTGAAGAACTGTCTCTGGGCCCACAGGGTCTCAGGCAAATGCACCCGTTCCCTCTCTCTACAGAGCTGGTATTCTTTGGCCCCAGGTTCTGGACAGTGGAACACTTTATAGAGTGCTGGGCCTGGAGTTAGGGAGACTAAGTTCAAATTGAAACTCAGACATTCACTAGCTGTGTGAGCCTCAGCAAGTCACTTAACCTCTGCCTCAGTTTCCTCATCTGTAAAACGGGGATGACAATAGCACCTATTTTCCAATGTTGTTATAAATCACTTAGCACATTGTCTGGCACACAATAAGTACTATATAAATGTTAGTTATTATTATTATTATTATTAATTAGGACTGGATGCAGTCCAGAGGAGGCTGGCCTCTAAAGAGGTAGCTAAGCTGCCTTTCCTCATGCTTTTCAGTTAAATTCAAACCCTGGCATCTTGGTGGGCAATCTAATTATATTTTAGATTTAGGCTCACATCTAAAAGCCTAGACTCACATCTAAGGTTTCATCAAAAAGGAGGCAGAGAAAAGTATTATTTTAAAGCAGGCATAATACAGGTACTTATTTTCTACATGTGAGATGAAAAAAACAAAAACAAAAACACCTCTCACAAGTATGCACTGACAGTAAGACATAATGCAAGATTCAATAACAGCTTATAACTAAGTTATACTCCCTTAGGAGGCTAATACTTAAACCTCAACAGAATATATAACAGTTTCTAGGGTTTCTGATAATGGGTAGACTTCATCTTGACTCTACACTGTCCAACTCCCCCTACATCTGTACTAGTAAAATGGCCAGACTCCAGCCAATCGGGCTTCCCCTACCAGCAATTTGTTCCTCTTATTGGACCCAGAACCTTCAGTCCTCTTAAACTCACAAACTGATTTAAGGTCACCTGCAAGGACATAATAACCCATCTTGAGGATGATGTTTGATCTTCTATACTGATAAAGTAATACAAAACAGAAAAGGCAGCCAGGGGTCCATGGGCAAGTTCACCTCAATTGATCATTAAGCATTTATTAAACACCTACTATGTGTACCTACCTACTGGGCTACATACTGAGAATAAAAAGAAATGTAAAAAAACAGTCCATGTTCTTAAGGAGTTCACAGTCTAATGGGGGAGAGACATGCAAACAAGCTATATATGGGACGAATTGGAAATAATCAACAGAGGGGGAAAACACTAGAATTAAGAAAGGCCTCCAGTATTAGGTGGGACTTTCGCTGAGACTTGGAGGAAGTCAAAGAGATCAGTAGTCAGAGTGGAAGAGGGAGCATTCCAGGCATGGGGGCAGCCAGAGAGAATGCCCAGAGCCAAGAGTCTTGTTCTGGCGACAACCACCGTTCCCATGTGGTCAATAAACAGAACCAAGAAGAGCAGCTCTGAGCATGATCCATGGAATGGTCCTCCTTACACATGTAAAGGGCTTTACTGATGATGAATCATGATTCCTACCTCTTGGCAGGGATGTGATTGATTAGAGAAGCAGGATGAGACATATTTTTAGGCATGGTCAATGTTCCTTTGTTGTGTTTGACTATACTTATTTGTTACAAAGCAGAGCTTCTGGGGTGGAGGGAGTGGGAGTAGGGAAGCAAGTTAATAAAAATAATAGTGATACAAAAGAAAAGAAAGAAAAGTAGTGAGGAACGCTGAAAGAAAGTTATAGCATTTTCCAGTAGAAGAAAGAGGCAGTAGGCAACAGATGGCTGTGATGGAAGCAATGGTAATGTGGCAAAGCATGGAGAACCACTCATAATCATGACTGCAGTAATGGGAAACCAGAACATTTGGGGAAGAGAGGAAAACTGGGACCAATGCCTCAATAACTCTAGATGTGGTGTGTTCCAGTAGGAATAAGGCTGAACCATAGCCCTTTCCACCAACAATTTTTGGGGAGGTGGTTGCCTGAGGACGTAGGAATAAAATGTTTCATTAGTCTTCCTTTCTTTCTCTCCTTATCTTTCTTTTTCTTTCTTCTTTACTTACATACATCCAGTGGACCACATGGGCCCACAACATTCCCAGTTCCTGTATGGGCCCAACCAAATTAAAATGTGTAATTGGGAAATATTTGACAAAATAAAATATAATAGAACATATATGAATGTAATGGAAGACTACTGTGGTATAAGAAATGAGGAGTGGACAGACTTTATAATAACCTGGAGAGACTTATATAAACTGATGCTGAGTGAGGGGAACAGAACTAGGAGGACTTTGTACACAATTACAGATACATCGTATCTGTGATGACTGACTTTTATGGGCTGGGCTCCTCTCAGCAGTGCAAGGCTTTAAGAAAACTCCCAAGGACTCTTGATGGAAAAGGCTCTCCACATGCAGATTGAAGCAAACTACTTGGTCTCTATCTTTTTTGTTTTGTTTTGTTCCTTCTTTCCCATTGTTCATTCCATTGGTTATAATTCTTCTTCACAACTTGACTAATGTTTAATGTGAAGGTATTTGTAGAACCTATACTGGCTGCATGCCACCATAGGCGGGCAGGGGGAGGAGAGGGAGAGGGAGAAAATTTAGAATTCAAAAGCTTGTGGAACTGAATGTTGTAAACTAAAAGTTAATTAATTAATTAATTAAATTTTAAATATACAATAGAACATAGACAATGTTAATATGTGGTTTTCTAAGTCAGTATGTATACATAGGGATCCTTATGTACAGTTTAAAGGCCCAGTTTCTATTTGACACTACTGATCTAGCCCAACTCTCTCATTTTACAAATGAGGAAACTGAGACCTAAAAGGTATAAATGACTTCTCCAAGGTCACACAGCTATTTACAGAATCAGAACCCAAGCCCAAGTCTTCTCATTCTAAATCCAGCATCCTTTCCACTACACTGGCCATGAAAGGCTTGGCAATCAGCTTTTGCCTAGGCCATGGGTGAGGAACCTGTGGCCTTGAGGTCACATGTGGTCCTCTAGGGCCTCATAGTGTGGCCCTTTGACTCAATCCAAACTAGTTCTATGAGGTCTGGATTCAGTTAAAAGGCTGCACTTGAGGACCTAGAGGGCCACATGTGACCTCGAGGCTGCAGGTTCCCTATCCCTGGCTTAGAACAATGCTAGAAGTTTATGGAGCAGGATTTGATTCTAAATTATAAAACATGGAAATGTCTTTCCAGATATTACTTGTCCAACAGTCTACTTTTCTACTCTCTATCATCTATCATAACATATCTCCAAACCAGTATTTCATAATTTTTGTTTAGAGGTAGGCTATTCCTATAACAAACATAGAGCTCCTTGATTTATTTTGGAAATACTGCTTATCTGCCAGTGATACTATCCACACTTGCCACTTCATACTAATTACAGCTATTAAGTTTTCATGGCCCTATCAAAAAGAGCAGCTCGTTAACTTTAATTATTTTTGAAATGCAACGGAATAGAGACATAGTGAAACTAGCAGGTGGCAGAGGGTCATAGCGGCAGAAATTAAATAACAAATGAGTGGAGTTCTTTTTAAGTTAGGGTATACTTTTGTGCTATGTTTACGCTGCTCTGTATTAGCAGGGCTTCTTCATCGAGGACAGGGGTGGGGAACCTGCAGCCTTGAGGCGCGCTGCAGGTTCCCCACCCCTGACCTGGCAGTTCTTTGTACCAATGAAATCACAAGTACAGTCCCTGACCCTGTCCCTAGTAACCCAAATGAATGGGTTGATCCAAGGTCAAGGAATCTTGGGTCTCAGTCTCTGGTCTTAGGCTGAGTACTTATTTCATTAATTCTTTTCTGAAATCTTCTGTACTAGATCTGTATATGAAACACTTCTAGCCTGTCTATTGCCATATTCAGCTGGTGCCCTAGTTCACATGACTGCAGACAGAAGTTGGCATTTAAAAGCTTAACTAGAAACTCCCCTTCTATTGCAAACAAAAGTCTCTCTATTGTGCCTGGTGTCTTACTAGTTTTTCACAACCACTAAATAAGAACATACAGTACTATGTTTCTCTAAGCTTGTCGGTCTGTTCTACTTTTTCTTAAAAAATAAAAGCTTCTTGAATTAACACAAATATATAAAACTAAGAGCTCTTCTCTGATACATTGTCAAAGGACACTGTGAGTTTTCAAGAGAACTGAAAACTAGTAATAACCACATGAAAGGCTGCTCTGTCACTAGCAATAAAAGATCTGGAAATTAAAACATTTCAGAGGTTTCACCTTGCACCTAATATATCAGTAAATAAGATGAAAAGCAGAAATAGGCCATATAAAAACAATTCTAGAAAAACAGGTATACTAACATACCATTGGTGAAGATGTAAATTGGTCCAAACATTGCAAAAAACAATTTGAAGGTATGCAAAAAAAAAAAGACTACTGTAAATCCTTTGATCCAAAGAGCCCGCTGCTAGCACATAATTCAAAGAGATAAAACACATTAAGTTTCCATTTATACCAAAATATTCATGAGAGTACTTTTGTGCTAACAAAGCATTGGAAATAGGTAAGTGTCCATCAATTGCGGTACATAAACGTAATGAAATATTACCATAAACAGAAAGAATTCACAGACACACACACACACACACACACACACACACACACACACACGGAGAAGGGCTTACATGATGAACTGATGCGGAGTTAAGTAAACAACCAGAAAAAAATTACCTAAACAATCTAATGACTACAACTGTGTAAATTTAAAAAGAAAATAAATTGGAATGTTTTGAAATCCTAATAACCAATCATGACCCCAGGGAAAAGTAGAAGAAACATACTTTCTTTTCTTTTTGAGGAATAAGATCTCTATACAAATTCCTGGGCAGTGGCCTTGGGTTTGACCAAATGGTCTGGGGCCCAGAAAACATAGGACTAACCGATCAAAGGCTCTCCACTTTTGGGTCAGGACCAATGGAGGAATTTTGCTGATGCCTCCCACTGAATATAGTTGTTTATGGAGCACGTCAGCGTGCCTTAGAGACATATGCTAAAAAATAAATTTCTTTTTTTAAAGTTTACAAACCAGTTTGGAGCCGTTGCAAGAGCCACAAAGGTTGGGGAGTGGGTCCGATGCCAATCTGGACATTCAGGTGGTCCATGTTGTGTCCAGGACAGGACCTCTCAAGAAGTACAAGACAGCTTTTCCTGACCCAAGTAGCCTTCGATCTGTTACCCAACTGGTAAAAGGAACTCCCCCATCTCAGGGTAGGAGAGTTGCCCTACTTATGAACATTTGCATCAAAATGCATCTAGATGCCTGGGTCAGGCATCCTTCCTCCCAGAAGCCATGCCTGTGATAAATCAGTGGGAGCCTGGAGAGGGGAAGGGCTCCCTTTTCCAGCAATTTCTTGGATCCAGTCTCCAGGAAGATTTACCTGATAAGAAAGGACTGTTACGGGGTGGCTAGGTGGCACAGTGAATAGAGCACTGGCTCTGGAGTCAGGAGGACTTGAGTTCAAATTCGGCCTCAGACACTTGATACACTTACTAGCCATGTGACTTTGGACAAGTCACTTAACCCCAATTGCCCTCCAAAAAGCAAAAGAGAGAAAAAAAAAAGGACTGTTAGTAGACATAGGCTGTTCCTCCCTAGCTATTCCTTACTTCTTCCCCAGCACAGAGTTGCTTTGGGTTCAAGGTCTTTGCCCTCTAGGAGGGCTCCATGGAGAAGTAGCTCAGACCCCCTCAACTGGCAGGCTTCCTTTCCCTTAGAATGGTTAAGTGAACACCTTCCCAGAAAGAGGTTAGGGGACAAAAGGACAGTATTGTGGGGAGTCATCTTGATTTCTAATAGCATGGAAGAGGTGAGACTGTTGCTATTTTATTATGGTGGGTGTGCATTTACCTGGAAGAAAGGAGAGCCCTTAATTGACTTAGTGGTAATTCTGAGTCAATGGATGAGGGTGATGGAAAGTCTTAATTTAACTCCTATTTTGGTCACTGTAGAAGAAAGGGGTTGAAACCTCTAAGGGAGAAAAGATTTTACATCATTCCCCTCATATAAGTCTTAGGGAGGGGGAGGTTTTCACAGGTGGGTCAGGGAATACTGAGGGGTTGGGAGAGAACAGGGAGAGCCTTGGTAGTAACTTAGATCCTGGGATAGGTTGCATGTAAGAGGCTTATAACCTCTCAGTCACTTTACTACAGATACCCAGTGACTTGTGAGTGCCTTGTTTTGTCCCAATATCAAACCTGAACTAAGAGGGCATTGGCTTCAGAGCTGAACCAAAACCAACCCTCTAAACAGGCATGGCACCTGCACTTAAGGAAGAATTGCTCTTCAACAAGTTACTGCCATGCCCCATTCAATAAACTCCAATGGTTTTCTATCTCCTCCAGAATAAAATGTAAAATCTTTTGTTTGATATTCAAAGTCCTTCACAACCAGGCTTCCTCCTATCTTTCCAGTATTCTTACACTATACTCCCTGTCAACGACACTGGGCTTCCTGATCTTCTTTTACAAAACACTTTATCATCTACAGACTCTGGCATTTTCACTGGCTCCATCCCCAGCACTTAGAACAGTACATGACATACAGTAGGTGTTTATTAAATGCCTGCTTGCTTGATTGCACAGAGGAAACAGCATGAGCATGGCATTTACCCCCAGTTCTCTGTAGGCTCCCCCAGCTTTCATTGCATGGTTCCTAAAAGCTAAGAGCTCTGTCTCCAGCTGCTGAATGTGCCAGCCCAATTTATTTCCATTCTGACTATGCTGGCAGCCCACTTTCTAGAGCACAGTCAATGACAACCAATCCAATGCTGGCCTTGGCTCTTTCCTGACCCTCTGGCACCCACTGAGAGGACTCCCTAAACATGACTGGGAGGGTTCTGGTGACAGAGGGTCAGGCAGTATCCTGACATTCAATTAGACCACCATCCTCCTCCTCTGTATTTGCAGGGCTGTTCTCCCAACTCTACTACAATGAAAGTCATGAGGGCATCTTACATTCCAACCTGCCAAGACTGCACCTAATGCAGACACGGCTGTAAAGCCCCTCTTAGTTCAGGCTCAATGCTAAGATGAAATGAAAAACTTGAAAGTGCTTTTAATGTTTAAAGAAATATTTCATGGGGGTGGCTAGGTGGCACAGTGAATAGAGCACTGGCCCTGGAGTCAGGAGGACCTGAGTTCAAATCCGGCCTCAGGTCCTTAACACTTAGTAGCCATGTCACCTTGGGCAAGTCACTTAACCCCAATTGCCCTTCCTTCCCCCCTCCAAAAAGCAACCAAAAAAAATTTTTTTTTTAAAAGAAATACTGAATGGAGGAAATTTCCTTTGCCCAACATAGCAAGAATATTAGCTTCTCTGGACCTGGCCCCCCTTGTCTCCATCAGGAAACTCATCTGGTCACCAGGGTATAGGGACTTACATGCTCAAGGGTACCCATCAAGTCCGAGGGGCAGTCACAACATGAGGTTGGGACCTTTTATGCCCCTAGACCAGGGAAGCTGGGGCCAATCAGGTTGCATGAGGGGAGGAAGCTAGCGAAGTTACATCAGGAAATGACTGGTCCTACCACATTGGGCTCCAGGTATCCCATGCCTGCTACAGGCAAATTAACTCTAATAGCTTCAGTTGAGGTCTGATGGCAACAAAGTTCATGGTCTGTAAAGGGGTCTCTCAATGTAATTGATTCACTGGATGTTCAACCTTCAGCACTAGCAAATCTGCCTGTAGGCTATACATCTACACATCTATACAGACATCTATACATCTATACAGACATGTAGATGATGGCCAAGTTCAGCCTACTGAAAAATAATTCCCAGGGGATCTGGTATTGGTTGAGCTGCCAAGCAGTCTGGAGGTGCTGTAGGTTCTTCTGGTTGTCACTGACAATGATAAGAGGCAACACTCCCTTACCTCAAATGTGACAATGACTGCAAGAAGCTCGCTCCTTCAAGATTTTTGTATTTGTGTGTCCTGAAATAATCAGCTTATAGAAGTAAACATCATGCCAAAATGGGAGGAGGGTTAGTGTAGCCTATGAAAAGATGGCTCCCACAATGACAGTGGATATGATGGTCTCTACAATGAACTGTTCTTCTGGTTTCCTGAAATGAACCATCTCTCCAGGCTGTAAAATTTTGCCTTTTACTTCTGATAAGGCATGACATAAAAGCCATCAGGCATTTTAGCAGATCTATGAGGGCTGAGAGACAGTAAAAGGGAAATAGTTATGTGCCCAAGTTAAAGATGGCTCACAGCTGCCCATAGTTATTGATTCCCTCTCAGGCTCTAAAATAAAGGTTTGGATATTTCCTAATGATGGAAAATAGTGAAATAGGCACTGGAGTACAGAGTAGCTTTTGAGTGCCTGCAGAAAATGTAATTAGAATACTACATGAAAATGAGAGGCAGGAAGAGGATCACAGCAGCAAATACGTGAGTTAGTATAATCCTGTCATGAGAATGAGAGATATGTAAGAGAAAAACAGGACTGCATGAAAGCTATGAGTCAGCGTGAATAGTTTGCAGCTGAATCCCAGTGACAATCTTTGAAGGGGTAAGTTTGGCTCTATGATGAACCTTGATGTAAAGAGCATGAAGATTAGAGTGACTCATAGGATCTGTGAAGAGAGTCAGCAAGATTTAGTGTTAATGGGTTCCTAGTGCCTTTCTCATGAATCTATTTTAGTACTCTGGGGAAAGGGATTGAAGAATAGTGTTAGATGTGGCATATCTAAATACTATAGTTCTGGGTCCTATGCAGTCTTTGAATGTGGAAAGAGAACACCTAAAGAATGGGGAATGGAGTATGATGAGTAGACTCAGAGTCAAAGCTTAAGTGAAATCAGTATGAGTAGATTTTAACCAGTTTGCCACCACTTCCATAAAGATAGCTGTCCCCTCTTTGGGTATCTTGGAGGGACTGACCAAGGTAGAAGTGAGCTGGAGAAACTGCTTAAGAGCTTCATCTGTTCATTTGGAAGCTTGTAGGACAGCAGACTTGCCTGGGCAGATGAAGGGGCAAGGTAAGCTCCTCTGTAAGGAATAAGATTATCCAAACCAAGGCCCTAACCCAATAAGACCTTTCTATTAACCTGAGTTGTTTTGGAATAGAAAATCCTGGGAACGTGAGGGCTGCGCCTCTCCTGGGACCCTGGCCAGGACCTTGAGAAGAGATATGGTTAACTGCCCAACTCCTGGAACTAGCCACTCCAAGGAAACATTGTTCTTGGGGGGGCCTTGGAGGGATTGGCCCCCCTCCCCGGCCTCACACAAGATGATGCTTGCTAAAAAACACCTGGCAGGATGCCTTCTTTGTTCTCAGTGCTACTTAAACTGTAAGATTCAGACCCCAAATTGGAATCTCACCCACGGAGGAGACGTCCTGCCTGGGCCCCTCGAGAGCGGAACCCTGATGGCTGAAGCCCGGGATTCCCCAGCCCCTGGGACAAGAGCTGGCGCTCCCCCAGCTGGTGACATTTTCTCTCTCTCCCTCCTCTTTCTCTATCCTTTTTGTAGCAACGTTAGTATTGATAAGTTTGTTGGTACTGATCTATTGCACATGCTGTGTATGTAAGGGTCCTTTTTCTTTTCTGCTTCTGTAGTGCACTGTTAAGGTACTTGATTGTTTATTACTTCCCACCCACTTACTCTTACTTTTTTAAAAATTTTTATTATCAAATAAATAGTAGATATAGTATATACATTGTGTGTGAGTGTGTCATTTTGTGGGAGCAAATCCGAACCCCACTATACTTAAGCAAACAGCAGATTAAGTGTAGATGCCAACAGGAAAGTTGTGCAAAGGAAGCCTTGCCCAAAGCTCACATAATTAGGGACCATCTGGTATGGGCAGACACCCCAGTTTTGGCACGACAGGAAACATGAGGGCAATTTCCACGTGGACCCCAGGGCCATCCTGTCTGCCAGTCCTGGTCTTCAGAGGGAGATCAGCATGATGCCATATTCACTGTGCCACCTAGCTGCCCCTACAACAGATATTTTTCATCCAATTGGACAGGCTAAGAACCAGAAGGTTGGTCACTTGACAGTGAATTTTTTGACCATGGCAATACATGAAGAGCAGCTTGGCAACACAGTGGATGGAGTGATGGGCCTGGAGTCAGGAAGACTCATCTTCCTGAGTTCAAATCTACTCTCCGACACTTCCTAGCTATATGACCTTGGGCAAGTCACTTAACCCTGTTTGCCTCAGTTTCCTCATCTGTAAAATGAGCTGGAGAAGGAAAAGGCAAACCACTTCATTGTTTCTGCCAAGAAATCCCCAAATGGACTCACAAAGAGTCAGACAAGAATATGCAAGAAACTGGAGCTCAGCCAGGATCACAGAATCATAGATTTAGATAAGAGAAAACAGGAGAAATACCTGAAAAAGAAAAAGGAAGACCATAAACCAAAAAAGAGAGTAAAACCAAAGAAAGAGTTGACAGAGCAGATATATGATGGGAGGCAAAGGGAAAGCACTATGAATGCATGGAATGTGGGATTATTTTCCTCCAGAGTCAATGAGCAATATCCAGTTCACTGGACTTAAGTAGAATAGTGTACCACGTTCCTGTGTCCCTTTCAAGGCACCTATTTCCCACTAATTATTGATTACAAAGGGAAATATCTGTATACCTAAGTCTAAAGGGACTCAAAGTTATCCGTGGTTGATTGCCCTTTGGGGTATGAGGGATAATCAGTAAATCCATCTGATACTAGCACATTGGTAAGACAGGCATGGTTATGAACTCAAACTTTCCATCTAAAAAGTTATAGCAAGAAGAGGTTAATGAGCAGGAAGAGGATCCAAGTGGAAACAGTGAACAAAAATCAATTTTATGTCCTCACTCGTTCCCCTCCCCACCACCAGAAAAAAAGAAAAGAAAAACCAAACAAAACCCTTGCCACAAATAAGCATAGTCAAGCCCAGCCTATGACAAGACACTAAGAGCGGAGAGTGGAATGACTGGGGTAGTTGTCATAACTGAAAATAAGGATGTCATTTAGGAAACTATTACAGTAATCCAGGCAAGAAGCAAGAAAGGCATGAACTAAATGGTGGCTGGGTGACTAAAGAGAGGGAACACGTGAAATGGATGTAGCTGAGTAGAAGTGACAAGACTTGGCAAGTGATTGGATGTGGGGACTGAAGGAGAAGGAAGAGGCTGAAAACAATAAGGACAGTGGGGAGCACAACAGAAAAAGAGAAAATTGAAGGATGAAAGAGTTCCCCTTTAGGACATGTTGCATTTGAGCCACTAATGAGACAGCCAGGCGGAGAGGTGCAGGAGACAGATGGGAATATTCACAGGGCTGAAGTTCAGGTATTAATCTGGGCTGGACATGTAGAATTGGGAATCATCTGCATCAAGATGATAATTGAAACCGTCTGGGAGCTGATGAGATCACTGAAAAAGTAAAGAGACAAAAGGATCTAGCACTGAGCTTTGGAGATACCCAGACTAAATGGGTGGGAGATCTATGGTGATCTGCCAAAAGAGACAGAGAAGGAGTGGTAAGACAGAGAGCAGGAGAATAAGACTGACTAGTGTCACTGAAGGCAAGGGAGAAGAATGTCCAAGAAAAAAGGGTGGTCAACAGTATGAAAGACTGCAGAGAGGTTACAAATCACCTACCTTTTCCCCAGGCTTACATGGACCTTTTTTTTTTTTATCAGACCTATGACTTCATCAGTGTACAAAGTTGCCAGTGAGGAACTTCTTCTACCAGCCCAGATCAGAACTTTATCTTCAGTTTATATCTTAACAAGTTTCCTGGAACGCTGAGGGTCAAGTGACTTGCCCACAGTCACATGATTACTCAATTCCAGAGTCAGGATTTGAACCCAGGTCTTTCTACTCCAAGAAGTCTTCTGTGACCCATGCCACCGCCCAAAGAGGAATATAAATCCATTCAAAAGACAGATTTGTCTGTTTGATGGTTCTGACTGGAGAATGGTTCTGGATATGTCTCACAAAAGAACCCAAATAGCTTTGTGGTAATGAGCTATGCTCATTAGTGTTGTGAACCCATCCCTGCAGAGAAGAAGCCACAGTTCGGTGTAGAGCCAGCAGATGGCAGTATCAGCTGCATTGCAAAAAGCACCCAGAAGCCAGCCGGAGAAAGCAACCCACCAGATAACTTCAGCCTCTCTGCCCAGAAGCTTCGGGTACCACTGTCGGAGAGGGAAAAGATGTTCCACAGGGTCATAACCTTAAAAGCATGCGTTTTCTCATCTGTATATATGCATCCTTTCCAACAAATAACTTGGGGAAACTGTGGGGAGGTGTGCCCCAGTGGACATGAGGGAGCGTTTCTTACAATGTGGTACAGTGTAAAAAGAGAACTCGATGTGAAGTCACAGGTCTTAGGTTCAAATCCCAGCGCTGCCATTTACTACCTCTGTGACCTTCTACAAATCCCTTTGCCTTTATAAGTAGCTGACCTTTATGGGTCCTTAAATCTCTAAACTGATTAACTTAATTTTATTCATCTGTTTACTTAAATGCCTTTACTTTAAAATAATGTGTTCTCTAGTATGGTCTGAGCAAAAGGAAGAAAGGAAAGAAGCATTTCTTAGACACCTACGTGCACCAGGCACTGTGCTGAACACTTTACAAATATCTCCTTGGATCCTCACAACAACCCTGGGAGGGAGGTGCTCTTATTATCCCCATTTTACAGCTCAGGAAACTGAGGCAAACAAAGGCCTTGCCCGGAATCACATAGCTAGTATGTGTCTGAGACTAGTTTTGAATTCAGTTCTTCCTGACTCCAGGCCCAACACTATCTACTACATAATGGGTTGTATCTACAAGAGAGAATCGAGTTCACTCTAGATACAGGTCGTACTATTTTAAAATTACAATACCTCTTTTCACAAAACTAACTTCTTGAATCATATGTCAACAGAATATAAAGGATATAAAATGATTTCTCTAGACACTTATTCCTTCCACATCAAGGTGGGTTGGGGGGGGGAGGTGGCACCTCCACAATCTGGAAAATCCATGTAAAATTCTTTAGCCCTCCTTTCATACCAAAGAAGAAACCTGATTTTTTTCTTTTTCTTCTTTGGGGTATTTACAATACCTCATTGTAAAATGTAGGTTGATATTACATAATACTATACACATATTTTACGCATCTCTGAGTTTCTAAACCCTTTCTGTGTTGTCTCTGGCCTTTGAGTGTTATCTGAGGCTTCCATAAAACTCCCCCAAAATTCTCATTTAATTTCTTAAGCCGCCTGCAATATATCAAAACCAAGATGTGGAAAGTCACAATGTAGAAGGGATATGCATAGTGCCTAATGTTAAAGGAGAGAATTCTAGACAATCTGATGATTAGGAAAAGGAATTACTTGAAAAACATAAAAATTTAAATAAGAGTAAGATAAGTCAAGGGCAACTAGGTAGCACATTATGATAGCATGCTGGACCTGGAGCCAAGGAAGACTCATCTTCTGAGTTCAAATCTGGCCTTACTTACTAGCTGTGTGACTCCGGGTAAGCCACTTAACTCTGTTTGCCTCAGTTTCCTCATCTGGAAAATGAGCTGGAGAAGGAAATGGCAAACTGCTCCAGTATTTCTGCCAAGAAAATGCCAAATGGGGTCCCAAAGAAGCAGACACAACTAAACAACAACAAGACTAGTCCATATTCTATGTGCTGATTATGTTTCATTTAGCATAAAAATGAAGTAGAGAGAAAATTTTTTTCATTCCCAAATACTGAATCCTTCCTTTAAAAATACGTTTTATATTGTATTTAAGTGGAAAAAAAACCATTTCCTCCACCCCAACTATAATTTAAATGTTAAGTTTTTATTTAATTTATCAATTAACAAGCAGGGCAGGAACTCTTACAATTTTTTCTTTGTTATCTCCCAGTGCCTAACACAGTGCCATGTACATAGTAGGTGTTTCATTAATTAATAGGCATTTATTAAATTCTTGTTGGGCACACAAAAACAAAATAGCCTTAGCCCTCAAGGAATTTACATAATAAGAGGAATAAACAACAATCCCATATATTGGTACGTACAAAACAGATACAAGGTAGTCTTGGAGGGAAAGGTGTTAGCAGCTGGCACAACCAGGAAAGGCCTCTTGAAGAAAGTAGCCCTTGAGCTTACTTAATCTTGAAGAAAACCAGGAATTCCCAAGAAGGGGAAGTAAGGAGGGAACATTCCTGGCGTGCCAGTGCAAAAGGCATTTTTAGGAACAGGTCCCTTACAATGAACCATTCTGCCTTATTCCAATAAGTTTGGAATAGGAGAAAAAACATCTTTCACAAAAGAGACATTTCTAAGTTTCCCCTTCCTTCCCATATTTGTCTCTTTTTCATCTCTAGGTCATAGAATAGCAGCTGGTGGACTTCTCTAGAGGGCAGCTGGTCATTTCTCCTATGGTCTGCTGGCACACACTTCTGTGCAGTTGGGGAAGAGAGTTCTGCAGGGTCTTCTGTCTGGGTGAACTCTGTTTAGTGGCCTGGAACTGTGAGAATTTTCCTGGCTTGCTTTGCTCAGGAGAGGGAGGGAATGAAGGATGTTTCATAGTTGGACTATATCTGACCTAGAACTGATGGTCAGAGGGAAAGGTATTTTCCATTGCTGCAGCTACTGGAGTGTTTGAAGCATCTCTCATCAGAAACTCATGATAAGCCAGAAAAAGAAATGAAAATACAATAAGCCTTAACATATCTTCAACATTAAATGTATTATCTGAATATTTCCAAAACATATTTTTAAATGCCTGGCACCTTGTTTAGAAGACAGTTTTCTGTTGCCATCTCTGTAGAAGTCTAACAAAACCAACAACTTGGCATTCATCCTGCCCTCCCATAGCCTGAGGTTTGTAACCTCCCAGTCCTGCCTGACTGTGGATACTGTACAAAATATTCTATTTGCCTTTGATACTGTCTTTGATGGACTTGGACTGGATCCTCCTTGCTCACACTTAGAAGAATAGTAGGGGGAAGGAGGTGCAGAGGAACAGTCACAAGTTTAGCTCCATTTCCCAGTGCCTGATGCTGTTTTCAGGCCTGTTTTACTCAGTCACAGGGTCAGATTGGTGAGGGAGGAAAATGTTTCTATAGTTTTCAAAATCGTAAAAATAAACTATTAACAACCATCTCAAAAAAAGTTCAAAATTCCTAATAATCAGAGCAATGCAAATTGAAACAATCCTAAGAGATCACCATATACTCATCAAATTAGAAAGATGATAAAAGCTCATCATTGATAGGGCTTTTAATGAATGGATAAATGAATGAAAAAACATTTGTTAAGTGTTTACTCTGGGAAAGGCACTGTGGACACAAGAAAAATAAGCTAGACAGTCCCTGCTCTCAAGGAGCTTACATTCTAATACTCCTAGAGTAATAGTAAGGGAGGAATAGGAGAGAATGGTGATTGGAGTAACAAGGTAATTGAATGAGATGATCTTGCCAGGAATAGCAGTTTTGATTTGATTATTGTTCAAAGAGCCAGAGTCAGAAAATAGTATGGAGATGACTGAGAATTAGCACGGTAGGCCTGAGACAGGACAACATAAGGTGAAACGCTCGCCAGGCAGAGCCCAAGATCACATGAGTGTGACCTTTACTTCTGAAGGCAAGTACCAGCAGGAAAGCACGTGGCCTGGGACGCAGATAACTTAGAAGTGGGATGATGGGCCTGAAACAGGGCAAATGAATAAAATGCTTTGGGAAAGGATGCCCACTGACTCAATCATTCTAGGAAATAAGCTAGAATTATGCAAAAAAAAAAAAGTTAAATTGTTTTTAAAACTTTGACCCAAAGATCCCACTACTAGGACTATACCTCAAGCAAGCTGAATAACTAACATTATGGCTAATACAGAAAGAAAAAAAAGATTATATTTGCATAAATCTAGGTCCTCCTAATAAGTGAGGGTTGAGTTCAGTGCATAAAAGTGCAGAAAAATTCTTTAGATGACAAGTTCCTCCTGTCCCTTCTGTTTCATGTTTTAGGGATATTTCTTTCTTTCTCCTCATCTCAATTACCTTTGTGTTTAATTCTGTTCAAATAATGAGCCTTTATAAACTTCCTAAATACAGTTGAAGTACAGCATCTGCTTATTCAAAATTATTCTATGCTATCAAAGATAGGCACAAAGGATTCTTTAGGATAGCTGTTCTAATTATTCTAAGATATCAGCGTAGCACAGTTTCTATTTCTAACCACATCTAGGAAAACTGAAATTCTGACAAGATAAACACATATGACTCCAGTGGGGAATAAAAGAGGGTGCTGGCTATCTAAAGGAACCTATATGGATGCATATGGAGCTCATCGGCCAGCTGAGACTTTAAAAATAGAGGTATAAAAAACAGAAAGGAGATAAATGACGAGGATGGTGAAAGACTGGCACAGTCCTAGGAGAATATCAGGAATGGTAAAGACTGGAATGAACTGTGACTGGCCAGGAATATTAAGAACAACAGAAATAACATGCCTTGTATGTATCTGTTTACATGTTGTGTCCTTTAGAATGTGAGCTCCTTAGGGCAAGAACTGCTTTTGCCTTTCCTTCTATCCCCAGCACTTAAGACAGTAGGTACCTAGAACACGGTAAATACTTAATGTTTGTTGATTATTTGATAACGCCACTGTATAACATAATGATATCATGCAAACACAGACTAGTTAAACGGAAGCAACTGTCATGTACCAGGTGAGAGACTTTTTTAGAAAAGAAAATACAGAAAAATTCAAGTAGAGGAGAGAGGAAAAGGAGCATCCCAAGCCCCTAGTTGCTGAGAAGGATCTCTCTCCAGAGCTGGACTCTCTGGGACCCCATTCAGACCTCACTGGTGGTGGTGAGGGCACAATCTCGGTTTTTGTCATCATCTGGTTTCTGTACCAAGAAATTCATTGCATCCAAAGCTGCTGTGTGGACACTGCCTTAATTTAAACTCCTACCTGTTGTGCTGATGAGCCAACCTGGGGAGCTGAAGATCACATGGACTCATACCTTCCCTGAGCGGGAGGAGTTAGAAGATGTGTTTAGGAAATGGGTGGTAAGAGTGCTTTCTGCTTGATCTAACCTTCTGTTGTATAAAAATATCTTGCATTCTATTTTAAATAAATATCCCCTTTACAAAGGATAGAAAATGGAGGTGCATGAGCTATGGTTTTTAAATAGTTGATGAAGTCAAACCTGAATGTGGTTTGAAATGGTATCTACAAAAAATATTCAGGGCAACATTATTTGTAGTAACAAAAAAGTTGGACACCAAATGTGCCAATCAATTAGGGAATGATTCAACAAATCATATTGCGTGAATCCGGTAGAATATTCCTATGCTAAAAGGCAGGCCTGAACAACCTGTAGCCCATCAAAGGATTCTGGGTGGCCCACAAAAAATGTAGAGGAAAATATCCTCTACATTTTTCACTAGTTGCCTGAAATCCTTTGACATGCCTATGGGCTGCTTATGGCCCGCAGACCACAGGTATGTAGGCCTATTATAAGGAAAGGAATTCAGCTTGAACCTAAGAATTATTTCCCCAAGACTCACAATATTTAAGCATAGATAGATATAATTCTAGTCCATACTCCCTCTCTGTGAGGAGAGCAGAGCAACCAGTTTCTTGCACCAATCTCCTGCTTCCCTCCTGGCAAGAATCAAGGTAGCAACATGTTGACAGGCTGATCACTGAAGATCAGCAATGGCTTCAAGATGCAGACAGCTTTTATAGGTAACTTTAAGACAATCCAGATAGATCCACCTCAGAGGAAGAGGTTGGGCTCTGGCATCTCATTGCCTCTCCAAAGTAGCAAAAAATGTGACAATTTGCAAGTATGGGTATGTGACAAAGAGCAGGTATTAAAAAAAGCTACAGCCTAAGGGTCTTCTTCCCCAGCAAAGACTCCCTCAACATTGGTTGATAAGCAGGACTGAAACAATGGCTAACTGAGTCAACAGAACTTTCAACACTACAGTCTTCTCCAAGGGGAACTCTGATTCCTACCAGAAGGGAAGCAAGGAATTGGTGCCAGAGCTGGCTGCTCTGCTCTCCTCACAGAGAGGTAGTATAGGCTAGAATTATAACTATCTGCCCCGTTAAATATTGTTAGTCTTGGGAAATAATTCTTAGGTTCAAGCTGAGTTCCTGTTGGATATGCTGTCATATGTTGTCAAAGAGTCAAATGGTTTTCCTTCATTAAAAAAAAATCTTTGTTACAAGTGAAAACTTGCTAAGTAGGGAAGGGGGTGTATATTTGGAAGTAGATGGGACATAAACCAAAAGTCATCAATAAAATTTGTAAAAAAAACAACATGTAAAAAGAAGCTATAATTTGGAAGATGATTTCTAGGTGGCCATGAGAACAGTAGGAAGAAAACCTTGAGGCAGCAGTACAGAATAGTGAAGTGAGCACTGGATTTGGAGTGAGAAAACCTGGGTTCAAATCCTGCTCCATCACTACCAATATGATTTTGGATAATCAATCAATAAGCATTTATTATCTTGCGTTAAACACTGGAGAAACAAAGACAAAAACAAAACAGCTTCTCCCTCAAGGAGACCACATTCTACTGGGGAAGTCTCTTTGAGTTTCAGTTTCCTCATCTATAAAATGAAGGAGTTGTAGTAGACTGTCTCTACAGTACCTTCTAGCTCCAAAATCTTAAATTTCCTTTGGCTTCTGTGTTACTAAACACTATGAAAACCTCCCAAACTCATCACATCTAGGGACTCTTCTTTCCAAGAGATCACCAGCAACAGCACCTGACAAAAAAATCACATCTCTACAGTAAACGTTTTCTTGACCATCCAATTTAATATGTCCTATGAAAGAGAAAGGGAGGAAAGGAGAAAAAGTAGTGACATGGTTTTCTCTCCATCTGCCAGAAAGATATCAAATCTCAACATACAATCCATGCCCCTCTGTTGTTTGATGGAGCTCTTAAGCAACCATCTCTCTTTGTGGCATCAAATACTGAAAATAGCCTGGAAAATAAAAGAGCCTCAAACTGTTACAGCTTCAGTAATTATTGACCCTATTCCATCTAGCAGCTTTCATCTTCGTGGTGCTTCACAGGTGATAATTAGTCCCATAAGCATTTAACTCCCAAGTGTTACATGCCTCCACCTCCATAGCTGCTAGTCAAATTCACCAAGCAAATCTTAACAGGAAAGGCACCAAGACAACATTCAGATAATTACAAGAGACAATCTTGTCCCTGAAAGGTCCTTTAGGCAAGTAAATGTATATCTACATCATCTACCTAACTTTCTTGGGAAATATGATTAGAATTATGAAATATGATGAGACTGGTGTCATCCACCTATTGGGGGGAAAAAAAACATTGACTTTGGAGTCAGGAGGCTTGGATTTGAATCTCAGCTTCAATACTTACTTAGCCACATGATTTAACATCTCTGTTAAGTCTCCTCATAGGTAAAGTGAAGATAATAAAGGCAATGCTGTACTGTATAAATGCTTATTGATTTGTTGACAGCTGGAATTCAAATCCAGAGCCCTGGATTCAAATCCTACAGCAAGAGCTTATTAATTCTATGGCCTTGGGTAAACCATTCAGGATTTTCAACCCTTAATTTCCTCATCCATAAAATGGAGTTAATAATATGTGCAGTGCCTACCCCACAGGCTGTTGTGATAAAAGCACTTTTCAGACTTTAAAGTTTTACATAAATGTGAGCTATTATTATTTATGGGACTACAGAGCTGATGAGACTGATCAAGGGCACAGAATAACATGTCTGGGATACACAGGTCTGTTTCTGCTTTGTATGCTGAAGGTACTGGGGAAAGGGGCAATTATGCAGCATTTATGGCTTTTGACTTCTTGGAATTCTATTTGGCAGTGATTTCTAGAAAGAATTTCTTTAGCCCATCTAATTTTTTTTTTTACATTAATGTAAGACATGCAAAGACCTGCTTACCCTCTTCCTGTTTACCGATCGTTGCTGCTCAGTCGGTTTCAGTTGTGTAAAACAACTTCATGACCCCATTTGGAGTTTTCTTGGCAAAGATCCCAGAGTGGTTTTGCGGCTGGTGAAAGATGAAATGACTGAGGAAACAAAGGTTTGATCTTGTGAGCGTATCAGTTTATTAAGCCATGAATGGCAATTGCCCAACAAACTGGGGTCAGACCTCCTCAACTTAAGCTTAACCCTGACTACAGAGGAGAGATTTTTATACATTAAAAACCATTAATCTAATAAGACCAATTAACTAAAAAGAAAGTATTAACCAGGTTACAGCATTAGACAATCTGATTTCTAATTGGAGGAAAGATTAGGGACTTTCCAAGTCAGGAAGGGGAGAGTGAACAGGTGAAATTTCCTGAAACCAGAAAAGGAGGTGTCCCATCCACCCCTCAAGTGTCTGTATACAATGAAAGGAACATGGAAACAATAACTGATTGATCAGTATGGAGCCAGTTTTCAGATAAGACATAGGGGTTGGTTGAGATGGACAATTTTGAGAAAACTCCTTGCATCAATCTTTGGGTTTGACTTTCTGGTTAGCATAACCTCAGTCCCTTAGTTAAGGGTCTCTAAACCGAAGGTGGAAGTGGTCCAGTTTCCCAGCCATGCAGGGCTGGGTTCAAACAGTGCAATAATGTTTTCCCCCCAATTCCCACAATTGAAAAAAGTTTTCTCACAAGACACAATTTAGCTAGAATTTAGCTAGATGAACATCAGAAAACTTATCTTAGGAAAACTTAAGAGACAGTGGTTTGCTTCTCAAAAAACCACTTGTTGCTCTTTCCTTGAGAACAGCCTTCCCCAACAGAATATTATTGCCTGTTGCTTGAAAAAGGTTTTTGTTTCCCCCTTATTCATCTCAAAAAGAATAGTTTCTCATTTGTCCCAGTGCAAGTGAAGGTACCATCTATTAAGATACCCAAGAAAATGGCGCTTTTCAAATATTTCAATTCTGGAATTCAGTAAAAAAATAAAGTTCCCAAAGGCTGCACAAAAGAAATTCCAACCATGTGCCACATTCTAAAAGCCAACAATTGGCTTGCAAAACAAGTTTGAAACAGATGATAAACTTTTTATTTCCCAATAAAAGAGAAGCAAATATTGACTTAGGATCTTTCAATGCTCAAAAACTTGGAAGAATACCAAAGAAGATGAAGCAAGGGGTAGAAAAATATGACACCAAAGGATGATCCAGGCAAGTCTGTGTAAATCACAGAGCCCTGTCTGTTCTAGAATGATGTAGAATGTCTGTCATATGACTGTAAGGGGCTGGGAAATAGGAGTCTTATATTCTGTCTGTGACCTTAGAGGTTGTTTACTCTGGGACATAAGGTAAGACTTATGTTTATTAAGACTGTTAAGACTTGTTTGAGCCTCCCTTTGTTTCTAATTCTTCTTTACAATATGATGGACACAGAAATATGTTTAATGTGGTTGTACACGTATACCCTACATCAGATTGCATGCCATCTTGGGGAGGGGTGAGCATAGGGAGGGGGAGAAAATTTAGAACTCAATCCTTATAGAAGTGAATTTCAAAGCTAAAACCAAATAAATTTTTGTAAAAAGGAAAAAAAAAAAGACTTGTTTTAGCTTTATACCCCCCGCAGAGAAGTCCCTCTGTAGAGAGAGGGATTTCACCCAAACAGGATATCATTCAAACCCAATAGTCCCTGGGACCTGTTTCTCTTCCACCACTTGCCATTTGACATCGACATACTGAAACACAGATAAACGTAATCAGTATGTTTGTGTTAGATCATACACTGGGTGTGTGACAAGTGAAGTCTGAAATATCTGAGGAAACAAAGGTTCGAGTTTCCAAACATATTGACTTATTAAGCAATCCACGCCAATTGCATAACAAATTGGGACCAGGCACCAAACCCTGAATTGGGAGGGGGGGGACAGATTTTTATGCATTGTTGTTCAGTCATTTCAGTTGTATCCGACTCTTTGTGACCTCATTTGGGGCTTTCTTGGCAAAGATACTGGAGTGGTTTGCCATTTCTTTCTCCAGTTCATTTTACAGGTAAGGAAACTGAGGCAAACAGGGTTAAGTGACTTGCCCAGAATCATACAGCTAGTGTCTAAGGCCAGATTTGCCCTTAAGAAGATGAGTCTTCCTGACTTCAAGCCTGGCACTCTATCCACTGTGCCACCTACCTCCCCATTTTATGCATTAAAGGAAAAAGAAAACAGGATATAAACCAGGATACAAGGTCAGATAATCTGATTTTTAATTGGAGAAAAATTTAGGGGTTTTCTGAATTGGAAGGGGGAGAGGGAACAGATTCAATTCCCTGAAATCAGTAAAAAAGGAAACAGTAACAGATTGATTAGTATGAGGCCAATTTTCAAATAAGATATATGGGTTGCTTGAGATGTGTCAGTGTGAGAAAACTTGTATCAATCTTCATATCTAATTGGGTTTCTGGTCATCATAATCTAGGCCAGTCGTTCTCAACCTTCCTAATGCCACGACCCTTTAATACTTGTATGTGGGTGTATCTGTATGTGGGCGGACCAGCCTGGAGACAGATAGAGGAGCCGTATCTCGGTTCCTAAGACCATCGGAAATATGCGTTTTCTGATGGTCTTAGGTGACCCCTGTGAAAGGGTCATTTGACCCCCAATGGGGTTGCGACCCACAGGTTGAGAACCGCTGATCTAGGTCCTTAGTTAAGGGCCTCTAAGCAGCAGGTGGAGCAGCTAGGTGGCACAGTGAATAGAGTGCTGGGCCTGAATTCCGGAAGACTTGAGTTTAAATCTGGCCTCTGACACTTAGTAGCTGTGTAACCTGGAGCAAGTCACTTAACCCTGTTTGCCTCATCTTCCTTATCTCTAAAACGAATTGGAAAAAGCAACAGAAAACCACTCCAGTATTTCTGCCAAGAAAACTCCAAACGGGGTTATGAGGAGTTGGACATTACTAAAAAGAACTGATCAACAACAAGCATCAGATAGAGGTGGTCCAGCTTCCCAGCCACACAGGATTCAAACAATGCAATAAAGTTTTCTCGCAATTCCCATAATTAAATAAAGTTTGCTCAGAAGACAGAGATCGAACTAGCCCTATAATGGAACAGAAAGGAAGCTGAGCTAGCTCCAGAATTGAGTCACAGGTAAGAGTCAGTGTGGTTCACTCAATTCCCACAATTCCCTCAGTTCTTTGTCAGGGAGAATCTAAAGCCCCCACAGCAAACAGTAACTATCATCTGAAATAAGTTGAAACATGAAGGAGTGGCTTCAGAAGGCTCTTGTCTCCCTAGGACTTACTCTTTCTGACATCTCTTTTTCCATAGTCCCTACAAAAGGGAGCTTCATTTGTTTTTTTTTTTTTTAAGACAGTGAAAGAATTATGGAATTGTTTACAAAATACAGGGCCAAAAGGCTCCCTAAAAGGAAGAAATACCCACACAGAATCTACCAAACCAATGACTCTTTCATAAAAACATTCTGGATGACCTTGCGCTACTTTTATAAGGAATGTTATTGAAGTTCATGCCTCTGTAATTGCTTTGCTGTTAGCAAGGAAGACTGTTCTTTTCTCTGTTACCCACTAAGGGCTGTATGGTCATAAAAAAATGAAAGAATGATGCCCCACTGGTAGCTGTGGATGCCATGAATATCACTGCCAAAGTCAGTGTTTTATAAACATGTGAGAACGCAGCTGTGGCAGAGAGGGCCGTTCTCCTTGGTCAACAAGACATCATTCAGAGCTGAAACAGACCTTTACACAACTGGGGCTTTTTACATGAAGGCAACTCATCCATGTAACTGCTTTCTCCCTGAGAAGGCAATATGTAGATATATCTATATCTACATATATCAGTCTTGTTCTTTGTATATTGAAAAATTTGCATTTATTGATGGTTCTTAAAATTCACCATCAAAAAGGACATTAAAAATAATAATAAATAATAACTAAAGAACTAACAAAATATGATCAAGGAAAGCTGCTAAACTTACTCAGGAAGCCTAAACCCGTGATGCCCAATGTGGCAAAAACGTGCAGTTTATCCTCAGCAACTTTGGGTCCTTTCCAGAGATAAAATGAATCATGTCACTCACGTTACCGCTTCTCCTAGCCCTCTGTCTCTCCCTGAGGTGCCTCATCTCATGTACCTTCCCAGAGACAAGTCACAAGGGCACTGGCAGTATTTTTCCATTCTGCCAATCTTTGGGGTAAAAATGCATGTAGGCTCTATAGGCTACTTCAGCAAAAGATAAGTGTCCCATACGTCACCACACAGATTTGCTATCAGTGGTACCTGCAACATGCTTCAGAGTTCTGGGAGCTGAGGCTCTGATCGGGCTAGGAAGATTGGGACTATTATTTCAGGGCTAGCAATCATTCAATCCATTGACAAGCATTAAACACCCACTATGTGCCTGGAACTGTACTAAGCACTAAGGACAGAAAGACAAAAATCAAACAATTCCCTGCACTCAAGGAACTAGCATTCTAGCAAAGTAGATAGCTGTGTGTATGTAGATCCATAAACATGTACATATATACACACACATGTATACATACAAATACATATATATCATACATAACAAATGTAAGGTAAGTTTAGGAAACGAGTGTGCTAGCAGTTGGGGGGAATCAGGAGAGGTATCTCTGCTTCTAGCTGGCAAAGACTTAACTGAGTGCCAAACAAATAAAAACCCAACCATATCTGCCACCTATCTCACCCAGCTGTAAAATAACAACAAAAGTTGCTCTTAAGGAGAGCATGAGTGATATGTTGTCATTAAAAATGTACAATATTAAATTGTTGTGTTAAAAATGTACTAGAAGAGGGCGTCCCACAGACCTGAAGCAGTCACAGATCACATGATCTGTGATCTTAGATCACAAGCTACAATGCAATCTGCCTAATGGAATCTCGATTCAGTAAACTAGTAAGAGGTAGAACAGTGGTTCCTGACCTGAGGTCCATGAACTTAAAAAAAAGATATTTTGATTATATTTCAATAAAACTTATTTTCTTTGTAATCCTATGTATTTTATTTTATGCAATTAAAACATTATTCTAATTTTTTCACTTTATTTTTCTTGCTTTTTGCAACATGGCTAATATGGGAAAATGTTTTTCGTGATTTCACATGCATAACTGATATCATATTGCTTGCCTTCTCAATGGGTGGGGGAAGGACTGAAAAGGGAGAGAATTTCCTACTCAATTTTTTTTTAATGTTAAAAGTCATTTAAAAAAAAAAAGAAAAAAACTTTTTGGAAAGAAGTACATCAGAGGTTTCATTAGACTAAAGGGGTCAATGTCTGACAGTGGGTTAGGAACCCCAGAACTAGAGAAATTCTCCAAGCAAGAAAGGCATTAAAAAATCATCTGGAGGAAAGCAAATGTCATCAGCAATTTCCCACTCAAGCCTCGCTTTCAGTATGTGGGTTTGTTAAGTGAGACTAAGAGGTTGGGAGCAGAGGGACTTTGGGAAGGGAGAAAACTGGAATAAAGCCTGACCAGATAAAGGAGTGGCAAGTAGATAAATTACGAGACCCCTCGCCTCCCAAGGTACACTGTTTGCTTCTACGGAGCCAGGACCACCAAGGATCCTTCCTTGACAGCTGGGAGAGCCAATGGACAGGAAGACTTTTTGACCAATACTGACCAAGCCACAGAGAAGAGGCGGAGTCTTTGTTGGTGCTGCCCTCTCCCCACCTCCCATCGCCCTCAACATACATAATGAGGGACGAAGGACAAGGATAATTTGCTATTCCCCAAAGCCTCCACAAAGGGAACAAACTCCAAGGTCAGAAATGTGCAGAGGTAATATTCCCTACGAGAGGGTCCACCCAAGTAGTTAACTGAAGGGCAGAGCTTTAAAGCCAAGGAATCTAAATAAGGGTTTAAAGGGATGATGAAGGGGGCATGTTTTTCCTCTGACTCAAGCCACTAGGGGGTGCTACAGTGCCAAAAAAAAACTTTGGCAGAGGCGAGAACTCGACTAGCTAATCTTGTCATACCAGGGCCGCCGTAGGAATCTTTCCTGGGAAATAAACTGTGGCGCTGAGATCTCGCGAGGAGAACAGAGCGTTCTAGCTCGTCACCTTCCACATCACCGAAGCTTCGCTTCCCGGTTTCCTCAAATACACACCTCTTCCTCTTCCACACTTCCACTTCCTCCTTCCCTCCGGAGCCCGGGAGGTGGCGCTGTCTCCGGCGCCGCCGCTACTACCACAGCCACTACTACCACCACCGCAGTGATTTCCCGTCGGGCAGTGCGGCGCCGGCCTCCGGAGCCAGCGAGTGCCACGTCCTAAGTGAGGCCCGGGCCTTGCGCGGGGCCGAGGGGCGGGGAGCTACGCGGAGAAGGTGCCGGTGACTTTAGTCCTGTGCCTGCCACCGCCATGGGCTCTTCGCAGAGCGTCGAGATCCCCGGCGGAGGCACCGAAGGCTACCACGTCTTGCGGGTAAGGCTGCGGCCCGAGGACCGGCGCGACGCGTGCGGGTCTGGGTCGGGGTCGGCTCGGAGTGTGCAGAGCGGGGAGGAAGTGCAGGCACACCCACCCCTCCCGGGAGACCGCGGGTTCGAGGAGGAGGAGGAGGCGGCGGCGGCCCCTTTCCCGGCTTCTCGGAGGAGAGTTGCCTCCCTACCTCTCGCGTCCAGGGTCGAGGCTAGCGAAGAGGCAGCCCGGTGCACCCCCTCAGGCCGCCGGGGGCGGGGGCCGCCCGCCGCCCGGAATTTCTCTCCGCTGTTGGCCAAAGCCTGTATCTTTCTGGTTTCTCGGGTTTCCAGGACGGGTGTGCAGGCCAGGAAGAGTGCAGAGCACTCTGCAGGGGACGGTGGTGGCGCCGGCGTTGGAGCCTTTCGAGTAATAGACTCGAGTCCCACACGCCCCGGTAGGGCTAGATTTGGTCGGGCTGTCACCTCCTGTCTCCGAGGAAAGAAGGGGCAGTGTATGCTCACTGTGGCATCGCAGGATGCTAAAAGAAAGCAAGATGGCATGGCATAGGTGTGCCTGGTGAACGTGTACCTTCAACCCATAAACTTCTCTCTCCCTTGACTCTTGGTGGTTTTCAATTCTATTCCCAGAATGTTAGTCTGTTTGATTTTTTTTTAAAGGCTTTCATAACATGCTGCCACTTCCCCACCCCCCTTTCCAGTCTTGCACCTTACTCCTCTCCCCGATTTGGCTTTTAAAGCCCTTCATGACATGCTGCTCCCTTTCCAGTCTTCTTAAACCTTACTTCTCTCCTCCATGCTTTGCAGTCTTCACACTGACCTCTCTGCTGTTCCTCACATTCGACTCCCAACTCCATGCTTTTTCTCTGTCTGTCACCCCTGTCCTTCCACGTCTCTGCCTTTTACTTTCCCTGGCTTCCTACAAGTTGGCTAAAGTCCTACCTTCTGCAAGAAACCTTTCCCAGTATTCCTTAATCTCAGTACCTTCCCCCTGAGACTATCCCTAATTTGTCCTGCATGTATACAGCTTGTTTGTATACAGTTGTTTACTTGTTACCTTTCCCTTTTGATTTGAGAGTAGGGAATTATTTTTTGCCTTTCTTTGTATCCCCAGCACTTAGCACAGCTCCATGCAGGAAGTACTTGATAAATGCTAGCTGACTGACTGACTGAACCTTTCCTCATATTCCTTGGAACCCAGAATTCTTTTGGAGGGTAAAGATTTTGATCCATAAGTAGTGAGTGCTGTAATTTATTAGAGCCTATTTCATGGATGATCTTCATAAATAAATAAAGATTATTTTAATTGTCATAGAACTCAGAGAAACTTTGTAGTTACACTCCAATATTGGCATAAAAAAAAGGCACCTGTGGTGTGAATGGTAAGCTAGCCTTGGACTCAGCAAGATTTGGGTTCAAGTTGTGTCTCTTGACATAATTAGCTGTGTAACTCCAAGGGCAATGACTTAAGGACCCAAGACTCAGTTACAGACATGCTTCTGAGTTCTCTACATCAATTTTTAAAAAAACTTATTCGAATATGAAAAATGGAACTAGAAAGTATTAATTATCCACAAGGGAATGACATTCTAGACTTTATACAAGAAAAGCTAAAAAGATAGAATATTGCTCATTAAGACTAGGAGATAACCTTTGGCAATGTGTAGAACCATAAAACCATATGAAGTGACAGTAGGATCAGTGGTAACATAATGGGCAGCAGCAAAGTGGTTTCTAGGCTACAGTGCTATTCAGAAAGATGACAGAGCCTCATTTGTGTCCTTAGGCTAGGACTTGAATATTAGACCTATTACATAACAGTATTTTCCTTCTTGACAAGGGGCACAGAAGTGACTAGATGTATTTAATGGTACTTCCCTCTTTTCTACTTCTTGGCTCCATTTCCCACCTGGAGCACACCAGTTCTTTTGTATATACATTACCCTCCAGGGAGCTCTTGACTCCTAGAGTTCCTTAATAACAGTAAGAGGTGAAGCTGTAAGGAAAGGAAAGTAGTTGTTACCATTTAGTGTCATAGATTTAGAGCTGAAAGCTTGAAAGTCAGTAAGCATTTATTAAGCACATAGCAACACCAGGCACTCTGCTAAGTGTTGGGTATTAAAAAAAAATATTCCCTGCTCTAGTCATCCAGTCCAACCCCTTGATAGTATAGATGAGAAGACTCAGTCCCAGAGAGGTTAATACCTAAAATTTATATATACCTACTATGTGTAAGGCATTTTATCATTATTATTTCCTATTGCCCTCATAACAATCCTGGGAGGTTGATGGTATTGTTATCTCCATTTTACAGATGGAGAAACTGAAGGAGAGTTTTAGTGACTTAACCAGGGTTACTCTGCTAAGTGTCAGAATTTGAATTTAAATTCTGGTATCAACCACCTAGCTGCCAGGATTAGAAAGTTACTTCCTCTGATTTTATGAATTCTTTGTCCAACAATCTGCCTTTTAATCATCTGCAATGCCCTCATGGTTAATAGAATGACTGAATGTGTCCTAGACACTCTAATCTTGGAGGATTCACTTATTTACTTCATATTTACTTATCTGTGTATGTGTTCACTGCCTCCTGTCCCATCAGTAGTATGCAAGTTCCTTGAGGACAGAGATTTCCTTTTTCAAATTTTTGTATCCTCAGCTACTAGCATGGGTGCCTAGTACATAGTAGATACTGAATAAACGATAGGTGGACGAATGAATGCCACGGACTCTAGAGCACTCAGACAAATTAATGCTGAGTAAGAATTCTGAGAGTGTAGAAAGAAGAGAACACTACATGTCTATCTTAATGGAAATATTATGGTGAAGGGAGTCTTAGGTACAAGAATAATGATTTCTGTTGCATAATGTTTTCAGGTATAAATTGAGTTTAATTATTGTCTCATAGTGATGCCAAGTAACAGCGTCTGTATTACGGCTAGGTATAAAGAGTGATTGATGCTGTTTTGTTTTCTATCAGAGGCAGTGTGAAATAGTTAGTGGACGTGCATTCAGGTAATCATGGGCAAGTTGATTAACTTTTTTTTTGAAAAATCTTTTTTGGGGGGTGGGTGGGAGACGGCTGGGTTAAGTAACTTGCCCAGGGTCTGAGGCTGGATTTGAACTCAAGTTTTCCTGACTCCAAGGCCAGTGCTCTATCCAGTATACCACCTAGTTGCCCTAAGTTGATTAACTTCTGAGTCAGTTCCAACAACTCTGTAAGACAAATACCCATCTGTCTGTTTGCAAGTCTTTTCCTACCTGAGAATTCTCCACATCTAAAAAGTCATAGACCACACCCAAAAAGAGAGAAAGACAAATAGTTTATGAAAATGCTCATTATTTTTAGTCATGAGATGTAATTATCAGAAGGTGAGGGAGTGTGATTTATTTAGTAGATGGTTTACACTGTTAAAGTTGAAATCATAGTATAGCTTAGGAGACCCTGGCCCTGCCAGTGACTTCGAACAGTTAAACAATTTCTTTATTCTCTATTCCT
Organism: Pseudochirops cupreus; assembly: GCA_028627135.1. Lineage (NCBI taxonomy): Eukaryota > Metazoa > Chordata > Mammalia > Diprotodontia > Pseudocheiridae > Pseudochirops > Pseudochirops cupreus. Next base: position 300,844,208 of record CM053582.1, on the reverse strand, counting down.
TGCTTTTCCCATCTGTAAAAAAACATTAACTTAGCTAAGCTGATGCACCTACTGATTTCTCTTTATCGAATTTTCTTCCTATAGATTCAGGTTCTCTAAATATTTTACCTTGCATGCTCACTGAACATCTCAGCAAAGTGGTTAGAAGGTAGGCATAATTAGTTATCTCTACATTCTGAGATAACAGCAGGAAGTTGACAAATTTCCCTTGAATTTACTGAGAAGGTCAGTGGTTAAAGGCAGGAATAAAATTCAGGTATTTTGAGTGCTTTACTTTATTGTTTTATCCCATGAGGAGCTGCAAACTAATGACTGTAAAATAATGTATAGAAATGCCTGCTATCAGTTATCAGTTGCTATACAGTAGTATATTTCCTATTCAGTTGTATTTAGCGTATAAACCGGAATAGACAAAATGATGATGTTGTCACCTTTTTTCTAGAATGACCTAATTATAAGGGTACAGTTCTTTAATAAATGTGATTTTGGTAACATCTTGGTTGGTGATAAAAATGAATGGGTCCTAACATTAATTATAGTGGCACACTTTTCCTTTACTATTTTTTGTTATTTTATAATCTCTGTAATCATATCTCTTGAATTATCCCCATTTTCATTGTTGATCCTTATTGCATTGTTCTGCTTTAAAAATCAGTAGGGGGCATGCTGATTTTGGTAGTAAAACTCAAAAATATGGCATCTTTTTCATGTTAGCATCTTACTGGACCTAGAGCATGATACACATGTACATTGCTCTTTATGTTTAGGTATTTTGGAGACCTGCTATGTCTTATTTTAGACAGCACTGCCAAAATAACCATCAGAAGTTAATTCTAAGAGGATTGCTTTTTAGAGCATCCCTTTAATAACTTTATAACCCCAATCTTTTTGTTTGTTTTTGTTTTTTACTTTTTGGAGGGGGGAAGGCAGGGCAGTTGGGGTTAAGTGACTTGCTAGTAAGTGTTAAGTGTCTGAGGCCAGAATTGAATTCAGGTCCTCCTGATTCCAGGGCTGGTGCTCTGTTCACTGGGTCACCTAGCCGACACCCCCTCTCCCCATCTTTATTTACATAAAATATGCCTTTCAAAAATGATTCAATACATATTACAAGCCAAATTCAATAGAATCTTTAACCTTTATTGAGAGTGAGTGTGTGTGTGTGGTTGTGGGTGTGTGAAGGATCCTTGATGTATGGCTTTATCTCTCCCTCCCACTATATGGTCCAGACTCTAAAATACAGTCTCATATGCCTTGTCTCTATAGTTGATGCATAGTATTTTACTGTGTTCTTGACATTAACCTGTTATGACATGACACAATATGTTAAAATGAGAGAGTTGCTAGAATTCACTTTCCTAGGCTACAGTAGTTGGATATCATATGATGCCTGTAACCCAGATTCTTCATAGATTTGCAAGTAAAAGGAAGTGTTTTGAACCCAGTGACCTATAATTAGTAATATTTGGAAGTTACCATAAACCCTATTATTGTTGGTTCAATTTCATGCTAATTTCACTCTTGCTTCCACTGCCACGTGGCCATGCAAAGGCACAACTAAAGCAAATTAAAGTTAGTTTTGTTTCAAGAATTTCTCAATGCCATTACAGCCTAGGGATACTTTTAGGCATTCCAAAACCAGTCTTGGCCATCTTAGAAATCAACAAGCATTTATTAAGCACCTAGTATGTGCTGGGAACTGTGCTCGGCATTAAGATTACATATTCTCTGTTCTCAAGGAGCTTATGTTTTATCAAGAGAGACACAATGTACAACTATACACAGAATATAAACTAAGTAAGCACTAAGTAGGTTTGGGAAGGAAGGCACTAGCAGAGGCGAGGGGTGGGGGGATACATTCCAGGCATGGTAGATATGTGCTGAGGCACAGAGATGGGAAGCAGTGCCATGTGAGAGAGACATCTTAAAAAGTCAGATCATAAAGTATGCAAAGTGGAGTGACGTATGATGAAACAGGATTTTATCTTTGATTCTAGAGGCAACAGGGAGCCGCTGGCATTTATTGAGTAGGGGAGTAACATGGTCAAATTGCATCTTTAAGAAAATCATTTTAGCAGCCATTTGGACTGCAATAGAGAAATATTTGAGGCAGCAAGACCAATTAAGAAGCTGTTACAAGCAGGTAAAAGATGATAAGCACCTGAGCTAAAGTAGTTACCACGAGAACAGTGAGAAGAGGCTGGAGTTGAGAGACATTATGAAAGTAAAAATGGCAAGATTTGGCAGTTGTTTAATATGTGGGGGAGAGGGGTAGAGGAGTGGTAGTAATGCCAGCATTTGAAGTGGGGGACTGGTAATTAGAGGTATTTGGAACACATTAAATTTGATATGTAAATAGTTTTAAATGTCAAATAGGAAGTTGGTGATGGAGCTTAGGAGACTGAAATAGGGTGTGCCTGTGTGTGTGTGTGTGTGTGTGTGTGTGTGTGTGTGTGTGTAGAGACATCATTTATCATAATCATATATGATGGAGAAAAACGGGAAGCATCATGGACACCATCCCCTTTCCTCAGGTTCCTGGATTTTTATTTGTGATTATGCTTTTAGAGGTTCAGGTGGATTTGTACACATTGAAGTGTTTTAAGGAAGAGGTTCTTGACCTGAATGGTGGTTGGTACAACTTGGTTAACTACTTTGTGTTTTTGTGCATATAGCAGATAATCAGGTACTTTTGTTGCTTATTAATTGAAGAGAATTATAACCAAATCCGTGAAGCCTGGCTACAGTGTGGCCTAAATTTCAAGCAGGTGTGTAACCATTTTTTCCCCTCATTTAGTAAATACACAGATTTTGGACTATCTTTCAAAAACAGAAATCAAAATATTTCAGTTTGTTGAAAGTTTGAAATCTTGTGCTTTTTTAACCTTAGAGCTACTTCAGATTATTTTATGAATATTAGTCAAAGTCATTCAGTATAAACCTTTATCATCTAATCATATGAAGACCTTCTCAAAACTCAGTTTCTGAAGATTTAAAATCATTGAATCTTTTGATAAACACATAATCATTATTCACAGTCATCTTATGTAGCTAAAGCTTAGAGGTGTGAGGTTTCTACATTAAGCCTATAGGTGAGACCTTCATTTTGTTATACTGCTTGAAAATTTTTAATCAAAAAAAGTAGACTTGGTAAAGCTGACCCTCCTTTATTCCTCTTGAGTATACCAGATTAAGTTATTGGAAAATATACAGCTAATATCACACTAATATCACCTCATACGTTTTCTGGTCTGTGGCAAAATGCTGTCACGTAATTAGGAAAATAGTGTACAGATCATGGCCTTACCAATGATCAATCAGCTAGCTATGGGATCTTGAGTGTATTTTATATGCATTTGGAATTTTATTTAAAGAAGTTTATTATTGTTATCACAAAAAACATATTCCTCTAAAGAAACCAATTTGGTGGAACACTAATGCATTGTTGGTGGAGTTGTGAATTGATACAACCATTCTGGAGAGCAATCTGGAACTATGCCCAAAGGGCTATAAATAATTGCATACCCTTTGACCCAGCAATACCACTGTTGGGATTATATCCCAAA
>CM053582.1:300800914-300840145 GCA_028627135.1 Pseudochirops cupreus | reverse complement strand
AGCTGGGTGAGTCTGCTGGGTGGGGCTTCCCAGTCTGCCGCACTCTGCTCTCAGGTCCGCGCTGGTGCCACTCCTGTGTGCTCCGTTCTCCCTGCCCCGACCTGATTAGGCACTTCTCTGGGCTGGGAATCTGTCACTCTCTGTCTCCCAATGGGTTCTGTCACTCTTAAATCTGCTCAAATTTACTTTTTAGTTCCCAAGGACGAAATTCTTGGGGAGCTTGGAGAAGTCACTGCTTACTCTCTGCCATCTTAGCTCCGCCCCCCGGGGGAAGACAGTTTTCAGTGAGTGAAAAGTTGGTGCAAGACTGAAGGAAACTAAAAAAACAAGTAATACCAGCACAATTATTTAAAAGCTTTACATAATAGTCACACCCCACCCTTTTGCAAAAAAATTGTCATAAAATCTGCAACAATTATGCAGTGAAAATGCAGTACTTGTTAATACTCTTCATTCAGAGCCAGATTTCTGAGCTAAGTGATCTGGGGCATCTGATTGGCTGCTGCTGTAGATGCAGAAGGGAAGAGATGGAGAACTCTCTCAGTTATGGGAGGGAGCTAGAATGGAAGAATATTGGGAATAATGAGTTTAGACGAGGGCAGGTGTGATTCAGTTGTAGAGAAGCCTCAGAATTGGCTCTCCAGAGAAGCTGGGATGCTACCCATCCTTCTCACCCTCTGGTGGATTGCATACGGTGGATTGCATACCCTTTGGAGATTAGCGACCCATGAGGTAATTTGTATAAGCATTATTATCCCCATTTTAATGACAAAGAAACAGGTTGCCGGATTATGAGTCTGGTACTTTTTTTCCCCATGGTATGCCATCTTGTTCTCAATCTTTAAATTACTTGTCTATTCTAATTTCACACAATTTAAGTTTTTTTTTAATAAGTTATGTCTGCAACTGTAGTAGACAGAGGATTTCACAGAGAGGGTCTATACAGAAGCAGTGGGTTTTGAGGTTATTCAGGAACTGAGACTTGAATCAGGGAAAAGGTCTCAGCACTTAATTAACAGAAAAAGAATAATAATTGCCAGACCAGATGCCCATTTTTCCTGTTTATTCATAAATTTTTTTTAAAACCTGAACATATATTACACACATGCGTACAAATTTAATTCTTACTCATCCTTTATCAGAATCTTTTTCCAGATACTTTTAGTATTTGGACCATCTGTAGCCCTTTGCTTACCCTGCTTACGCGCTTATCATGAGGAGGTTTCACAAGTGTAGAGAATTTGGAGTCAGGAGACTTGATTCACATCCTGGCCCCAGCGCTTGTGCTTGACATCACTTATTGAGCCTCAGTGTAGTAGAAAGAGCTCTCTCCTTGTAGTCAGGAAAACTTTGTTCAAATCCAGCCTCCTGCTTATTAGCTAAATGACCATGAACATATCTCTCTTCACCTCTCTGGAGCTCTATGTCTTCATATATATATAATGATGATTAATTATTTCACAGAGTAGTGGGAGGGAAGGATTTTGTAAACCTTTGAATACTTATAGAAGTATGAGATCCTGTTTGGTTTTTTTATGTTGTGGTTATTTAGTGCATGTGCTCTATCCCCTACTAAGTCTTAAGTGTGCTCTGTGCACTATAGGTATTCAATAACCGTTTATTTCATTTAATTAAATTGAATTTACCAGAAGTTTGGTGCTGAAGAGACCACAGAAGAATATAAGACAAGGTTCATGCCTAATTGGAGTTTTTCTATGAAACATATCGAAAGATCATAGATTTAGACATGGAAAGTAATGCAGGACAATAAATAACATGCAGAAACTGAATTTTATAAACAGTAAATGAGGTCAAAGTTCAAAGGCATGGGTTGCTGTAGCTTAATATTTCATAAAAGAAGCTAGAACGTGACCTCAAAGGATGGGCACAGTTTAGATAAGGGGAACAGGAGAGAAAAGACACTTTTAGGAACGATTATTGTGAATCTGGTTTTCTTAGCAAATAAAATTATCCTAACCTAATTAAAAATTCACAATAATTAAATGAAAATTAATCTTTTTATATAATTTTATTTATAATCATTAACATTTTTCTATCTTTATAGGTACAAGAAAATTCACCAGGGCATAGAGCTGGACTAGAGCCCTTCTTTGATTTTATTGTTTCTATCAATGGTTCAAGATTAGTAAGTTAAATTTTTTACTTTTCTGATCATATTTTGTAGTCTTTGAAAGTGAGAATTTTAAGGTATTTGTACTTAAAGGTTTGTTGTTTTTTTTATCAAGTGCTCTTTAGTGCTTTTGGGTTTTTCAGATTTCTTATTGGCCAGTAATGTGGCTATACTCTTAGACATGTTCTCAAATAACTGGTTATTTTCCTTGACATCTTGATTTATTGATTGTCAGAGTAATTTAATTAGAAGCAAATAAGAAAGATCGTTTAAAGAGAACATAGTTAAAATCACTTGTTGTGAATTGCTTTTTATTTACATACCCATTGGAAATTCCAGTTTTAAGACCATTGTATTATCTTGACAAGGTTAGTCCTTGTACCGATTGATCCTCAATTTGTTTATTTTTAAAGGGATGTTTTTGTCTCTCGTCCATTAGATGCCTTCCACATTGTTCATTCCTTTGGTAAAATATTTAAATTTTATTTCTATTTCTTTTCTTCCCATGCCTATTATCATTGATTAAAAAAAAAGTGTATTCCAGGAATAAGCCCAAATAGAGTTAGCTTTTGAAAAACTTCTCCTTCTATTAAAAAATCCATTATTTTAAAGTAGGTGTTTTTCTAATTTAAAGAGTGACCAGAACTATTCATTGGACTTCTAGGCCCCCTTTTGCTTTTATTTCTAAAGTCTTCTCCCACCCTGTCACCCAACAAGATAACCCCCAGGTTACATTGTTGAATGACATGTTGCACAATTTTGGGGAAAATGTTAAATTTGGAGTGGACACTTACTTGGAAACAGCAATGATGCTTTGAAGTTTGGGGGGGTTTTTTTGTTGTTGTTTTTACATTTTGCTACCTAATAATAGGGGGAAACAAAATATTAAAAGGCTTTATTTTGGGGTTTTCTTTACATTCCTGCTTTTTATAAACTAATATAAATATTTTTATTCCTTTGTTAATTGTCTTTTCTTCATCTTGATTCTTGAAATGTTTTTGGTGGTGCTACATGGTAAATAATCTAAGAAAATTGGTCAACAATTTTGAATTTTATAAAGAAAAAGTATTTCTCTTTATTCACAGAATAAAGACAATGATACTCTCAAAGACCTGCTAAAAGCCAATGTTGAAAAGCCTGTAAAAATGCTTGTCTACAGTAGCAAAACCCTGGAGCTGAGAGAAGCATCGGTCACGCCCAGCAATATGTGGGGTGGCCAAGGCTTGCTTGGAGTGAGCATTCGTTTCTGCAGCTTTGATGGGGCCAATGAAAACGTGTGGCATGTATTGGTGGGTATTGCTTGTGGGCTGTCACAGCTGAGCTGTAGTTTATATAAATGGTTTATAGGTTTAGAGGAAGACATAATAAAGCAAGCTTCTATAGAAATGTGCACAATATTTACTAAAGTTTATGGAAATTTTGAAAAGTTCGTGTAATTGCAAAGCTGTTCTCCGATAAAACTGGATTGTTGTATTCAAAAGGTTGCTTATACTGTTGTTTTTCTTTTTTTCATTTTGTAAGAAGACCTATGAATTGTAAAATTTGGGGCATTATGAAATTTAAGCATCATTTGTATTTTTTTATTTTGTTCCTACTAGGAAGTGGAGTCAAATTCTCCTGCAGCGTTGGCGGGTCTTAGACCTTATAGTGATTATATCATTGGAGCCGATACTGTTATGAATGAGGTAACTAAATTTTGGACACTCGTCCAGCAGCCAGGGCCGTCTCCATATCACAGTAAAGCATTAGAGTATAATTTAGTAGAGGATTCTTTTAATAACTGAGTATGAAGGAGGATTGTTGTGGAATCTGACAGTGGAAAAAGAGTACTGCTGAGGAGTCTGACTCTGGGGCTTTCGAGCTATGACCCAAGACCGAGGAGGAAAATTCTTTACCAGGTCTGGGGAAAGCAGAAATAAAGAAGTTAAGTTAGAATTGGGAATTAAGGTGGCAACATGTGATAAATAGGGGAGAACATAGGAACAGAAGTAAAAAAAATATATAGAATTGAATAAACCACAAGGCAAGGGATAGGAGAGTGGAAGTAGGCAGTGCTTTCCAAACACTCTTGTATGGCTACAGTGACACCTTCTGCAGCCTTCAACCTTTCCCAAACCTACAATGATCCCTCTCCAAAATCATGCCTAAATGTTTGTTATAAAATCCAGATTCTTTGAATTTGGGAGATAAGATTTCTTAAGCCATAGAGGTGTCATTTAATAAATTATTGTCCATGTATGTAATTATCCAAGGAAACACTGGCCTGTGATTGATTGCACACCACAATGTGCCTACCCTTTTCCTAGGAAATCGTTGACAATTGGAAACATTTGATATCTGTGTGGTATACCATAATGATATAAATGCAGATGTTTCCTGTACATTCTTTTTCAGTCCGAAGATCTGTTCAGCCTTATTGAAACACATGAAGCAAAACCATTAAAACTGTATGTGTACAACACAGACACTGATAATTGTCGAGAAGTGATTATTACACCAAATTCTGCATGGGGTGGAGAAGGCAGGTAAGGTCAATTGACCCCCCAAATTATGACTATTTAAAGTTTTAACAAATGATTTCTTTGTGGAGAGACTCTTTTATTTCTTGAGTGAAAGAAAGGAAGAAGTAGCATACATAGTTTTGCTCAAACTAGGAATCTGTAAAAAAGCAATATTTATATGTTATTTCTAGGGACTGGCTATTTTGATTATAAAAGAATACACAGTGAATTTAAGCCTTTCTTTTCATTCCAAACCATTGGGTAACAGGCTGTGATTACAGTTTAATGCATGGTTGGCAGCATTTCAGAAGCAAGGTCCATACCTTGTTCTGACATGCCTGGGAAGAAAGTGGCAAAGAGTGGGAGCCTGGCATCCTGATGTGCACAGACAGTGGTAGGACAAGAGCTAGCTGCACAGTCTGGAGAGTAAGAACTCTTTTCCCCCTCCCTTCTCCTCCCCTTCTCTCCAACAAGAGCTTTTTTCATACTTCCTGAAATTCAGCTAATTAGAATTCCAGATAGGTTCCTTTTAGTTAACAAGAAGCCTTTAAAACATATATATATATATAAAATTACCTGTAAGGGTACACACGTGGGCTATGCTGGGACACCACTACAAGCTGCCTCGGATCCTGTACTCCCACAGGGACTTCCTGTGTCTTAGCACATGTTCCCTCTAAAAGACCAACGGACCTTGGCTCCTCTCTTTGAGAAGTAGTAACCTTGAGGTCCTACCCTCTTGTTACCCTTTAGAGAGCCCTACGTCTCACTGGGCTGAGGAGAGGCTTCATGGGGCAGGTGGAGAAAAGGGCAAACGCTGATTTCAGTCTCTAGAACTCGCTGTGTCTCCTGCTTACCGAGGTCACCTGACATTTGAAATAGAGCCTCCTCTGTGGAGCGAAGAAAACTTCTTGTCATGCCTTTTTCCTGCCGCCTCCTCCGTTTCTCCTACTACCTGATTCCATTTAAGAAAGTCATTCCCTATTTCTCCATTCCTGCTTGCTGAGTTAATTAGTGATAAAATAGACAGGAACGGGCCCAGCTTAGGGGCAAGGAACTGTGCATGAACACAGCTTAGGCAGAGCATTGGAAGGTACCAAATATAAACACAGCCTGCTGCTAGATTTTGTCATTGACTTTTTCTAGGAAATTAGGGCGTTACTGAACGGTGGCTCTCAAAGTCGAGCTAAGGGAGACTCAAATTGCCATCAGGGACAGCGTCCTAGTGGCCACAGCCATTCCCACTACACTAGAAATCGGTTCACAGGCCAGCAGAGACCTCTGTGCTTACCTTTGGTTTAGTGAATACTTTTCTAGCTGTTCTTTCCTCTGAAGGTAATAACACATTTATATAGAACCTGCTGTGTGCCAGACATCATACTAAGTGCTTTAAAAATATTATTTCATTTGGTTCTCACAACAGTCCTGTGCAATAGGTGCTATTATCATCCCTATTTCACAGTTGAGGAAACTGAGGCACACAGGAGTTAAGTGACTTGTCCAGGATCACACAGTAGTAAGTATCTGAGGCCAGATTTAAATTCAGATCTTCCTGACTCTAGGGCCACTTTTAGACTTTTATATAGGAGAATCAGTTTGAATTGAACATAATACTTGTTAAGAAATTAAATTATGTGATAAGATCCCTTTCCTTCTTTCATTTTTTCTTCAACATTAGATTGTTCATATACATGAATACTTGTTGACTGAAATAGGCTCATAGAATTTAGAGTTGGAAGGGACATTAGAAATCACCCAGTGTAACCCCCATACTTTACAAATGCACAGCCTAGAGCTCAGAAGGGTTAAGGGTCTTCTCTCACCCATGGTCTGGCAGCAATAAGTAACAGACCTGGGCTGTGAATGCCCTCTGACCTTAACTCCAGAGATCTTTCCACTACCTCACGCTACTTCTAAGGCTTTTGATACCTTAGAATTAAATTTCATGTGACCTCATACAGCAAGAATATTGCCTCAGGACACCTTCAGCATTGAAGCCAAAGTTATTTTTCAGCAAATGTTACCAGGAAGTGCTCATGATTAATGTTTTACAGGTGCCACACTCCCATTCCTTTAATTTTTAAAATGAGAAATTGTGACTGATCTTCATTAGTACTTTTGAAAATGTCATGTTTCTAAAGCCTAGGATGTGGCATTGGATATGGCTATTTACATCGAATACCTACACGACCATTTGAAGAAGGGAAGAAAATTTCTCTTCCAGGACAGATGACTAGTACCCCTGTCACTCCCCTCAAAGATGGTTTTACAGAGGTAAGATATTTGCTTCATTGACTTAATTTATTCTTTGAAAAAAAATTGTTGATACCTTTGTTTTTATATCACTCATTCCTAGATATAACCCTCCCCCTGATTTCTCCCCACATCCTTTCTCCTGCCCCATTGAAACCTCCCTTGTAATAATGAAAACGTTCAGTAAAACCAGCCAACACAGTGATGATATATGGCAGCATAAATTCTCTACCTTTGTAGCAATCCATCTCTCTACCAAGAGGAGGAAGATAGGTTTCATTATCTGTTCTCTGAACCCTAACTTATTTTTTATCATTTCTCTGTATAATTCATCTTGTTTTTAGTGGTGTTTTTTTTTTAACGTTACTATCTTGCTTTCCTTGGCAACAGTTTGTACAAATATCCCTGTTTCCCTGACACAGTAATATTACACTACATGGGATTATATATCATGGATTGTTCAGTCCTTCTCTAATTGGTGGGTGCCCAGATTGTTTGCAGTTTTTTATTACCACAGAAATCTGTGAATGTTTTGGTACATGTGAAACTTTTCTTTTTCTGTTTTTGACCTCCTTTGGTCTATGTCCATTTGTGGGATTGCTAGAACAAAAAGCACAGTCACTTTAGTGATTTTTTTTTCCAAATTCTTAGCTGGAATAAAAAGCTCCTCAATTGAACATGTAAATTAAATAAATTACCCAGCATGAGCCCCCAAAATGGGAGAGCATTATGTGAGAGCTTCTGTGCCATTTCTGGTCTCTGCTGACGTTTTTGGATAAACATTTTGGCTATACTTCTCACTGCTTCCATGCTGTCTAAAATTATGAAAATCAACTTGGGTACATTTTTGGTTCCCCTGAGATCATCTTCTGCTCCCAAATACTTTCAGTCCTTTAGATATGTATTTACCCTGGGCAGAGTTTGAAAATTTTATCCCCTGTAGGCTCTTATCTTTGAGGCTTCTCTGTAACACATGTTCATGGTCAGGGCTTTTTTGCCTTGACCCATGTGTCAAACTGACCTCATTTTATTTTTTAATAGGATTAAAAGACTAATAATGAAAAATAATCAGGCAAACTTTTATAAACATAGTATGTCTGGATCTCAGCAACTCTCAACAGTCATAATATCTTTGAAGACAAGATGGGGACCTTTGGGCTTGATGATGATATAATTAGGTAGATTGTTATTTAAACAGTAATTCCCAATGAATGTTTATTGATTAGGGAATCATGATCTTGGAGGGATATCCTCAGGTGCGTGCTGAAGGCTCTGTTTGAAATCTTCTTTGACATTTTTGCCCATTAGATGAAGACATAGATTGTCTGTTTATCAAATCTGAGGATGACAACAAGCTGGAAAGAATAGCTAATATGTATTGTATCACAACATCAAAATCCAACGTGATGAATTTTAATAAGGATAAATCTATAGGTCTAATAGAAGTTTTTTTTAAAATCTGATCTACAAATGCATGATGGTAGAGAGAGAAGTACCATAAGAGCAATTCATATGAAAAAAGTGTATGTCAACTGCAAATTCATTATGAGTGAACAATGTGATGTGAGATGCCAGAAAAGAAAAAATATCATGTGAGCTTAGGTTTCATCAGTAGAATTAGAACATCTAGAACAAAACAGGTGTCATAAAAATTGGCCTAGTGAGAAAATCCTGGGTGAGAGCAGGAGGACAGCCAGGATGGTGAGGGAATTCAAAACCATGTCACAGTATTGGAGGAACTGATGCTGGCTTGTGGGGTAGAGATGGGGCATTATAAAGGTGTCCATAATATTGGCATGTGAAAGAGAACTAAAATTAACCGCTTCTGTGGGCTGCTAAGGATGAGAACTAGGACCTCTGGGGAGAATTCACGAGAGGGGTAGATTTCAGCTTATTCATAAAAGAACTTTTGGAGTTATATAGAAATTAAATGAACTGAACATGGAGAGGCAATAAGATTTGGGCCAAATAAATCTGATGGTGTTTATAGCACAACATTAAAGCACATGTCCTTTCTCTTTGTTAATAACTGGTAAACACACAGTGTTCTGCTATCAGTTGTAATCACTCTATTAGGCAGGTTTTGCTTAACTGGTTTCGAGAAATGTGCTCCTTAAAGAAGTTTGGTTGTTTCATGTGTCTGTCCAAATGAAATGTATCATGATTTTAAAAAAAAAATAAATGAAGTGCTTCATGAGTACATCATTGGATAGCTTCCCGTCACCGGAGCTGTTCATACAGAGCAGCGGTTCTCAACCTATGGGTTATGTTCAGTTTGTAACAATGAAAATACATCCTGCATATCAGATATTTACATTATGATTCATAACAATAGCAAAATTACAATTATGAAGTAGCAACGAAAATAATTTTATGGTTGGGGGGTCACCACAACATGAGGAACTGTATTAAAGGGTTGCAACATTAGGAAGGTTGAGAACCACTGATACAGAGGATAGTTAGGGATGTTGTAAAAGAGATTCCTGCTTGGATTTAGAGGATTGAGCTGGCTGGTCTTTCAGATTCCTTTCATCTTTGATTCTATAATTATACATCCTGAGTACCAGCCAGAGGGATGAATTTATAACAAGATAGGGTGTTTAAAGAGAACTAAATATGTCTTAGGAGGGTGAGGGGAATTTAGGAAAGTAGGAACTAAAAAGGAATACCAAAACTAAAAATATAAGTTGAATTGTAAAGAGCTGGGTACATTGTTGTAGTTAACTAAAATGGAATGTTTAGAGTGATTTGAAGATCAAGGTTTTAGTTAAAAGAGAATTTAGGAGTTGAAAGAGAGATGTACATAAAAAGAAAGGCTGGTGTGACTGTTTTGAATGAGTGATGCTAACAGCTAAATATGGGGTACCCAAGAGAGGTGATTTATGGTAGTCACGGTGCTGCCTCTGGTGTGCATCAAAACACAGTTACTGGGGCCAGAATATGTGCTAGTGAAAATTTTCCTTTGCTATTTATTATGCCTTCCAAATGTTTTCTTCGAAATACACCTAAGTAATTTTTATCTTGGTTTTTGGTAAGGTCCAGTTGTCCTCAGTGATTCCTTCACCTGTGTCACCACCTGGACCTGCAGGCATTGAACAGGGTCTGTCAGGACTTTCTATTAGCTCAACGCCTTCAGCTGTCAGCAATGTTCTCAGTACAGGTAAACAGAAACAAAATTTTTTTTTTGCTTTTTTTTTTTTTTTTGGAGGGAGAAGGCAGGGCAATTGGGGTTAAGTGACTTGCCCAAGGTCACATGGCTAGTGTGTTAAGTATCTGAGGCCGAATTTGAACTCAGGTCCTCCTGACTCCAGGGATGGTGCTCTACTCACTGTGCCACCTAGCTGCCCCAACAGAAACAAAATTTGTTCTTTAAAATGTGTTTTTCTCATGGCTAGTTTCCAAGGGTAACTTGTCTCTCTGCTTCGCTCTCCAGTTCACAAGGTAAATGCCTTAACTATGTTTATGTTCCACCATTCAACAATAAAAAGGGGTTTTAAAGTGTCATATACCAGTCATTGGGTCTAAGACTATAAACTCCATAGGGGAAGGAATCAACACTCTGTTAACCACAAACAGGAATATCTGGAGGCCTTGATCATGTACAGAATATTCTTCCTTCTTGATGGTGGTAAACATCTTTGACAACCTAACTTGATTTTGATGCTCAAAGGACCATTAATTTCTATAGTTAGGAATCTTTTACTATCTTAACATACACATCAGCTCAGATATATTATTAGAAGAAAGCCTGTAGTTGTGGATCACATGACCAGCACAATGGCACAGTAGTCACTTTCTGTAAACCACTCTAACTCTCCATCCAAAAAACAAAGAAGGAATTATGTACCAGATGCATAGTAATCATAGATGAATACCTTAGTGCAAGAAAAGAGAGCCATGACAAGGTAAAATCCCTCTAAATTAGTTATCAGAACCCAAATATTCAGAGCACTCATTCAGCACTCTTCCCCCACCAGCCCTTATATATTCTAGTAGGAACATGCGCTAATTCACAGGTTTTGCAGGGCTCATCTTGGGACTCCCCCCACTACTGCAGAGTCTGTAAGACATTTCCCTCAAGCAGCATATACACTGACTCTGCTAAGCTTTCTGTAGCTTAAGTGAAGTGGGGCTGAAAAGTCCTTTCATTACGGCCTGACCATTAGATTAGGGACTCCTAAAGCTGCAGACACTCTGCTTCGAACACTTTCGTTCCTAACCCTACCAAAAAGTGGAAGACAGTGATTCATCCCAGTTAAGACAAAGAAGAGAGCCAAGGGAGGAAATGGGGTTACATACCGGTGTGAGGGGCTGCTCCAGGCCTGAAGTAAAGGAGAATGAAACCCAGCTAGGGTCAGCCTCCCCTGGAGGTTATCCAGAGAAAGGACCCAGGCTCTCCCTTCCAATGTTTCATCAAAATGGGAGGGACCTGAAAATGAGTAACAGAAGAATACAAAAGGAAAGCAAAAGCACCAAAGATTAAAAGGTAAAACCTTTAATAAAAGCCAAGAGGTCATGCAGATGTATCAAAAGAGAGAATCATAAAACCAGAAGAGGAGAATGCCAAGTTCCCTTAAATGTAAGACAATAAGAAGTTCCAAAGTGGTTAAAAAATAGAAATAAAAGAAAATTTAAAAAAGAAACTAAGCATTAATATAGGTCAGAGCTTAGAGTTCTCAATAAAGGATTTTAAAACTCAGTTTACAAATTAGGAAAAATTGATGCAACAGTGTTAAAAGAATTAAATGTATTCTATGCAAGCCAGAATGACTGGCCTTGAAGACAAGATGTACACAGACAACTTAAGAAACATAGGTCCACCAAGAAAACCAGAATATCATAATGTGAATAATATATGGAAACCGCCCAGAACTTCTAAATACAGAAGACAGACAACAAAGCATCATTTGGGAGAATCTACAGATTGCCTTCAAAAAGAAAATACCCAGATTCGTGCTTCAAACTCCAAGTTATGTAGTAGTTAAGTTCAGTCATTTTAACAACAAATCCCACACAACAAATATTACAAGAGACCAGATGTCTTTCAGACATCAAGAATAGGAAATTAAAATAATACAAAATTATTCTTTAGCTCTGACAGTTTGCAGAGGGGAATGGAATGGCATATTCCTGCAAAGCTAAAATGATATGCCCTATAGATCTTAGCCTAATCCTCAATTTTTTCAAAAGAGAAGCATCTCTCAATGAAGAGGCATTAAAAAAATACATACACGAAGAGAAAATCTGTAAAACTATGTTTTGCTCCATTGAATCAAATGCTTTTTTCTCATCAACAAACAGAAATCTTATAGTCTTGTACTTTTGTTGTCATCTATAAAAAGAGTCAGTTATAGTGTGTTTCTTTGTGTGGGAATGTTATGCGTTGCAGAATGAGTTGAACAAATACAGTCCCTTAAAACCAAGTTTTAAGACAGCTATTCCTGAAGTGTGGTTCACAGGCCTCTGGGGATCCCCAAAACCTTTTCAGAAGTTCAAAACCATGTTTATAATAATACTAAAACATTAGTTACCTAGTAAAATATTCTTCCCTACATAATCTGTGTAGGGAACTACATTAACTGTGATTCCAGCTACATATCTGTGTGAGGCTGGTTTTTCTTCATATTATATACTTCAACCAAAACAACATTGAACACTGAAACAGATACGACAGTACAACTGTCTTCTATTAAGCTGGACACTAAGGAGATTTGCTTAAATATGAATTTTTGGTTTTGTTTTAGAAAAGTTAACTTTTCATTAAAACCTGTCATTTATGTTAACATTTATTGGGTTTATTTTTTAATGAATTAATAAAAATGATCAATTTTAATTTTTGATGCGATGATTTACTAGATGGACCACATGTAAAGAAAAGTTCTTTGGGATCTTCAACAATTTTTAAGAGTAAAAAGGGATCCTAAAACTCAAAAGTTTCAGAACTACTTTTCCAAGCATTTAATTCTCTTTATGGGTCATTAATTAAACCCTAGACCAAAACTCAGTTAAACATTAGCTTCTACCCATACATAACTCATCCTGTTGTTTTTCATTCTATCTCAATATATGTGTACAAGCTAAAATTTGTCATTGAGAAATCAGATAAATTACAAGCCCTCATCTTTTTGCCACCATTCATAAAGGTTGTATTTTGTTTTTCAAGAATCTCTCCTTCAAGTTTGTAACTATTCCTTCTGCTGATTCTCTTTTGAAGCTTCCAAGGTACTTGGCATGATCTTTTTCTCTTAAAAGATATCATGGTATGGTGAAAACAGTGCTGGGCTTGGAGCCAATAAGACCCTGCCACTGACGCTTCTAAGCTATGTGACCATAGGCAAGTTATGTGACCTCTCTGAGCCTCAGTTTCCTTCATCTATAAAATGGGAATAATATTTTTAGCGTGTACATTAAAGGATGGCTGCAAGGATCAGATTATTGTTGATTCATTTTTCAGTTATGTCTTCATGACCCCATTTGGGGTTTTCTTGGCAAAGATACTGGAGTGTTTTGCCATTTCCTTCTCTAGCTCATTTTACAGATGAAGAAACTAAGGCAAACAGGGTTAAGTGGCTCACCCAGGGTCACAGTTTTGAGCTCAGGAAGATTAGTCTTCCCAACTTCAGCTCTGGCTTTCTATCCACTGTGCCAACTGACTGCCTTTTAAGGATCAGATTAGATGATGTTATTATGGAGGGCTCTGCAGACCTTTAACACTAGGGCAGCTATTTGTGTTAATTAAAAAAAAAAACTTCGCTTTTTTTGATAGCCATATTGATACTCATTTTTTCAAAAAATATTTGCATATCAATAAATTTGTTATTTTATCTCATTCCTAAGTATGTACATATACACAATCTATTACCCAATACCTACCTGTTTTGGGGACAGATTTTGATTCACAAAACTATACCTTGAAAAAACCTAGGAGGCAAATTTGTTTGAAATAAAATGTCTTTGGTGTATTTCAGGTGTACCAACAGTACCGTTATTGCCACCAAAAGTTAACCAGTCCATCAGTTCAGTGCCACCAGTTAACCCAGCAGCTACATTACCAGGTAATTTTAAGAGCACAGTATTCTTTGGGGAGCAGCATTTTTTATATAGAATAATAGTAACATTTTATAGCAACGTGGGGTATTTTATCTTTTCGTCTCTTTTACTCTCACTTTATCCTTAAGTCTTGAGGTAGAAACAGAACAGTTATCAACCCTGTTTTACAGCTGAGATTAATAGGTGTAAAAAGGTTAGAGCAGATGGCTGGTTAGCAAATTAAGGATTGGAACCTGGGTCGCCTGATCCCTTAACCTCATATCCTTTCCATTAAACCACTCAGTGTGAGCCAGTAAAGAAAAGGATAAAGAACATTTGCTACAATAAGAATGGTAGTTCTTTTTATTTTTTTCATGAATTTAAGCAGATTTTTACTAAAAATGCAAAACAAACAAAACCCTAATGAGCATCGAACTTATTTATGGCACTCCATTTGGAGTGTATATTCATTCCAAAATCAGTATGCATTTACATTTTTTCACATAGTTGTAATCAATGTATACAGATTAGTTCTGTTACAGATCTGTGGTAATCCTTATTACAGATTTCAGTTCTCAGTGTTCTAATCCTTTAAAATGTCATATAATGTCACCACCTACCAAGAGTCCACATTCTTGTTATTTTTATCTTGCTAATCTGCTATAATTTGCTTAAGCACTTTCCCACCCCTATTGTTGGACTTTGAGTTCCTCCACATTTCTTGTTATTACAGAGCCTAGTCACGTGCTCTACTGGTGATGAGCCTCTCCATACACAGGCAGGCTAATTAGTCCTCAGGAAACAGAAATATCCATCACAGGGATCTTACTTAGTGCATCCAGTATGGTATATTCTGTCAGAGCTTTTTGCATTGTTTTGACAGCAACTTTCAAGAACCCAGGGTCACTAATTGTGACTTCAGAGAACCGACAAGGGAAATAATGCTTTCCACCTTCTAGTCAGATAGCTAGTAGAATATAAATGTAGGGAGGCATACATGGTCAAATATGGCTACTGTGGGTTAGATTTTCTGGATTTTGTTTTGTTTTTTGCATAACTTTAATGTTTTATTACAAGGAAGGGTTCTCATTTTGGATAGGGGCAGAATCATTGCCAGTTAGCAATGATATTTTTTTAAAGGCATCCGTACAACTTTTAAAAATCTAGAATCACTCCCAAAACATAGTGAGGCATCATCTTTGATGCACTTCTGTGGTGAACTTGTAATAAATTCCTGATCTGTTACAGGTAACATGACTCGATTTTTTGCTTGGGGGGGGGGTTCTCCCTTCAGGTCTGGTGCCTTTGCCAGCAGGATTGCCCAACCTAGCAAATCTTTCCAATCTTAACCTACCTGCACCACAGTTGATTCCAGGAGCTGGATTACCAGAAGTTATGCACCCTGGTATGTACTGAATCTGTATTGAATCATTTTAGAAACAGGTATACCCCAAAAAATCTCTTGAGCCAAGAAAGAGCCAAGATCCTCCATCTTAGTTTTTCCTTGGAAGCAAATCATTTCAACCTATTTCAGCTGTTAGAACAGGCTTTCAAATTTAACTATTTAGCAACTTTCCCCTGACTTCAATGCTTTGAAGGGGCCCCTCCTCCCACCCTTCCCCAACCCAAACATGCTCTCTTAGCATAGGAAAAATGCCCTCCAGGGGACTTTCTTGCTCTTCAAGCAAAAGTATCCTACCTTTTTTCTTTTATGCTTATCCCACCTCAAACACTGCTACTAAGTGGCTATTTTAGACACAAGAAATGGGGGTATGATGTTTATGCCAGTGAATTACAATAAGAGGCTCCTGGCTAGCCTAGTAGAAGTTAATTAACTACCTACAGGAACTTTTTCTGCCAGCAAATGAATAATGATTTCTTTTTAAAGCGTGGTCTAGATTCCAGCATTTAAGCTTACTTCAGATGTGGATAATCGAGAGTAGTAGGTACAATATATGATCTACTCTCTTGTGCTTTTTAATTTCAAAATCATGTGTTTTTAACTTAACATAAATATCCTTAAATTTAACTTCTGTTCATAGGATGATTCAGGAGAATTTACATGATATTAAATAAAGTCCCTTTGTGCTTTTTAAAAAAGGTCAATAACTTAAGTGGTAGATTTTAGAGTAAGTCTGTTTTCTCTTACAGATTTCAGGCCTTCTAGCCAATAGTTTATCTCCTGGTAAATAAAAGCCATTTTTTAATTTGTCAGGGGTTCTGAAATAAAATAAAATGTTGTATACAGTTGAATAATTTATTATAATAAATTTACTTCTTAAATTCTGTTTACAGATTACTTATATTATACCTATAGCCTAAGTAAGTTATTAGTTTAAAAATTTGTAAGAATTTAGTATCTGATCTGGGACTTAATTTCCTTATCTTTAGAATGGAGGAAAGGAAGTAGGTAGATTAAGGTGTTTTCCTTTTAAAAAAAAATAATTTATTTACTTTCAGTTTACAACATTCAGTTCCACAATCCCTTGAGTTTCAAATTTTCTTCTCCTCTCTCTTTCTCCCCCCCCATGGTGGCATGCAATCAAATATAGGATCTACAAATACCTTCACATTAAATATTAGTTCGGTTGTAAAGAAGGATTATAACCAATGGAGTGAACAATGAGAAAGAGGAAACAAAACAAAAAAAGAGAGAGCAAGTAGTTGCTTCAGTCTGCATTCACGCTCCGTAGTTCTTTCTCTGGATGTGGATAGCTCTTTCCATCATGAGTCTTTTGGAGTTGTCTTACAACCTTGCATTGCTGAGAGGAGCCTAATCTATCAAAGTTAGTCGTCAAACATATATTGTGTCTGTAATCGTATACAAATTTTTCCTGGTTCTGCTCTTCTCACTCAGCACCAGGTTGTTATGAAGCCTCATTTCTTATAGCACAATAGTATTCCATTACATTCATATACCACAACTTGTTTAGCCATTCCGCAATTGATGGGCATCCCCTTGATTTCCTATTCTTTGCCACCACAAAAAAGGCTGTTATAAATATTTGTGTACATATGGGTCTATTTCCCACTTCTATGATCTCTTTGTAATACAACCCTAGAAGTGCTATTGCTGGGTCAAAGGGTATGTGCTTATTTATAGCTCGTTGGGCATAGTTCCAGATTGCTCTCCAGAATGGTTTAATCAGTTCACAGTTCCACCAGCAATGCATTAGTGTTCCAGTTTTTCCACATCCTCTCTAGCATTTATCATTTTCCTGTTTTGTCATCTTAGCCAATCTGACCAGTGAGATGTGGTACCTCAGAGTTGTTTTGATTTGCATTTCTATAATCATAGTGATTTAGAGAATTTTTTCATATACTTATAGATTTATTTAATTTCTTCCTCTGAAAACTGCCTGTTCATATCCTTTGACCATTTATCAATTGAGGAATGATTTGTATTCTTATAGATTTAACTCAGTTTTCTGTATATTTTAGAAATGAGGCCTTTATCAGAGACACTGGTTGTAAAAATTCTTTACCAATTTCCTACTTCCCTTTTAATCTTGGTTACATTGGCTTTGTTTATACAGAAACTTTTCTATTTAATGTAATCAGGATTATCCATTTTGCATTTTATAGTGCTCTCTAGTTCTTGTTTGGTCATAAAGTCTTCCCTTCTCCATAAATCTGACAGGTAGACTGTTCCTTACTTTTCCAGATTGCTTACAGTATCAGCCTTTATATCTAGATTGTGCACCCATTTAGATTTGATTTTGGTATATGGTGTTAGGTAATGGTCTATGCCCAGTTTCTGCCATACTGTATTCCAGTTTTCCCAGCAGTTTTTGTCAAATAGTGAGTTCTTATTCCAGAAGCTGGGGTCTTTGAATTTATCAAACAGTAGATTCCTGTAGTCATTGACTGCTGTGGCTCGTGTACCTAATCTGTTCCACTGATCCACTACTCTATTCCTCAGCCAGTACCAAGTAGTTTTGATGACTGCTGCTTTATAATACAGATTAAAATCTGGTGTGGCTGGGCCACCTTCCCTAGCCTTTCTTTTCATTAATTCCCTTGATATTCTGGACCTTTGGTTCTTCCAAATGAATTTTGTTACTATTTTTTCTAGTTCAATGAAATAATTTTTTGGTAGATTGATTGGTGTATGGCACTAAATACGCAATTTAATTTAGGTTAAATTGTCATTTTTATTATATTAGCTCTACCTAGCCACGAGCAGCTGATGTTTTTCCAGTTAGTTAGATCTGACTTTATTTGTGTGAAAAGTGTTTTGTTTTGTTTTGACAGATAGATTCCCAAATATTTTTATAATACTTATATTTAGTTTTTATTCCCAAATATTTCTCTCTCTTGCTGTTGGATCTCATTAGAAATATATAGAAATGCTGAGGATTTATGTGGGTTTATTTTATATCCTGCAACTTTGCCAAATTTATTTATTATATCAAGTAGTTTTTTACTTGATTCTCTAGGATTCTCTATGTATGTCATCATATCATCTGCAAAGAGTGATAGCTTAGTCTCTTCGTTGCCTAATTTGATTCCTTCAATTTCTTTTTCTTCTCTTATTGCTGCTGCTGACATTTGTAGTACTAAATTGAATAAGAGGGGTGATAATGGACATCCTTGTTTCACCCCTGACCTTATTCAAAGTGCTTCTAGCTTATCCCCATTACATATAATACTTATTGATGGTTTAAGGTAGATATTACTGAATATTTTAACGAAGACTTCATTTATTCCTCTACTTTCTAGTGTTTTTAATAGGAATGAGTGTTGTCAAAAGCCTTTTTTGCATCTATTGAGATAATCATATGGTTTCTGCTAGTTTTGTTGTTGATATGATCAATTATACTGGTAGTTTTCCTAATATTGAACAATCCTTGCATTCCTGGAATAAATCCCACCTGATCAAAGTGTATTATTCTCGTGATAATTTGCTGTAGTCTTTTTGCTAATATTTTATTTAAAATTTTTGCATCTATATTCATGAGGGAAATTGGTCTATAATTTTCTTCATTTTATCTCTTCCTGATTTAGGTATCAGTACCATATTTGTGTCATAAAAAGAATTTGATAGGACTCCTTCTCCAGTTTTCCCAAGTAATTTTGTAAAGTATTGGAATCTGTTGTTCTTTAAATGTTTGATAGAATTCACTAATAAATCGATCTGGCCCTGGAGATTTTTTCCTAGGGAGTTCATTTATGGCTTGTTCAATTTCTTTTTCTGAGATGCGTTTATTTGAGTAATTTACTTCCTCTTCAGTTGATCTAGGTAACTTATATTTTTGTAAATATTCATCCATTTCACTAAGATCTTCAAATTTATGTGGATACAATTGGGCAAAATAATTCCTAATTATTGTTTTAATTTCCTCTTCATTGGAGGAAGATTGACCCTTTTCGTTTTTGATACTCGTAATTTGGTTTTCTTCTTCCTTTTTTTTTTTGTCATATTGACTAAAGGTCTATCAATTTTATTGGTTTTTTCATAAAACCAGCTCTTAGTTTTATTTATTAATCCAATAGGTTTCTTAATTTTATTAATCTCTCTTTTGGTTTTTGGTATTTCTAATTTAGTATTTAATTGCGGATTTTCAATTTGTTCTTTTTCTAGCTAATTCAGTTACTTGCCCAATTTATCGACCTCCATTTTCTCTTTTATTCATGTATGCATTCAGAGATATAAAACTTCCCCTATTAACTGCTTTCACTGCATCTAACAAGTTTTGGTGTGTTTTCTCATTATTGTCATTCTCTTGAATGAAGTTACTGATTGTTTCTGTAATTTCTTGTTTGACCCACTCATTTTTTAGGATTGAATTATTTAGTTTCCAATTAGTTTTTAGTCTATCCTTCCATGGCCCTTTATTGCGTATGATTTTTATTGCATCATGATCTGAGAAGGATGCATTTAATATTTCTGCCTTTCTGCACTGAATTGCGAGGTTATTATGCCCTAGTACATGATCAGTTTTTGTGTATGTGCCAGGTACCACTGAGAAGAAGGTATATTCCTTTTTATACTCACTTTTCTTCAGAGGTCTATCATGTCTACCCTCTCTAAAATTCTATTTGCCTCCTTAATTTCTTTCTTGTTTATTTTGAGGTTAGATTTATCAGGTTCAGAGAGGGGGAGATTGAGGTCCCCCACTAGTATAGTTTTGCTATCTCTTTCTTCCTCTAATTCCCTTAACTTCTCTAGGAATTTGGATGCTATCCCACTTGGTGCATATATGTTAAATAATGATAGTGCTTCATTTTCACTGGTCCCTTTTAGGTTTCCTTCCTTATCTCTTTTAATTACATCTATTTTTGCTTTTGCTTTATCTGAGAGGATTGCTACCCCTGCTTTTTTTTTACTTTAGCTGAAGTATAATATATTCTGCTCCAGCCTTTTACCTTTAGCCTGTGTATATCCCCTTGTTTCAAATGTGTTTCTTGTAGACAGCATATTGTAGGATTATGGTTTTTAATACATTCTGCTATCCACCTCCATTTTATGGGAGAGTTCATCCATTTACATTCACAGTTGATTACTATCTGTGCCTTTCCCTCCATCCTATTCCCTCCCCTGTTTATGCTTTTATTTCTCCCTTCTCTCTCTCCTTAAGTTTTCCCTTTGACCGCCACCTCCCTCACTATTTCCTTCCTATGCACCTCTCTCCCTTTACCTGCCCTTCCCCCTTACTACTACTTCCCTCCCTTCTAACCACCCTGTCTTTTTCCTCCCGTTACCCCTTCTACTGTCTGTAGGGCACAATAGATTTTTATATTTAATGGAGTATGTTATTCCCTCCTTGAACCCAAACCACTGAGAGTAAATTTCATACAGTCCTCTTCCCCCTCCCTCCTTTCCCTTCACTATGAGTTTTTGTGTCTTTTCATGTTAGAATCCTAAACTTAACTGATTATGTTAATCCCTCCTTGAACCAAAACCAATGAGAGTAAAGTTCATATAATGTTCATCTCCCTCCCTTCTTTCCCTCTACTATAGTATGTTTTTATGCCTCTTCGTGTGACATAATTTACCCTTTTCTGCCTTCTCCTTTCCTTTTCTCCCATTACAATCCCTTTGCACCCCCACTTAATGAGATTTTTTTATCATCAGATTAGTTCATTTATACCCATACCCTGTATCTATGCATATCTTTTTTAAATGTTGGAATAATTATATAAATCTCAGTATTGACAGGTATCAGCTTCCCATATAGGGATGTAAACAGTTTGCTCTTATTGAATCACAAGTTGTGTGTGTGTGTGTGTGTGTGTGTGTGTGTGTGTGTGTGTTTTCCTTGTTTACCTTTTTATGTCTCTCTTGAGTCTTATATTTGGAGATCAGATTTTCTGTTGAGCTCTGGCTTTTTCATCAGGAAAAGTCTGGAAGTTTCTTATTTCATTGAATAACCATCTCCTTGCCTGAAAGATTATGCTCAGTTTTGCTGGATAGTTGATCCTTGGTTGTAGTCCATGCTCTTTTGTCTTATGAAATATATTCCAATCCCTCCGATCTTTCTTTTAATGTAGTTGCTGCTGGGTCCTGTGCGATCCTGACTGCAGTTCGGTGATATTCGAATTGTTTCTTTCTGGCTGCTTGCGGTATTTTCTCCTTGACTTCATAATTCTGGAATTTGGCTACTACGTTTCTTGGAGTTTTCAGTTTGGGATCTCTTTCAGGAGGGGTCTGGTGAAGTCTTTCGATAACTGTTTTACCTTCTGATTCTGGGACCTCAGGACAGTTTTCTTAGATAATTTTTTGGAGGATGCTGTCCAGGCTGTCTTTCCATCCATGGCTTTCTGGCAGACCAGCAATTCTTAGACCATCTCTCTTGGGTCTGTTCTTCAGGTCAGTTGTTTTTCCAATGAGATATTTTACACTTTCTTCTAATTTTTCAGCCTTTATGTTTTGTTTGACTGATTTTGATGCATCAGAATCATTAGCTTCACCTTGACCGATTCCAGTTTTCAGTGAAGTGTTTTCCTCGGTTAGTTTTTGGAGCTCCTTTTCCGTGTGTTCAGATTTCATTTTTAGGGAGGTATTTTCTCCAGTTAGATTTTGAACCTCCCATCCCATTTCACAGATGTTACTTTTTAAGGATTTGTTTTCTTCAGTGAGATTTTTTTCCATTTTGGCCAATGTAATTTTAAAAGAATTGGTCGGTTTATCTTCTGCCTCTCTAATTTGGCTTTTAAAATCTTTCTTGAGCTCTTCCAAGAATGCTTTTTTTTGGGCTTGAGACTACTTTGTATTTCCTTCTGTGGTCTCAGGTACGGATATAGAGTGGATGGCGTCTCCTGAAAGTGATTGTTCTTGTTCACAATAATAGGATTTAGGGCATCAAGGTGGCACAGTGAATACAGCCCGGGCCCTGGGGTCAGGAGGACCCGAATTCAAATCCGGCCTCCAACACTTAACACTTACTAGCCATGTGACCTTGGGCAAGTCACTTAACCCCAATTGCCCTGCCTTCCCCCCTCCAAAAAAAAAAAAAAGAAAGCATAATATGATTCAGTTGTCTTTGGTTGCCTCTGGCCCATTGTGATTGCCTATTTCCTGGCTTTTAAAGTGGATTTCTGCTTCTGGGGTACAGAGGGCCCTAACCCAAGCTTCTCAAGGTGGGAGCTAGGGGCCTAGTTGTTGACTTTGTGTACTGTAGCCTCTAGGTGTCTAGACTCAGACCAAAGGCAGGACTCTCAGTATTTCCCTTGGGTTACCCTGAGGCTCACAGAGTAAGGTGTGGGGGAGGGGTGATCTGGCCACTGCAGGTTTCCGCTTCTGTGCCCCTGGGCTAGAGCAGGGGGTAGCTGGCAGCCTGCCACACTGGTATCTGCAGATTTCCTTGATTGCAGTAAAGTACGTCTGGGTTTCTGGTGTTAACACTTGCTGGCTCCACCCCCATGGGCTTCAGGATCTCTGGCTGGTCAGCTGAGATGGGGCTTGTTAGAACACTTCCGCTCTTCAGCACAGCTTCAGTCATACCCTTACTCTAGGACTCAAAAGTCTGCTGTTGCGTCCGCTATTTCAGAATTTTGCACTGGGGCAATAATCTCTGGGTTTTCAGGGTCAGGGAGGGGTATTAGAGCACCTAGGGTTTACTCCACCATCTTGGCTCTCTCGAAAGTTCAAGTAGGTTATTTGTAAACATTCAGGCTGTGGGCTGATAGCCCCAGGGGACGCTGCTGTGGCTGCTACAGTCCCTGCACTTTCTCTTACCCAGCTGCCACTGATCCTCAGTCCCATGATGAGAGATCTTTGAAGCTGAGGCTTGCTCTCATTCTGCTGTGGTCTGATCTCAGGTCCGCACTGGTACAGCCCATGCTCTCTGTGTTCCCCCTGCTCAGTCCTGCGTGTGTACTTTCCTGGACTGGGAATCTGCCACACTCCATCTCCCAATAGATTCTGTCACTCTAAAATCTGTTCAGATTCACTTTTTAGTGGTTACTGATGGAATTCATGGAGGAGCTCAGATGAGTTCCTGCTTGCACTCTGCCATCTTGGCTCTGCTCTCGGTTAAGGTCTTTTCCAACTCCAAGGCCTGTGTTGCTATGATGCTTCTGTTTATTTGGATGAAAACTTTGATAGAATTGCAGTTCTTAACTTAAGGATATAAATATTGAAAATGTTCACCATCATCGGCATCATTGCTTTTTTGAGAACCATGTACTATAACCCATTCAGATGGATACATTTCTATACGTCTTCATCTTACTTATTGTCTATCTCAAGGAGTGACCAAATTACCTGAGTTTCAAACTGATCATGTAATTTTGGTTATATACTGATAAAATTTTTAAAAATTGTGACTACCATTTTTATACTTCAGTTATATGACTTTAACTTTTATAATAACTATTATAACTTTAAAACCTAGTTATGTTGCTTAAATGTGTTTCTGACATTTTGAATTTTTAGTCATATTCTAATTGGTATTGTTATGTGACCATATCAGTGCTACACAGTATCCTCCACACAGAACCTCTGACAAATGGAAAATGGCTCCCATAGACTGGGAAGTAAATTCTTGGCTTGGGGGGAATGAAATCCATTATCAGCCACAAGAAAAAATGGAACTTTTCATTGCCAGGATGATAAAGAGGCACTCTTCCTCTCAGATCTGCCACTAAAGTTATCGAGGTTTAAAAACAACCTAAGACTTCATTGAGTATCAGGTAGAAAAGACCATCCCAAGGCCAGTCAGGTTGAGGTCACAGGGTCAGACCAACACATAATTAGGGTTTTTTGGCCACAGTGGCTCACCAAGACCATCTGCCAAGGGGCAAAGTGTTTGTGATCTTTGTTGATAAAAGCAGAACCCACTTCTGTGTTACCGTGAGTCTTTGAAATATGAAAATATTTAATACTGGGGCATAATCTGGCAGCTTCTGTGGTCTCAAGGTCTAGGGTGACCTCTCCCATAAGTAAACATAACCTACCTCTCAGCCTCAGCTGGATGTTAACTTAAATGCCTATGTTTGATTAATGTGTTTGAATAGCTGGCTATGGTTTGAGTTTTTTGTTTCCTTCTTCCTGTCCTATTGGCAAGGCACACGTCCACCCAGCTGGCAATGAGGAAAAGTCTGGCTTTATTAGAAGATGTGTTCCTAGGTATCATCATTAGCTAAAGACATGCAAATTTAAATATCTGTTTGAAATGCTGCTTCTTTTGTGATGTTGAGAAATTCAAAATAATGGTACTTTGTAATTGATTCTGTATTGTGTTGATTTCATATTATAATTGATTCTGTATCTGCTTAAATCCCCATTCTGTGTCCTTCAGTTGCACTCAGGAATTCAGCTTTCCCACTTAGTTATCTCTCATACCATTAGCCCTTAGGATACTTCCAAGACATCTTTGTGTTATAGTTAAGTTAACTAAATACCACCCCCAGAAGATAATATCTCTGGCCTTGCCTGTGTTGTATGTAATTAGGGGAGGTTTTTTATATCTGCCACAAGGACAGCTGGCACTTCTGATCCCCTAGCAAAGATGGGTCTCATAAAACAATTCGCATTCTTTAATTGTCAGAGAGGGGTGGTGATTAGCTATATATGAGCTGCATGAAAGCTGCCTTTCTTACTGTAGCCAATCTTGCTGTTCCTGCCCCCACCTTATCACCTTTTCTCCACATCTAACAATACCCCTTGTTTGTTGTGTGTCAGTAAAGAAGGTGCCCTCCTTCTCATTGGGGTCTCTGGCTTTACTGAGGTTGCCAGTTTGCTCTACTTTGTTAACAGTTATAGATGTCATTGTTAATAAACTGATCTTGCTTGGAGCCTTGTACCTCAGTCTACCTTTATTAAATTTATTTAAGACTTTACCATAAGCTATCCATTTGTTTTTTCATTCCAGGTTTGTCACCTCTTCCTTCCTTGCCTCCCTTAAACCTGTCTGGAATAACACCACTGTCCATGCCATCAGAATTTCTCCCCTCCTTCCCTTTGGTCCCAGAGGTTTCTTCGACAACGCCTGAGCTACTGTCCTCCCTTCCTCCAGTAGGGAGCCTACCTTCTGATCCAGCTTCTACTGCAAGAGCAGAACAGACCTCTTCACTTCCCTCAGATGTTCCTCCCCCCACTTCAAAGGCTGTAACTACTGTTGAAGACACAGCAAATGAACCCATCACAACCAGTGAAAAGCCAGTTTCTCCCATAACAGATACGAGTGCTTCAGCATCACCTTAACTTGAAACCATTCCTTGGTATATTTATTTAGCCACAGGAGCTTGTTGGGAAATGCAAACTATCATTAATTTCATACTAGTTTGTACTGTATCTGTAGGAGTCCTGTAAATAATTATAAGGGTAAAGATAAACAGGGAAATAGAAGCTTTCTATACTGCAAAGTTGGGGCGGGGAACAAGGGACACCAGAAAGTGCTTGTATTTTAAGGGCAACACAGGCTCCCACTGCCACCCTTGGAGAGGCTGGGACTATAGCCTGCTGGGCCTTGTGCCAGCTCCTTCTGTAAGAAAATGGAGCCTTTTATGCCTAACCTCTACCTGCAGTGTTTCTTGTGCTTTGTAAACAGTTTGCAGGAATGCAGACCATCTCACATATGGGGGGAAAAAAAGAGCTTCTACTTTTGATCTTTGTGAGTCACATCTGTTTTAACATTTGCAAAAGATCTTCCAACTAAAGATGTTTGTTCAAGTTACAGAACGTGCACTATTAATGGAGCATATTTTTATTCAGTCTGTACACAGATCTTTGTTTGGAGCTCATAAAATTACTCCACATTTTGTAACAGCAGCTGTGTTGCTTGATGAGTCCACTATAAAATGGCATTTGAAAGGAGATGTTGCATAGTTTTAAACCAGAAGGTGGCACTTTGTGACTACTTGTAAAATAAGAGCTATACTGGGAAAACATAGATACAGCAGCAATAAATCACTGTCATTTTACTTTTCTTCCTGTGTGTTACATTCCAGTATGAGTCATTGCTACGTGTGTCTTTGAAGGTCTCACATCTTACTGAGATTTTTGCCTATTCTTTGGGGTTATCAGGATGGTTAGTAACTAGGGGTTGAGTTCTTAAAAAATGTAAACTGTTTAATAGGCATTGATAAAAGACAGTTCAGTGATGATCAGCCTGGTAATTTTGTGCTGAAGAAGCAAATCCCCGTCTCTCTTGCTGCGTGGTATACTGTGCTAAAGGACTTAGATATATCCCAGAACAGGGCCTTTGCAGCCAAAAAGCTTAGAAGAATTTCTTCTACCCATGGCAGCTTATGGGGTTGAAGCATACTTCTAGCACTTGTCACCTGTTAGGACATTTCGTTTTCTTGTATTGGGTGGTTTATGCAAGGTTTCAACCTTGGCTTACAGTTGCTTCTTCCACTTTCATGTAAAATTATTTCCTTCAGGCCAGTTAGGCCTCTGTTTGGATGATACATTAAAACAAGGGCATAAGAGGAGATAAAAATCTCCTATACATTTGAAGTTACAACTTTTTTACTGATTCATCACAAGGGAAAAAAATTGGGCTCCCCTTTACTATGGGTCTTTATGTAAAGGCCATTAATTGGATAATATGGCCAGCCCTTCCATCTCTGAGGATCTGTGATTCCATTTGAAAGTTGTTGGTACTTTCTAAAATAATCTGTTCATCAGTCCAAGCAAACTTGATAAGAGAAATTTTGGCTTAAGAAATAGACACGTTTATGGGATATCCCCTTTCACCTATGAAAGTATTTACCATAGAATTCCTTCGAATAGCCATTTCCTCTGCTTCTGTCAAATTCTATGAATGCAGTTAATCTGAAGTTAAGTGTTTTACTTATGAAGTGGAAGCAAGGCAGCAGACCCACTGGGC
The DNA here is from genome assembly GCA_028627135.1 of Pseudochirops cupreus. Classification (NCBI taxonomy): domain Eukaryota; kingdom Metazoa; phylum Chordata; class Mammalia; order Diprotodontia; family Pseudocheiridae; genus Pseudochirops; species Pseudochirops cupreus. The sequence goes on along the minus strand of CM053582.1, from coordinate 300,812,951 downwards.
CATGGAGGTATCTGTTCAACTGTGCCTTCCAGCAGAAGCAGTTTAGCTTTTATGCCTACATCATCACTCCAGCAGCCCACAGAGACATGACCAGAAGGATGGTGCTCATTGTGACCTTGACCTTGGGGCTTTACAGGAATTCTCATTTTCTTCTAGTCCTTTCTTAATATATATTTAGCTTTTAACCATGCACTCATCCCTTACTAATTCAGACGGTTGTTAATCAACCAATAAGACGATTATCACCTGCTTCGTGTAAAACACTGAATTGCTACCAAGACAAAAAAATAATGGAAGAAGTACCTGATCACAATAAGTTTATATTCTCCTAAGCCGCTTTGCCAGTGTATCCTAAGAGCTCCAAAGACTCCAAAGAAGGAGTAATATTGTCACAGTAGCTGTTCTCTGCATGTGGAATGCTAAATTAGAATTCAGGAATAGACTTGCTTCCCATTGATTCATCATTTCAGTACACGGTAGGCAATAGATATTTAAATGTCTGTTATGTGTAAGGCCACGTGCCAGGGTGGGGAGATCCCTGCCCTTGAGGTGGCAGTTCAGTTGAAGAGAAGTTGATAGGATTTAGAATTTAGCAGGAACTTTTGAGATATTCTTGTCCAACCCTCTTTTTTTCAGGTGAGGACAATATGGCTAAAAAGGTAAAATGACCTAACCCACACCCAGCAGACAGAATTCAAATCCAGTCCAGCTGCCATGCTATTTTCCACTTTGAAACATTAACACTACAAGGCAATGTGGTGTTCAGTTGATTTTAGTAATGTCTGACTCTTCGTAACCCCATTTAGGGTTTTCTTGACAAAGATAGGGTTTTCTTGCCGTTTCCTTCTCCAGCACATTTTACAGAGGCAAGCAGGATTAAGTGACTTGCCCAGGGTCATACAGCTTATAAGTATCTAAGGCCAGATTTGAACTCAAGAAGAGCAGTCTTCCTGACTTCAGGCCCCGAACTCTAACCACCAGACCACCCAGAAAGGCAATATGTGCTAAGTCCCAAATAAACAATACAGACAATGAGTTCTACACTCCTTGTGTCAGGGGAAGCTTTGGGAGTTTTCCACTCTGCAAATTCTGCAGAGTGGAAAAAGAGGAGGTATAGGGGGAAACGGACATTCACTTTATTCCCTGATAGCGTCACAGGAAAGAAACTATTTTAAACTCATGCATTGGCTTGAGATGTCTGACTTCCTTAGTGCAAGCTACACATACCTTCTTGGAAAGCGGAGCATCCTCGGCTTCCAGCTTTCTTACTTGACCAAATGCTCACCTCTCTTTTTGATTAAACCTGCCTCACTCAAAACTAGCAGGTAGGCTCTTTTTCTTCTAAGGAGGTGATTAAATTACCCTGATTCTCAACTTGGGGATTTAATAAGGCAATTATGTAACTAATGGTCTTGGTTGAACATTTGTATATTTATTTTTTCAACTTCAGTAGCCCAGACTTAAGACCTTAGCAGAAGCCTGAGGAGGTTATAGATTCCAATTGATCGAGTACCAATTAATGGAACTATCCTACTCCAAAGGAAGTCATTAAGACTGCCCCAGGCACTGGGCTCTAGAAACTGCCTTGTCAAAATGTTACACAAGTAATGGTGTGAGATTAAATAAAATGCCTGGGCTAGAGTCCCATTTTTTTGCCTTTGACCTAGGAAACTAAACAATGTGCCTCCTCTTTGCTTTATTAGTCTCTTATATTTAGGATGTTTGATTTAACAGTTTTAATTCCTCCTTCTATAGTCAATTATCCTAACATTGTGAACAATAGGTAAGTAAAAAATGTAAATTAGAATTCCGTGCAACCTGTCGTTTTCTTCATAGGCAGCTGCTTCTGCTCTGACATTGTCTCTGTGCCACAAATGCTCTGTTATCAAGCTTCTCACAGCTGGCATGCTGCTTGGGAGAGCTCCCATCCTGGGCAGAATAAAGAAAGACTTCAGCAGTTGAAGACTTCATTTCCCAAGTGCCTGGCCAGATACTTCACACATTGATTAAGCTACTTAGAGAGGCATTTCAAATCAGGGACCAACAAGGACCATTTTATTTATTTATTTTTTGGTTCTTTTTTTTTAATATTTTATTTTTTTTATTTTAGTTTACATCATTCATCTCCACAAAACCTTGAGCCACAAATTCTCTCCCCATCCCTCCCCCACCCACCGCCCCAAAACAGCCATCCCACCGCATCCCCCCTCCCCCAATCTACTCTCTCCCACATCCTTCCCCCTCACCCCTCCTACTCTCCGGCAGGATAGATTCCCCCCACCACAGCGAACAAGGACCGTTTTAAAAATTGGGGCAACCTCCAAGTTCAGTTCTGGGACCACTGTTTAGGAAGTCTTGGGGTCTTAGGTGAAGGACCCTCAGAAGTTAACTGATCCAACCCTTTCATTCTGCACATGAGAGCAGAGGCCCGGTGCAGGGATGTAGTAGCATTACCTGATGGTGACCAATTTGAACCAAGGTCTTCTGACCCAAAATCAAGGGCTCTGTTATCTGACTATTTGAACACAAGCGCCAATTAGAAATTCAATATGATTTTCAGCTGCCACCCCTGCCTTGCCTGGCACAGAGAAATATTTCACTTCCAGGGTTGTTTCTGACAAAATCAAGACTGGCATCACTGCCCTGGTCAGATTGGGTCTCATTATCTGCATTTGTGTCTCTGTCCACCAGATGGTGCCGAACAGTGTCTTTTCCAACATGAATGTTGGCTACCAGCCCACAGTCAGCGTGGCCGGGTTCCTTGCCTCCCAAGCCCTCTTGTTGCATTTATGATTACTCTTGCTAGTGGATGAAGTTACAGTAAACAGCAGAAAGGAGGCCAAGCCCCAGTGGCAAGTCCAGGAGCAACCCTAGGCTTTTATTTCCGCCAAAGATAGGAGCTGACACATACTTTAACTCATTCTGTATTCATCTCCAGCATGGCCAAAAGGTAGCTGCCACAGATCTTTGGCTTCCCAGAAAAGTTCTTTCTCATTCACGTGGCTCACGAAGGTTCCCTGCACTAGGAGCAGGCAGGAGGGTCAGGTTAGCTGCCAGGAGGACCTCTAGAGAATTGGTGGGAGGGGTGGGGCTGACAGTGAAAATGAGAAGAGTCCAGAAAATGCCTATGTACATGTGTTGGTACCTAGGGCCATGACCACAGGGGGAAATCCTGTGACTGCATCACTCGGCCCCTCTCACCCAAATAGAAGTCACTCTACCTTCTACACACAGTCATATTTTTATGTGCCCTGTAACTGTTTCTGGGGTTCCAAGTTTATAATTCACATTACTGAGAAAGTGCAAGGTGCTTGCCCCACAAACCACCCTGTGAGGAAGGTAGGACAAGTCTTAATTCCCCCCACCACCTCACTTTGAAAATGAAGAAACAGCCCCAGGAAAGTGATTTCCTCAAGTGGCAAAGCCAGGGCTTCTAAGTGAATTCAGTCTTTTTTCTAATACACCAGAAGAACCATAATATTGTCTTCAAATAATTGAGATGTCATGAGAAAGAGGTATGTTCTGCATAGCCCCAGAGGACAGAACTTGAAGCAAAGAGTGGAAGGTCCTGAGGGAGAGATTTAGACTTGGGATAAGGGGAAATTTGCCAACAGTAAGAGTGATCTGAAAGGTGCAGCACCTGCCTTGAGCAGCCAGTGAATTGCGCTTTAGAGGAGATCCTCAGGAGACTAGATGACGTCTTGTCCGCTGTGTCACAGAAGAGGCGCTTTTCAGGACCAGGCTGGACAGGAAAACCTCTGAGTTCCATGCTAATGCTGAAACTCAGCAATGAGAACAAACTTCCCACTCAACCTAACACCCTTTTTAGAACAAGGGCAGTTTAGGAGGACCCTCCAGAGAGCAGCTGCTGGGGACCCTGGTAGATTCTCATTTGGCCTCAAACCCAGCTCCTCAGAAGAGAGTATCAGGGTCCACTTAAGCCATTCTTGGTGAGAATGGAAGTAGGCAAAATCTGCATGGCTTCAGAGGAACTCAGCAATTGTCCTTTGGGCATTGTGCCCCTGCAATGCCCCTGGGACCAGAGTAGGACTGGGCTGGACACGTACCCACAGGAGAGAGACGTTCCCCCATCCCATCACCCAAGAACCTGAACGCTCCCTCTCCCAATATCTGATGCTTTATATGAAAATATATTTACACAGTTTTACAAAGCACTCACCTCTTAACAACCCTGCAAAACAGGTAGTATGAATAATATTTTCTCCATTTTAAAGACAAGGAGACTAATGCTTAACAGAAAGCATGAAAACAGGCAGTCTAGTAAAAACCAGAACCCCATCAAAGCTAAAATTGTTCACAGTAAAGGTGTCAAATACGCTGCCCTTTAAGGCCTACAACACGCCCAAGAGAGGCCTGAACCAGATTAAAATGTAATTGGGAAATAAATACCCACAAATCAAGTAAAAATACAATAAGGCATAGATAATGTTTCATAAACGGGACATACAATAAGACAGTTGGGTGGTTTTCTAAGTCACCAGGTGCCCGCAGGGATCTTTATTTGCAGGTTAGTGGCCCCTGTTTCTTGACTCTGACACAGCTGGTTTACAGCAACGTAGGCCTGAGTTGCCCCTCGGAGGATGCGCCAAACCTTAAGTGCTCTCTGCATATGTTTGCTTTGAACACACCCGTCTCTCCTGTGTCCCTAACGTGTTGTCCTTCTTTGTGTCCATTTCCTGCTGCTGATGTGTCTGTGTGGCCATGTGCCCAGGCTCATAGGGCAAATGTTCTACTGCTGGTTTTCATGCTATCCCATCCCATTTAATGCCTTTGCTTTGGATTCTGTCCTGGGACTAGAGAAAAAGGAAATACATTGGTGGGAGCTTGTGAGCTTCAGTACAGGTTGAGTATGGACCCACGGGATCCCCTGAACATGAGACAGCCATTCCTGCATGTAGAGTGCATGGAGGCCTTGTCTCAGGGGCTACCAAAGCAAACTAGAAATTAAGTCATTTGGCCTTCTCTCTGCCGTCAATTGGCAGTTGGCCCAGTCAATGCACATAAACTGCTAAGCTATTCAATAGGCACACATATACTGCTCGGATCAAACTAGAAGTCAGAGGGCGGTAATTCACATTCCATGGGATGAACACGAACCGTGGCAGGAGGCAAGGCAAATGTATGAGGAAAGCAGCCAATGCTCGACAAAGGGTTAAGTCACGGAGCCATGTCTCTGTTGGCATCGCCAATTAACTCATCTAAGGAGGGAGGAAGAAATTCCTTAAGCCAGACCTGCACAACATACAGCCCGTGGGCCCCTTGGGGCCCACCAAAGGGTTTCGGGCAGCCCGCAAAACATGTGGAGGATGTGAGAGAGAGCACAGATGCAAGGAGTGTTTGTCCACGCCCCGCTTCCTCAGCCTGCCCCTGGTCACTATTGTGCTCATCACCTAACTTGGCAGGTGCGGCATCATGTGACCCACGGCAACCAACCACGGTCAGTCTGTCGCTAGTCTGAGAGGAGAGAGCATTGTAACCTTTCACTATGTTTTCAAGTTATTACTAGCATTGAACAGGGACAAAGTGAGTGAAGGCACAGCACGGGCCAATGCAGCTGACACCCAGCATGGGACAAGCAGCAACCCCGCCGGGCTTCGTCCCCTCCCTGGCTATGGCCACCTCCAAGTTACACGAGTCTGGCGCACTCTCCAAGGTCAGACATTCGGTTCAGTATTTCTTTGTATGGAAGCAGTTGCTGTGGAGATTTTTTGGTTCTAACATTAAAGTTTGGGGGTGACTTTGTAAAATGGATGATACAAAGAAATGAAAAATCGAATCAGAACATAGAGTGTTCTGGAGTGAACAGATAAGATACACATTCCATGAGAGACCAAATATTGTGCCCTGTTTGCTGAGAAGTAATAGCCATTCTGAAGGAACACAATCTCCTTCACCACTCTGAATCAAAACATCCTGATTTAGGCAGGATGACTTAATCTGACGTAAGCAAATTGGACACCAATGAAAGACAAATTAAAATATACAAACAGTTGAAAAATCTCGATGTGGAACAATGTTTTTCAAGAAAGTAAACTCAGAAAATGAGGTGGCTACAAGGATTAGTTTTCAGATTTCCAAAGAAATCAATTTCAAACATGATTCCAGAGTATGATAAACTGATTGCTGATAAGAAGTGTAATACATCCCATTAACTAAATGTAAACAGTGAGAAAACCAGAAAAACATATTAAAATTTGTACTGCTTAACATTGATGTGATTTCATAATAAAAATTCTAAGTAATAAATGTAATTAATTGATATTAATTGAAATTTCCCTTTTTACCAGGTTCATTTGCAAAATGTTTAATTATTAATTATACCTTTACTTGGAAAGTGAGCCACTAAAAACCTATCTGGCCTGAAGAAGTTTAGCCTATTTTAATTTTTGCCCCCTACCTACACCAAGTTGTGCAGGTCTGCCTTAAACCAAACTAAACAAGCAAGTTATTTAAAGTTTTCTAACACTTTACAAATATCTCATTTTATCCTTCCTCACAACAACCTTGGGAGATAGGTGCTGTTATCCATTAAAGGGCCAGGGTCTCCCATTGCATCCTGGGCCATCTCCAGTCATTCTGATGAATATTTGGCCACTGAACCCAGATGGCTCTGGAAGAGAAAGTGAGGCTGGTGACCTTGCACAGTCCTCCCTCCCTCAAATCAAAGTCAACTGCAAGTCATGTCATTATCTCTCTGATGTCATGGTCCCCTTCAAGAACAAAGGATAAACACAACCTGTGAGTAGACTGAGCTGCCTGAATGGGGACCCAGCCAGTCGACTAACTCAGCTCATCTTCTCCCTCTCCCTTTTTCTCTCCTTTTCCATCTCCCTCTCCAAAGGAAGGTAAATTTTGATGGCCAAAAACTGCCTAGTTAACTCAGGGTTTACTGACTAGATTTCTTTCTCTAAGATCAAATCTTCAACCCATTTCACTCTGAAGTTCATAGACTGGACAACAATAGGTCCCTGACCAAGCAGGGGGTTACCTGGCTAGATTTCTCTCTCTCTCTCTCTCCCTTTCTCTCTCTCTCTCTCTCTCTCTCTCTCTCTCTCTCTCTCTCTCTCTCTCTCTCTCTCTCTCTCTCTCCCCCTCTCTCTTCCATTGCATCCTGGGCCATCTCCAGTCATCCTGATGAATATCTATCTCGCCATTGGACCCAGATGACTCTGGAGGAGAAAGTCAGGCTGGCGACCTTGCACAGTCCTCCCTCACTCAAATCAAAGTCAAATGCAAGTCATGTCATCATCTCCCTGATGTCAAGGCCCTCTTCAAGAACAAAGGACAAATGCAACGACAATTATTATCTCTATTTTATAGATGAGGAAGTTAAATGAGTTGCCCAAGGTTACACAGCTAGTAAATGTCAGAGGCTAGATCTGAACTCAGATCTTCTTTAGTATAGTAAAGGTCCAGCACACTATCCACCATACCACCTAGCTGCCTCCAATAATTCATTATTATTTCACATCTTCTTTTCTAGTAACATTATCAAATGAACCATCTGGTAAGTTTTCAATCAGGTTTCTGACTTCTAAAAATGTCCTCTTTGAATTAGAAACAAAACCTTGGCTAATGACTCCCAGCCCTCTGGAGAATCTAAGGACCAGAGTGAGAAATGCCTGGTTCTCTACTAGTTTTTGAACCAGTCGAGATGGAAGAATGACCCTATTGAGAAGCATTTATGCTATAGTTGAAGAACAAGTTGATCCTTTACTTTGAAGTGACGATTGTGAATAGATATGTACCAAATGTACGAACAGCAGACAGATTAATTCAGAAAATAGAATCCTCTTCCTCCTATTAGAGGGAATAGTGGCAGTTAGACAGCTTATCAGTCCTATGAAGCCTGTTTAGATATTTTACACATCTCCCTATATATTTGGGATGGCCCACCCACAAAATATTTGCTGGTGGAAAAGACTATTTCTGCATTAGCTGAAATGCAAAAATCCATAGGTGACATTTCAAGACTAAAAAGGTCAACACGTTCTAAAAGAGAGTTATTAGTAGTTCAAATATGAAATTGCCTATTGCTAAGCAAGGTATGTATATTTGGCTGTTATATATTCCACAGAAGAAATAATTCTGGTTTACTAAAAATATAATGAAACAGCTAATTAATTATCTCTCACTAGAATAGCAAACCTGTTTCATGGGTTAATTTTTTAATGTCTTTATGACAAAAATGACAAAAGACAGAAAGTCTGCAGAAAGACAGGCATGTAGTGACACTATTAGTGAGCCATGGACTGGTATCAGCCAGTTGGTAAAAGCAATTGGAATTATGTGAAAAAAGTCAGAAACCTGATCAGATCCTTTGATCCAAGGGGCCCTACCACTGGGCATGCAGCTAGGTCCAAACTGGTGTGAATAAAGAATTCCCTTAACATGATTGTACATGATAAAATTTGTACTATTTGAAGTTATAATTGTGTAGAATATGGTCATTTGTTCCAGCCCAATGGAATAAACTATGTGAGCTTGAATTATGCAACCACTTCAGGGGATTCTTGACTTGCACTAACTGGGACCTAGTGTATACCCCAAGGAAGTCAAAATTAGAGAAAAAAATCTCTATTCATAGCAGCACTTTTAACAGCCAAAAAACTGGAAATAAATGGGTGTCCATCTGTTGAGAAATATCTGTACAAATTGTCATTTGTAAGCATGATTGGATATTACTATGCAATAAAATGTGGCACATATCAAGAATTCAGAGAAATATGGGAAGAGTTGTACGAACTGATAGAGAGAAAGGATGAAGACATAGAAGAATGTTACAGAATGTTAATAGCCACAGTAACCATAAATGAAAAGAGCACTGGAAGCAGGCTAAACAATAATATTAATTAGAGTTATGTAATGGCCAATCATCATGGCCTTAGAGAACGGATGATAAAGTACATTCCCTTTTTCAGTAGAGGGATGAGGGATTATAGGTGTAAATGCTGCATATTCCATCATATTGTTTAACTTTTTGTTATAAGGCAAGATTTAACACGGGTAGGGCCACATATAGGGAAATGGATTGCGATGTCAATGAAAAACAAAACCCAATAATACTTTAAAAAAAATGAAAGTTGGTATTTAACTTCAGTCCTAATCTGAAGCATTATTGTGACATATATTAAAAAAGACTAGATACCCATAGAGCCCAAGTTCTGGAAAATTCTGCCAAGTGAGAAAGACTTTGAGTAGGGGTCTGTTCTTCAAGGACCACTCTCCTGAAGGGAAGAGAAACGTATTTCCAAGTTTTCCAGCTAGGTTTTTAGGGACAGTGGGCTCAAACTTACTTTCACCTCACCGAATTCCCTTCTGAACATTGTGACAGATGGATGAGTTGCTTTATTGCCTGCAACATCTTGGCTTCATAGTCAATTTACTGCTGGCCTGTATCCCTCAGGTGACTCTTGGTGTCACCCTGGCATCTCACCTGGCTCAGCTGATGACAAACTCTGTCCTGGATTCCAGTTCTGATGGTCAGCTCGAAAAAAAGGGGATAGAGTGCTAGGCTTGGAATCAGGAAGATCTGAGTTTAAATTTGGCCTCAGACACCTACTAGCTGAGTGACCGTGGGCGAATCACTTAACCTCTGTCTGCCTAAGTCTTCTCAGTTATAAAATGGAGATGATAATAGCACCTACCTCTCAGAGTTATTAATGTGAGGATCAAACGAGGTAATACTTGTAACACTTAGCACAGTGCCTGGCACAGAGCAGGCTTGTTCCTCCCCCCCGCCATTTTTCTGGTGCTCACAAGGGGTAATCTAGTCTAATCTAGCTCCAACACTCATTCACCTAAGAGCAGAAAGAAAGAAAGACTACAGAGACAGAAAACAGTCCCACAAACACTCGTGCCTTCACATGTTGGCCCTGGTACTAAGAGTCAGCAATGCTCCTGCCTCTCTTTCTCCAACCACAATCTTAAAGCCTCCATCACCACCAGTAAAGAAGAGACCTCAGTCAGTGTCTTTTTTATCCACATTCGTTTCCAGCTCAAAAGACTTTTCTTTACAATTCAGTAAACCAATAAGACACAACCACAGAATAATGGCTTTTGTCCTGAACTGGGGAGTAGGGTTCCTCCATTACATATCAGGCTATATTTCCCAAAACAGAGCTCCTCCTCCCCCCAGGAGTCATGTGGGCTGGTAGCAGGTAGAGCCCCCTGGAGTACTCCAAGGACTGGGCCTTAATTAGCCAGTCCCCTGGTTACATTCATTAATATGTCTTTCCTCTATGCATACTCAAAAGGAGACAAAGCTCTTGGCAGAAATTATGACCTTTAGGGGGTGGGGATGAGGTGTGGTTGAAGAGGTCATTTTGTGGCCAACAATTCTCTCCTTACACTGTAATGCAAGGATTATCCAGCTTTGTCATTTGCAACTCTGCTTTTTAAATTTCAGTTCTAAATAGGTGACATCTTACATTCAAAATTTTACCCTACAGTGTCATTTTACTGCAGTTTGGGGGTTGTAAACAAGGTTATCTTTAAATGAAAGCTGATATTTTAACAAAGAAATATTTCCCACTTGCTGCAAAGAAATGTCAAGTAATGTTACACCAAAGGAAAGAATTTCATTTGTTGTTATCCCTACTATTTTATTTAAGGGGCCCTCACCCCTCACAAGTAAATAATAATCTATAAGCATTAACCCATGAAAGACAATTGTTTGTCTGTTAGAATAATCAATGACCTCTTCCTTGAAAATCTACAAAGATCTATCACATATGAGCTCTGATACTCAAATACAATTCCTTGCTTAGCCATCACACTGTAAATTAATTGCACACTCTGCCCTGCCATTAATTTACTTTTATCACTTCAGTACATTCTAAATGCCATGTTGGGGATTTTAAACAGCTTCCATAACAAACAAGCATGAGACAGGAAAGTGATAAATGTGATACTTGCGCATTTTCTAAATAGTAATTTTGTCATTTCAAGGGACAAGATGAGAAGACAACCAGAACCACAAGAAAACACACTCTGATTCACTAACAGTAAGAGAAATGCAAAATAAAACAACTTTGAGGTTTCCCCTCATGCCTTGCAAATAGGCAAAGATGACCAAAAAAATGGAAATAATTAATGCTGGAGGGGCTACAGGAAGAAAGGTACACTTGTATGGGTAGAGGTAACTGATTTAACTTAATCTCATCCCAATTAAACTATGAGTTCCAATTAATCTCATAGACCTTAGACTAAGTGGAAAAGTCCTTCAACCTGTAGTGACCACATAGGCATCATCTTTGGACAGGCTGAAAAAACTTGGCCATGCCCCAGAGGTTGTCTACAAATGATAAAACTAGTTAGAATTGTATTCACTTAAGAGGTTGAAGCAACTCTGGCATTCAACACATCCTTGGAAATGGAGGAACTGTTGTAGAGAAGGGAGATAGATAGTGGGGAAGGTCTCTAGCTCTGCAGGTATTGCAAAGAAGACCTAGGCTGAGGAAAGTCCTGGCAAAAGGTCATCTCTTTCCTCAACTTTTCTTGCTTGTACCTGTTTATTCACACTTTAATATAATCTGGTGTTCTGTTACCCAAATGTTTCTTTTTTTTTTTTTAATTTTTATTTTTTTATTTTTTTAAAACTTATTTCTTTTCTTGTTTACATCATTTATTTCCACAAGATTTTGAGTTACAAATTTTCCCCCCATCTTTCCCCCACCCACCACCCCAAAACAGCCATCCCACTGTATAACCCCTCCCCCAATCTGCTCTCTCCTATGTCTTCCCCCAATGCCCCTCTGACTTTCTGGTAGGGCAAGATGGGTCTCCTACCCCAGTGCCTGTATGTCTTAATTCCCAGATGCATGTAGTTACTACTAATAATAATAAGTATGTATATGTATATATATATATATATATTATATATATTTTAACATTTGATTATAGAACTTTAAATTCTAGAAACTTTCCCTTCCTCTCTCGTTACCCACCCCCACTGGAAAGACAAGCAATTCAATACAGGCTGTACATGTGTAGTTACACAGAACCTCTCCACAAT
>CM053582.1:300777212-300800414 GCA_028627135.1 Pseudochirops cupreus | reverse complement strand
TTAAGGTGTTATTTTCTTCAGTCAGGTTGTTGACTCTCTTTTCATGATTTTCTTGCATCATTCTCATTTCTCTTCCCAATTTTTACCCCACTTCTCTTATTTGGTTTTCAAAATCCTTCTTAAGCTGCTCTATGGCTTGTAACCAGTCTACATTTTTCTTGGAAGCTTTTGGTGTGAGAGTTCTGACTGTGTTGTCTTCCTCCCATTCCATGCTTTGATCCTTTTTGTCCCCAAAAAAGGAATCTAAAGTTGTATTGCCATTCTTACTTTACTTCCTTTGCCTGCTTGTGTTGCCAGTCAATTACTTTACTTTTGAGCCACAGTAGATCTCTGCTTCCCAGGGAGAGAGCTTTGTCTCAAATTTCTGGAGTTTTCACAGCTGCCAGAGCTATTAGGAGGCTGCCATCTCTGCAGCCCCCACCAGCTTTGGCTCACTGAAAACGCACCCCAGAACCACCACCCAAGACCACGATCCTGATCCTGGTAGGTTAAGGGAAAAGCACTTAGCCTCTGAATGATTGCTTGTTCCCCCTGCAATCTGCAGGCTGCAAACTCTGACGCAGCCATGTGGAAGCAGCTGCAGGGCCGCTGCTTCTGCTGCTTCCTTGCCCTGGTGGCAGTTCGACCAGACCCTCTCCTCTGAATTTAGCCAAGTTCCACTAACCTTTCACTTAGTCCTTATTTCTTATGGCTTGATAATTCTGGAAATCACAGCTGCTGCTGATCTCCTTTAGGCTCCAGCTGCGGCTTGTCCTGGCTGTCCTGGGGCCAAGCCACGGTTTCAGGCTGGGCCGGTTTTGGCTCCCAGCATGCTGTGATGAGCCCTTCCTGCTGAGCTGTCTTCAGCAGGAGATGTGTTTTTCTGTAATTTTGTGAGTTCTGGAGCCCTAAAATTTGTTTATAGTCATATTTTATGGGTATTTGAGGTGGTTGTGGTGGAGCTGCAGAGTACTCCTGCTTTTATGCCGCCATCTTGGCTCCTCCCCGCCCCCCAAATGTTTCTAATAAGTTGAATTTTGCCTCAACCACAAAGTGACTAGTGGTTAGCTAAAGACAGACAGAAATGCAGAGTAAGGCAAAGAGCCCAATCTCTGACTATATATTAGAAATTTTCCTAACTGGGGGCTCAGAGCAATTATAACTTAATTGATAACTTTAAATAAACTTCCTAAAGCTGAAGAGGAGGAAATGTTATAGAGGCAATCATATAAGAAACAATACAAGGACACTCTCAAGGTCTCTCTGAAGAACTTTGGAATCAGTTGTGAGACTTGGGAGACACTGACACAGGACCATCCAGCATGGTGCACCAACATCACATTTTCATTATATTGTTCTTATTTCTGATCTATGTCCAAGAGAATGCTGTTTTATAACTGTTATAATCTAATGATAGCTGTGGTTGACACTTATTACTGTTTCTAATTTGAGCTATAAAATTGATCATATAATTTGGTCAGATTCATTATTGCTCTTTGGTGTTTGGCTAACTCTTGGCACTATGGAGCAACAGGGTGAAGACATTAGAATGGTATTTGAAAAATACTGTTTGTTTATGAAGGTTGTTATTCATAAAAGAATTATTGATATGCAGAATGTTTAATGAAGATGCTGTAAACTTCATAAAGGTAAGAGTAAGAGAATTGTAGAAAAGTAGATACAGGAGCAAGGTCAGGGGCATCCACTAAGGAAACACTGAAGGAATTATCAGAGTCATTTAAACACTTTAAAATGCTTCAAAGAATTCCTATAGGGTGCAATTTTGGAAACTGGTTTACAATCTTCCATTTGAGAGAGAGGTGTTATGCAATACATTTGAAGCATTATTGAATGGAAATGATGACTCCCCAGCAAATGAGGTTTAGGGTTTCACCTAATCAGAATGCTAATAGAAAGGACTTTTTCCTGGTCGAAACATGCTTAAGTGGTACTAAAGCAAAGGATGTTTTCCCTACTACTGACTAGATACTTATGGGAGGCAAGCTTCTCCAAATCAAATAGTAATGCAGTTTAAAAACTGTATCCATTGTTAAAGACAGATAAATAAACCCAACCTAAGAGCATTTTGACAGAAGTTCCTTAATTCTGTTGAGAAAGAATAAATATCGGGGTATGTGGCAGAAATGTTACTAAGCCTCTAATAATATTAAGACTGCTCACTGGAAAACTTTAAAGGCTCCGCTCTTGAAAGTGGATTGAGCAACAAGGAAACACAAGCCTGGAATAACCTGTTCAAAATGTAAAAGTAGGCAGCCAGGTAGTACAGTGGAGGACTGGTCCTGGAGTCCGAAAGATCTGAGGTCAAATCCTTCCTCAGATATTTACTTTCTGTGTGACCTTGGGTAAGACATTTAACTTCTGTTTGCCTCAGTTTCCCCAACTGTTAAATGGGGATAATAATGGCGTCTATGAATTTGAAATTAATTTGGGGTTAGAAATCCTGGAAGGTTGTGAGGATCAAATTATATATATGTGTGTGTGTGTATGTGTATGTGTGTGTGTGTGTATGTATGTATGTATGTATGTATTTATTTATTTATATACATACATAGAGATAGATAGTTAGATAGATAGATAGATATAATGCTTAGCCTAGTGCCTGGGGCACAGTATCTATAAAAATGCTAGCTATTATTATTGTTAGTAATATAATAAACTCAGATTATTCTATGGCCCTGGCCAAATGGCTGTAGTGGCACTGAATTTAGGGGAGAAAAATTCAGCAAAAAGGGGAACTACTATCCTGATTCCTATCCCTGATGAACAGCCACTTATCCAGACTAGTAGAAGGGTGGTCGCCCTTGAAGATATAGGCTTGACCATCTACAGGACAATGAGATTGGCCTAACATTAAAAGAATGTCTGAAGACTGTTACAGTGCTGATGTGAATCTTGACCTGGGACAAACTGATAGATTTTTCCTTGGCCTACCTGAATGGGATTCTTGTGCATCATCTCTTCAGTTTGAAGGATTTTCCCATGCAATGTCTAAAGCCTAGGAAATGGATTGAACAGGTATCTTGTCACTTACTATATATGGGCTTGGAGAGGGAACATCAGTCACCCCACCCTTACACAGGCTGAGAAAATTACAGTGTATGAGTATTACAGAATATTACTATATAGTAAGAAGTTATAAACATGAAGAATTCAGAGAAACATGGGAAGAGCTGTAGAAACTGATATAGTGAAATTAGAACAATATGCACAATGATGTAATTGAAAAGATCATTAAGAATAAGTCAAACTTTGAGTGTAGATTATTATTATAATTATTAATAGCTAGCTTTTATATAACATGTTAAGATTTTCAAAGCACATTATGTATGTTATCTTATTTGATTCTCACAGAAAGCTTGTGAAGTACTATTATTATCCCCACTTTACAGTTGAGGAAACCGAGGCAGACAGTGGTTAAGTGACTTGCCCAGGGTCACACTACTAAATGAACTTGAACTTCCATCTCCCAGACTCCTAGGTCCAGCACTCTATTCACTATATTGCCACCTAGTGCAATGGTTAGAGAATACTTGAAGTGAGAACTAGATCTGAATCTTGCCTCTGATACCTCCTCATTGTGTGATCTGGGTCAAGTCATTTAAGCTCCTTGGTCCTCAGTTTCCTCAATTGTAAAGTGAAGGGGTTGGCTTAGATCATCTTAAAGACCCCTTCCAGCTCTAAATCTATGATCCTATAATTGAGGAACCCAGGAAGGTCCAGGAGAAGAGATAATGAAATATACTCCCTCCTTCTTCATGGCAGAGAGCTAGATGACTAGAACAGAATATTGCATATATGTTTAGATATCATCACTGTCTTGAATGTTTTTTTCAAAAGAGAGAGTTAAACTGGGAGAGAGGTGAAATATGGTGGAAATTACTGTGATTCAGTGCTGATCATGGTGGTGCAGGCCTATTGCCTACTCCTGGGGGCTAGGTGGTATACCAAATAGAGCCTTGGGCAGATCGGTCTTAGTTTTTCCAGGTAACTTCCTAAGATTATAAGCTGGAGACAGGATGCTAATCTTCATGGAGGCGGAGAAGTGGGAGGGAATTACTCACACTGATGCAATCACAAGTAAATACAAAAAAAGTGCCCAAGGTACTCTGCCAAGCCCTGAGAATACAAAGACAAGATCCAAAAAGGTTTTAGATCCCTTCCATTTGATCTTCAGGAAAAAAGTTATTTTGCAGTGGGCATTAGAAGATGGGAGAAATGTCAAAGAGAAGAAGAAAAGTAGATTGAAAGGTGGTTTGTTTAAAATAGAGGAATACTCTAGAGATCAAAGTGGAGAGGGAAACAGAGAATGCTCAAGAACTAGAGAAAGCCAGAGCTGAGCAGGACAGAGATGAAAGGAGGAGACAGGGGAGAAGTATCGAGGAAAAGAAGTGATGGAAGGCCAGCACCCTGAGAGAGATGGTCCATCCACTAGAGAGCCATGGGGACAGCTTGCTGCTTCCCCTAACCTCCACTGCCTGAGTAGCCCACTCTCTCGCCCTCTCCTGGGAGATCTTCACTCTCATCAGGGCATGAGCTAGTATAAGGGGTCTAATTTGTCAGCATGGAAGTGCCAGGGCAACAGTCTCTAAACAAGAGGGAGGGAGATCTTTCTCTTCCATCCCACAAGATGCAAACCTTTGAGCCAAAGCTTTGAGCTCTCTGTCCTATTTACTACTCTGAATCTTTCTACTTCTTTACCATCAGTCCTTAAATATAAAGTATTTTAAAATGATAAAGAACAAAATCTAACAAAATGAAGAATGCTCCATGTCCCCAATATTGTAACCAATTCCCTTCCACTTACCAAATCTGTCAACCTTTCTTTTTTCAGTACTTCCTAAAATAACCCAAATCCCAAAGCCCACTCATATGGGACTCTCTTCATTGGTGGAGATTAATGCCCCATATCTGCATGAGGAGTGTGACAGAGTTGGCAAGAGTGAGAGAGAAGAAAGATCCAGTGTTTTTTAGTTCTTCTAGTTTCCAGTTTTGAGAGAGAGGATGTGCAATACCAACCTCTCTTCAGGTCACTGAAGGGAGAGAAAGATTCCAGGAAGAGACAGAAGCTGGCAGTTTGTCATATCCCTTATTCTCAGCTTACTAGGGATTTTGGAGCATTTTCCCTTTGGGTGAGAACTGAGATCCCATCTCTTAGTTGATAAATCTTATTCCCAATGGGAGAACTCCTTCAAGCTGCATTTTGTGTGTGTGTGTGTGTGTGTGTGTGTGTGTGTGTGTGTGTGTGTGTGTTTGTATACTTTCCTCTGCTTCCCATTTTTCTATCAACTTAGATAAATGAATTTCTTTTCTATATTTACTATGTGTGTTCATTGTGGAGCTGGCATTTAGTGGGGAGTCAAGCCCTGGATATAAAGCCACTCTGCCCCTCCCCTTCTCTACTGGTCCTTCCCCATTAATAGGGAAGTGATAGGAAGTTTAGTTTGAACCTTTCCCTAGACTAATAATCTTTAAGAGAGTAGACTGATAGAATTCTATCTTGGAACCCCCTCTCTCTGAAGAGAGCAGAGTGGTCAGCCTCTGGCCACTATCCTGCTTCCCCTCCTGGCAGGACTTAATGTCTCCCTTGGAGAAGGGAAAGTGGAGTAAACACCAGAGATGTCTTTTCTCAACTTCCTGTGAGTCACATTGACGTAGTTATGCTTCACTTTTTTCTTCCATATTAATTGGCTTATTCCTGGGCTTCCAGTATCAGATCTTAAGAGCTGCTTTTTGGTCTTCTCTCTGTAGATCCTAAAAATCCTTAAACATATGCCATTCCATGATCCTAGGCTTTCTCTAAAATTATTCCAGGGTTTTAAGGAGTCCACACTAAGACTAACCCTCACTCTACTGTGACATGTTCTCTGCATCCCAGAGAGCCAGGACACAGCTTCTGTGTCTAACAGGTCCAAAAGAAATCTGCACAGTTTTTGGATGGCAGTCTGGCTCTGACTTGAGGGGAGCTAGTAACTCACTAATTCCCCTGATCTCAGCAAGTCAGGCTCCCTCCCAGAGAAAAACCTTTCAATCTTGAGTTATCTTCTTTGTAAGGTCCCTATTATAATTGGCCCCTATTCCTGCAGGTTCAGACTCTAAGAGTCTATGTGTCCATTAGACAATGACTTAGAACTTTTGTTCAAAAGTTTTTGTTGAGCATCTAGAAGAGGAAGCAGTGATTATAGAGGGAAGGCTAGCATGGCATCATCAAGAAAAAGTCATAGCAATCTAGCCTTAGTTCATTTTTAGGCAAGATTATTAAACTTAGTAGATGAGAGGAATATCATGAATATAATTTATCTAGATTTTATGGCAAAGCTATTGATTAAACATTTTGTGCTATTCTTGCTGAGAAGAGGGAGAGATATTGGAGGGGGTAGAGGGGAACAACCGGTGGTGTTAGCAAGAGGCTAAAGTATGCATCCTTCCCCACAGAGCCAAAGGACCTATGGAGCCCCAGGCCAGCAGAGCAGAGATTGCTTTAAGTCACCTGATACAATAATTTTGGTAAATCTAACCAATGGCCAATTATAATGTTCTTCCATTTCTTTTGTGGTCTTTGGCCCAACAGTGATTCACAGTGATCCTCAAATAACCTGTGGGCTAATCTTTTGTGGTAATGGATATAATAACTGGCTATATCCTTCGTGGCCCCAATAATTTGGTTATGACTTTTGCTTTTTAAAAAATCAGATTTTAAAAAAATAAAAAATAAGATAGTAACATTAAGATTTTATCCAAAGACCATGTTAAATTGGGTGGGTAGAAGGAAGAGAGAGAAGTTTCAAGACAAATATGATCTGACTTTGCCCCAACTTGGCAAAATCTGAGGTCCTCCATTCTAAAAGCAACCGAGTAAGACATTGATAAGCTACTTTCTAGTCATACCACCACCTTAGTGTGAACCCTAATAACCTCCCACCTTGACTATTACAATAGCCTTCCTATCTCAAATCTCTTCTCATTCTAGTTCATCCTTTAACTAGCTATTAAAATGATTTTCCTTTCAGAAGGGAAATCACAATCTGAACATGTCACTCTTCTACTCAATAAACTGCTTTGGCTCCCTATTGCTGCTAAGATAAATATGAACCCTTCTGTTTAGCTTTGAAAACCTTCCAACCTACCTTTCTAGCCTCATTATACATCAGTTCTTTTCCTGCTAAAATGGTTTTCCTGTTCCTCATACAGAGAACAACTTCCATTTTTGTGTCTTGTCTCTGGCCTTCCTCCATGCTTGGAATGCACTCCCTCCTCATCTCCACCTTATAGAATCCCTTTCTTCTCTCCAGATTCAGGTCAAGTACCACCTTCAACATGAAGCCTTTCTTTAGCTGCGAATGTCCTCATGCACTGCTTAACTTGTAACTACTTTGCATTTATTTACGTATATTATTTATATGTTTATTTTGTATACATTTGTGTATGTGTGTGTGTGTGTGTGTGTGTGTCCCAAAGCAGAATGTCAGCCCCTCAAGAGCAGAGATTGTTTCATTCTTTGTATTTATATCTCTAGCACCTAGGACAGTACCTGCCATAGAGCAGGCATTTAATTAGTGCTTATTGATGGTTGATTGACTAATTCTCAAAGATAGGGCTACCCTGAACCATAGTGTCTCATTCTCCATTCTCTGCCATGATGTCATTCAACAATTGCTTTGGTAGGTATTGTAGTTACTGCTACAGAAGACACAGAAAAGAAAGATCTTGCCTTTTGGGGGCAAAGTCTCATCAAATGGTTTAATATCAGAGATATCAGTAGACACAACATTAAAGGAGAGGCATTACCACCTGCTTTGCTGCTGCACCCTAAGGTCTATGGTATCTTTCCATCTGACTTACAGTTGCTACTTTCTATTAGGATGTGATGTAATAGGAGTTCTATTGGGACTCCTTGAGAGTCTGACTTTTCTATTCATATCACCAGAGCTTACTTAGCACAATGCTTGGCACATAGAAAGCACTTAATAAATGCTTTCTTATTCATTCAGTTCATTCAGCTTCTAGCCTAGCCACTCTAGAGTGCTGGCTCACAGAAGACCCTCTCCTCCCCCAGCTCCACTATTCATTTCAACTCTGGAAACCAGGTTATTGCAGATACTTGGGCTGAATTAACCAAAGGAAGATGACCCTTTCTTTTCATTGTAATGCCACTGAGTGTGTTGTTGTTCAAAAGAAGTGGGAACTATCAGCTATTACTGAAACTGGGGAGAAACAGTAAAGAAAACCAATTTAGAAAAGATACAGCATCTCCTTGTGACAGGTGTTAGCTACCAATTCAACCTTATTTTGATATGTGTTATAACAATCTTTGGTAATCAGAGCCACACACCAACTCCAGGGTGAATTCTCCTTTTGATGCCCCTAGGAGAATCCTATTCAGCTCTGAATTGCCATACAATAAGAGGGAACAGTTCTATTCTTCTCCTATTTCTGCTACAACTTCTACCCTCAGTCAGATTGCTTTTTGGGAGTGCTTGGCTGTAAGTCAGTGAATTCTTGGAGGAAGAATGAGGATGTGTATTCTATGAGAATCCATGCCCAGCATGTTAGCTCAGAAGCAAAATGAGAGACTGGAGAAGTTATGCATCATCAGGCCTGACAGTGTTCTGGAAATGGCAAGTTTCCCAATTTACACAATTGTACTATTTCCAGGCAAAATTTGGATCAGCTTTCTTCTAAGAACATGTTCTGAAGAGTTGGGGCACAGAGGAATCATAAAGACTAGATTTCATAAATAGTGCTCCTGGAAGGGTAATTTGTCTTCCTGAGAGTTTTTGACAGTTATTTCCAAGTTTCATAAGTTAGTAAACTCAAGGTCTGGGGGACAGATATCAGTGACTCCAGGACCATGATGTCCTGATTGGTGAGCCAAACAGTGCAAATCCACACATGGCCTGCTATATTTAGCCAGACTGAGACCCTGAACTATGCTTTTCAACTGTTGCAGGCTGGGTCTGACTCAAGCTGACAGCTTAAGTTCAATGTTCAAACAAAATGAGATACTTGCAAATTATTCAACAGTTAGCAAAAGGTTTTCTTCACCAAAGTATAGAAAGGATAGCAACAAAGATATAGCCCTTCTCTTGGAAATACGCAACGAACCTCAACTCTGCATCGTAGCTTGTCAGCAGCACAAAATGTGGAGACTTGATCAGCTTTGGGACATCCATCAAATCAGAAAGATTCCAACTGCATGTGGGTAGGCCTCTTCTATTGACCAGTGTTAACCAGAAAGTCATTTACTGACACCAGTAAGTTTTCCCTCTTAGATGGGTTATGTCCTTTGGGATATTAGATTCTATGTGGTCAAATATCTGCCTTTCTCCAATTACTCTTTTCCCCCAGTCAAGGCTGCCCAGACCCCATCTGGGATAGCTAGGAAGGAAGCTTTCAGTCTGCAGTTTGGATGAGCTAAGCATCACTGAATATAATGCTTCTGGCAAGGAGGAAGACCGTTAGGACCTACCTTTTCCCTTTCCACTATATCTTATGGTCCTCTGGGCCTTACCAATTGATCTACTGCTATACTTGCAAGACCTGGGGATTGCCATCTGATCTGCTGATGGACCCTTATGCCTAGTCATCTATCCTACTGCTGAACACTTAGGACTGGCCATTTTTTCCTCCAGCATTTATTAAGTACTTATTATGTATCAGGTATATTTATTCATACATAGCACTTTGCACACAATGATCATGCAGGATTCTCTTCACTCTGTCTTCCCCTCCCTGACTGCACGGGACATTTTTGAAGCTTTGGTGGGGAATGAGAGGCATCTAAAGGAGCAAGGAGGACTGTGTGTGTATGGGTACAGGTGCATGCATGAGTGGGTTCTGGACAAGGTGAGAAGATTCATAGATGAAAGGGGGATAGGAAATACCTCTGGTACCCCTGAAATGAAAATGGAAGGGCCAGAAGCAGAGACAGCAGTGGAGTGGCAATAGCAGGCTTCTCCTTGGTGGACAGCGACACGCTCCAGGGAATGTAAATGAATTGATATTACTTACTACAAGATAGAGTGTAGGATATGCAGTGAGGAAACTATGAGCCCTGATCCTGCCTTACTTAGTAGCTGCGTGACCCTGAGAAAGTCACTTAACCTCTTTTATCCTCAGTTTCCTCATCTATAAAATGGGGGGTTATAATACCACCTATTTCACGAGGTTGTGGCAAGGATCAAGTGAGATAAATAACTCTTGGTAAAGCACTTGCAAATTTTAAAACACTATTGTGTAAGTTATATTATTATTGTGGGGCAGCTAGGTGGTACAATGGATATAACACTGGGCCTGGAGTTAGGAAGATGAGTTCAAATCCTGCCTCAGACACTTATCAGCTATGTGACCCTGGGCAAGTCACAACCCTGTTTGCCTCAGTTTCCTCATCTGCAGAATGATCTAAAGAAGGAAATGGCAAACTGCTCCAGTATCTTTGCCAGGAAAACTCTAAATGGGATCACAAAGTATCAGCCACAACTGAAACAAATTAACAACAAAATCCATGCAACTACATCCACTACACTAATGAGCTGGCGTGACTATTCGCAGAGAGAAAGAGTTTAAGAACAGGTCCATTCTAGTAGAGCCAATTTGCTCAGCAATTGCCAGGATAAGTGTGGGACTTCCACTTCCTGACCCTTTCTGTTGAATAGAATCGGGTTGGCGGCTAGCAGTGCTGCCTGGTCTCTAAAGGCAATCCCGTGTTTGTTGAATGAAGTTCATTGAGCTGTTGCAGAACGATGGGGAGCTGCCACTCCAGTTGTATCTGTTCAAGCTCAGTAGATTGTATTAATGGTTAGTGTAAGTGGGATCAATGGTAGGTGATCCAAGAGATTGATATTTTGGCAAAGGACCTCAAATTGAGAGTTGCATTAGTTCTCAATCTGGATACACTGCTAGAGAGATCACAAAATTATGTGGGTACTCTCATACTGGAGAGAGCCAGACCTTTTTAGAAATAGAATCCATTTGTCCTGGGTCATATAACATAAGTGGGTTGTGTAGTACAAAACTGAGCCATGAATCTGCCAGAATGACCAAATTTGTCAACTAGCAGCTTTTGGTTACTGTTGGCATACTGTCCTGTCTAATTATTCAAGAGGCTCATCTTTACCTCTTCCATGGAAAAATGTCTGTCTCTGAGGTTGAAGAGAATAATCAGATATTGCTCAGGATACAGAAGTAGGAGGAGGAAGTAGACCTAGCATGGGTTAGGTGGGTTCTGCTAGAGCTATGTTCGTGGGTTCTAATTGTCCTCAGTCAGCAGAGGACTTACTATAATCATTCAAAACTTCCTTGTTCACTGTACCTCATGGTTCCCCATATGGATGGTCTGGTGCTGGCTTGTGGAGAACCTTTGTTTTCTTGGTGTTAATTGTTAGGCCAAAATTAGCACAAGCCGCAGAGGATTGATCCATACTTTGTTGTATCTCAGCTTCAGAGACTTCAGTAACCATCTGTGAACAAAAAATCCATGCCCTGATTCTCTCTCCACTTTAGTCTTGGCTTGTAGTCTTTTCAAGTTAAATAATCAGTGCGGCAGCTGACCTTCATGCCAAGAAGTTTTGAATACTGTAGATAAGTTCACTTACTTTGGCAGTGTAGTTTCCAGGGAATTCCATTGATAAAGGTTGATGCACAGATTGCCAGGGCTAGCTCAGTGTCTGGAAGGCTCTGAAGGCAAGTGTGGGATAGAGGAGGTATTAGGCTGTCTACCAAACTGAAGGTCTGCAGAGCCCTTGTGCTGACTTCATTGTTGTATGCCTGTGAAATATGGACAGTATACTAATGCCATGCCAGGAAACTGAATTCCTTCCATTTGAATAGTCTTGGGAAGATTCTGAAGACCATTTGGCAAAATAAGGTGCTGGATACTGAGATCCTTTCTTGAGCTAAACTGCCAAGAATTCATATTACTGAAGAGAACACAACTCCAATGGGCTGGCCACATTGTTCAAATGTCAAATGTGTTTGCCTAAAAGGCTATTTTATGGAGAACTCAATGCAAAGAAGGTGCATACATGATGATCAGAAGAAGTAATACAAAGACACTCTCAAGGTCTCTCTGAAGAACTTGGGAATCGATTGCATGACATGGGAGACACCGGCAAAGGACCAGCCAGCATGGTGTGTCCTCATCAAAGAAGGTGCTGTGCTCTACTAGCAAAGCAGAATTGAAGTAGCTCAAAAGAAATGTGAGATGCAGAAATTCAGACACATCTCCACTCCAAATGTTCATGTGGATTACTTGTGCCCAACCTGTGTGGTAGAGCCTTCCGAGCTCATATTGGTTTGATCAGCCAGTCAGATATACTGTACCTTGACTCCCACATACTGACATCATTTGGTCCTCATTGAGAACAAAGGATAACAACCATACCAACTACTATTGTCACAGTGGTAGAGCAGAAATGGGGAAGCTGAGACCTGTTGCAGCCTTTGGTGACTCACAGTAAGACCTTCTAAGTTTACAAACTAGGGTATGATTTTGATACCATGTTGAATATAAGTGATATTTATATATAATGTGTTAGAGTTTGCAGGGCCCTTTATATTATCACATTTAAACACCACAACCATTGTTTGAAGATACTGTAGGTACTAGACAAGGTATCCCAAAGTACAGTGCAATTTTAAGTTTTAATAGCTTTAAACTGTGTTGATTTTTTTTTATTAAATTGGTTTATTTACTTTTAGTTTACAACATTCAGTTCCACAGTCCCTTGAGTTTCAGATTTTTTCCCCCTCCCTCTTGCCCCCCCCATCATGGCGGCATGCACTCAGATACAGGATCTACAAATATCTTCCCATTAATCATTAGTCAAGTTGTAAAGGATTGTAACTGATGGAATGATCAGTGGGAAAGAGGAAACAAAACAAAACAAGAAAAAGAAACAGAGCAAGGAGTTTGTTTCAATCTGCAGTCAGACTCCACATCTCCTTCTCTGGATGTGGATATCTCCTTTAATCTTTTGGAGTTGTCCTATAACCTTGTATTCATGAGAGGAGCCCAGTCTATTGAAATTAGTCATTATACATATGATGTGTTTGTGATTGTGTACAAATTCCTCCTGGTTCTGTTCTTCTCGCTCAGCATCAGTTTATATAAGTCTCTCCATGTTATTATGAAGTCCGTCTGTTCCTCATTTCTTATAGCACAGTAGTATTCCATCACATTCATATACCACAAATTGTTCAGCCATTCCCCAATTGATGGGCATCTCCTTGTTTTCCAATTTTTTGCCACCACAAAAAGAACTGCTATAAATATTTTTGTACATATGGGTCCTCTTCCCACTTCTCCAATTTCATTGGGATATAACCCTAGAAGTGGTATTGCTGTATCAAAGGGTATGCACTTATGTATAGCCCTTTGGACATAGTTCCAGATTACTCTCCAGAATGGCTGGATCAAACTGTGTTGATTTTTGGAACACCTTGTAGACCCCCATCTCACAGATGAGGAAACTGAGGCTCTGAGAGCTTACAAGTAACTTGTTCCAAGTTATGAAGCTCATATTAGAGGCAGCATTTGAATCAGGAATTTGGAGTCAGGCTTTCCTGATTTCAAGATCTGCTGCTCTCTCCTCTTACAACTAAGTAATTTTTAGAAAGTTTTGAGGCAGCTGGGTTCTTCAGTGGTTAGAGTATTGGCCCTGGAATCAGGAAGACCTAAGTTCAAATCTACTGTCAGATACTTATTTACCTGTGTGACCCTGGGCAAGTCACTTAACCTATTTGCCTCAGTTTCTTCAACTGCAAAATGAATAGTACCTATTTCACAGGGTTGCTGTGAGCATCAGATTAGATTGTAAAGTGCCTAGCAAATTGCCTGGCACATAGTAGGAGCTTTATAAATGTTAGCTATTATTATTAGTTTATGTAACAATCTCTTCCCATTCCCCCGTTCTCACAGTGGTCAAAAATCCCCATCTGCTCTGACACCTAAAGTGGGTCCTATGCAACATGCTAGACACCCATTGTGCATCTGCCTTTTATTTAAACAAATGACAAATCAAAATATGCCTATGATCACAAATGACATATTTGGTTGATGCTAAAGAGAACTCAGCAACAAGCTGGGTTTTTTTGTATTACTGCAAATAGACGCAACAAGTCAAAGATCTGTGCTTGCCTCTTTATGTTTAAAGAAAAAATTAGCAAATGTGAAATAACTGTTTTTGGTTCACTTCGTATGTATGCATTACAGGCAAAACACACTGAATAGCCTTTCCAGCCACCAGGAGGCGCATGTGAGCAAGGTCAAGAACCCTCTGGTTCCAGTGACAACTCTGCAACCCAGTCTCTAAAGCTGCTAGCTAACAGGCTTCAAAGGAAGTTGACTTTCCATTCCAGAAGGCTCACACCCTTTTCTCCAAGGCCAGGTTACTCTTTCCAGCAGCTAAATGAAAAGGAGCCAACCACCCTAAGCTACCTTAGGCAAAAAGGGACCAGACACATGAGGGTTTTCCTAGGCTCACTCCATTCTTCTCGTATCAGGCTCATAAAGGAAGGGAGTCAGTCGCAGGGCAAGGGAGGTGAGGGAATCCCAAAGTCCCCAGGGGCAGCTGCTGAGTCCAGCAGCCCAGGAGGAACTGGGAAAAGCAGGAAGTGAAAGGACCGGTGGCAGCCAGGGGGCAAAGTGAAGAAAGGTGCTTTTCACTGGACTGACATTCCAAAATCAGCTTCATGGCCTGTGGCCACTCTCACTGCCCATCCCCCTGCTCATGTCTGATTGTCACTCAGGTCCAGATTCACCCTCACCTCGTATCGTAATCCAAGCACATGCATCATCATCCTTTTCTGATCATTATGCTGCTCCAAATTTGTTTGGAGTCCTTGGAGGTGCCTCATCCTGATCTTGTGTCAGTAAAACATGGCATCTCCCCTCTGGCTGCCCTCTTGGCTTCTTCCCAGCAATTTGTCCAAAATCCAGAGCACTAGTACCTCAGGGACACCGGATAGTCTGCCTGGCAATGGCTGTTTTTGTGGGATAAGTTCATATTTAATCATAAAAAACCTTTGTTGCAGAATCATAGAATGTTAGAGCTGAGGGCCTTTAGAAGCCTCTTCATTTAACCAAGGCACAGAGAGGGGGAGGGCCCTCTCTAGCTCCAAGAACAGTCTCAGTAAGAGCACAGAGACTATAAAGATCTCAGAGGGGAGGCAAAGTGGTGGGATCAATGAACTTCTTTTACTTGTGTCTTGCCTATACCCACTTTCACCTCCAAATTTCTCACTGGCTTTGACTCTAATCACTCAAGTCAGTGTGTTCCTCATTCTGCCTCCCTTTTCCTTGGTGCAACAGGAAGACCAAGGGGTCTGGGCTCAGGAGACTTGGGTCTGAATCTTGGCTCTGCTATGTGTGATTTGACTCTCTCCTCTCATCCTCTGTTTCCTCATTTTCAAAATGAGGGGATTGGACTAGCTTACCTCCAGCACGCTTTCTAGTTCTAAATTCATTATCCTCTGAAATGACTTGCCCAAGGTCAAATAAAATGTTTTGGGGTCTTCCACTGCAACAGTGGGGTCCCCCGAGATGCCTAGAATGGGTGAGTATTGATTAGTGTCATTTGTAACACGTGCTGGCAAGGTGGAGCTGATTGGTGGTGTGAATGTCCAGAAATAAAAGTGCAGGTTAGGCCCAAGTGTGAAGGTTTACCAGTTAAAGGCAGACTGAAGAAACACCTGATGAAACCAACTAGGATTGGAAATAGGAGCAGAGATCAGAGTGGGAGCACCAAAGCAAGATTCAGATGGGAACAAAACGCAGGGAGGTCAGAGAAAGGGAGGTCAGAGATGGGCAGTGATACTGGTAGGATTGGGATATTCAGGGGGATACAATGAGGTAGGAGTCACAGGCAACAGGAAGGCAAGGTGAGCTAAACAGACAGAAGCTTGCTGGGTGTTGACTTTGAAGAGGACAATTGGAATTTTTCTGGGCCATCTTTCAATAGAGATGACGCTGCCATTGAATAACAGCTTCATGTTTCTCAGCCTAGGAATGTTTCAAGTGAATGGGTAGGCAGATCTCTGCTGACACCCAAATGAACACAAAGGCTTCTGAATTCTTATGGTCCTCAAGGTCTTCCAAAGGTTTCTTTTCTTTCCTGATCAGTCTTTGTTGATACCATGTACCCCATGCTAAGCATTGTAAGGTAAATAGAAGACAAGTTTCTTCCCCCAAACCCAGTTATATGATCATAGCTCAAAGAGATCTTAGAAGTTATATGTTTGAGAACCAGAGAAATGACTTGCCTTGTCTAATGTTACAAATCATTAAGCAGCAGAATGGAATTGGAATCCAGTGGTTAAGGAAAGGAGACAAGTATAAATGAAACCAATGAGAAATAACATAAGGCACTATATGACCTGATGCCAGAGACATTGGCACAAACTGGAACTTTTGTAAACCTGCATTTGCCAGGAACCCTGAGGATGGTGTTGTTTATGAATGTGACATACGTTAAAAGTAAGAGGGATCCCAGCACCAACATGCCAAGGGCTGTACAAAATAGAATTAAATATGATCTCTGAACCAAAGCTTTCTCAATCTGAATGAGGGGCAGAGAAGACATAAATGTGCAGAGTCAGGGAGGTGACAGCCTGCATAGACATAGAGGAAAGATTAAAATGACAAAAGGCTATTATACACATCTATTTTGGTTTCCTTTATGGACCCCATTTAGTCCTGTCCATTCTACATCGCACTGTGGAAGAATTCAAGACTGGGATTGAGGATGTGTAGGGAAATGTTTCCCTCAGACCTCTGGAAGTTTAAAATAGAGCATAAAGAAATAAAAACATCTAAGGAGAAATGAAGAGGTGGTCATCCATGTGTTTCAAGAAGCTAAACGATCACCAAGAAAGCTAGAGAAGAGAAAACCAGTGATATCTGGTAATCTTCCAGCATCTCAGCATAATATGGGATCTGTATTCCAGGTCTGTCTTATTTATTTGTGCTTTTAGAAAACCTGATATTACTGCAAAGGTTCTCAGCATCTACTACGGGTAGATCCAACACTGCTCCCCTGGAGGACAATGGAAAATTGCTTTCCCATGTGAAACTTTGAGGAATCTAGGCAAAATAATGAAAAACAGCTGCTTAACTTGTAATCAGTTATCTGTTAATGTGTAACCTGGATCTTAGACATCCTAAACCCTGATGCTTGGTTGCTAAGCATTAGTGATTCCACTAATGTAGTTTAGCTATTTAGTTATTCCACTATTTCTTTGTATATTACCATGATCAATTTTTCTATTTAGCCTCTATTATATTAATCTCCCATCTTTGTATACCTTCATTTATTTTGTGTACTTTTGTTATACTTACTATTTTTTGTTTCTCTAAAAATTATAAAAAGCTCATTTAGCCTTGGCCAATTTGTGGGGGAGGGGAAGAGAAGAGGACAGCTTCACAGGATTATGCGTCAGTGTGAGATGTTTCATCCCTTACATCTGTAAGAAATAAGGGACAACACCTTGGCTCAGCCTCTAAAGCAGAGACTTTTGAACATTCAAGATATTTGAGCTAACCTCGTCCCAACCCACACCACAACAAGAACCCATTCTTTCTTTTCCATGACTAATAAGCATACATCCAGTCTCCACTTAAAGACCTCTATTAGGGAGGATCACTTACCTCTTGAGGCATCTATTCTAATTCTGGACAACTCTAATTGTTAGAAATATTTTCTTTACATTGAATTTACATCTGTCTCTTGGCAACATTGATCCCCATCCTCCTTGTTCACTTCTCTGGGAACAAAGAGAGCAAATCTAATCTGTCTTCCACATCACAACTTTTCAAATCCCAGAAGACAGCTATCGCATGGTCCTCTGTGATCATTTTTTCATCATTTCATCCTGAAGTGTCAGACTTTGGCCACAAAACTTGAGAGCAGCCAAACCATATCAGAAGGTAATTCTTTTGTTTAAAATAAAGAAAAATACAAAATAGATGTTAACTTGATGCTTTTCTAAGTCAGTTTGCAGCCAGCACTGTCTCTTTCTATTTGAGTTTGTCACCACTGATCTGGTTCACATGTCTCCTCCTGGTGAGTCAGAAAGAAATGACTTGCCCAAGGCAACACAGACAGTATATGGCAGAGCTGGTTAACCTCAGATTCTGTGACTCCAGATCCATGGTCATTCCAAAACACCTTGCTGTTTTTCATCTTGTTGCAAATGTGGTTATCTATTGGATAGAGTGCTGGACTTAGAGGAAGGGAAGACCTTGGTTCAAATCCTGCCTCAAACACTACCTGTGTGATGTTGAGCAAGCCCTTCTCAGTGCCTCAGTTTCCTTAAATGTGAAAGAAGGGGGTTGGCTTCCTCTAAGGTCCTTCCAGCTCTAAGTCTTTGACTCTATGACATTAGTAATCCTGCACCTAGTATATAAGCCTAAATATGTAAAGTAACACATGGTGCTAAGAATTCATCCCCTGGAAATTCTGGCAAGTTTAACTTCTCCCGCAGTACTTCACTAAACTATTCATCAGAACATTCTCTAATGACTGGACATACAGGTACGATCTCCTAAATGGATAAGGAACAATATGTATTAAAAATATATATGCATGTGTACATATATACACACAAATATATATATATATATTACTTTGCAAACTTCCACGTGCTGTATAAATATTAGCTATTATTAAATTAAAATAGTGAAGTCTTCAAATACCTGTCAATTATCATCTTTGGCAAATGCTAACCTTTCCAAACCTGAGTGCATTAGAGCAGCTTTAAAATATACCCAAATTTAAGGGCCCTTCAAGCTCTCAAGCTATAATCTTATAATCTATGAAAAAGGTATGCCTGAATTCCTGACTGTAGTTACAAGTGGGATACAAAGAGATGGGCGTGGGATATACAGTGATGAAAGGATGAGGGGTCACTTTGAAGCCTGCCTTGCATCTTGAGCTGCTCATTTTTAGGACCAAGTGTAAAACATATCTGATCCTCTCATTTCCAGATCTCAAAAAGTGGTAGCTTTAACTTGTCCTGTCTCTATTTCCAGATCTCAACAAATGGTGGCTTTAACTTTGGTCTCACTCAGGCAGTATCAATGGCATATTATTCAAACACACTCTAAATAAGGAATAAAGCATGACAAGATGTTTGTCATTGGGAGTTTTGTAATACTGCAAACACAGTCCTACCACTGAAAATGATGTGTGCCTATGTAAGTGACATATTGAATCACATATTGAATGCACAAAGCATTCGTCATATTAGAAAACAAAGCATTTCTTGAGGTTCGAATTATTCACCTGCAATCTTGGTTCTCCTTTGGCATGCCTGATTGCATTGAACTTAAAGGACTTTCTGATCATTTAGGTTTGGGGTCTGTGTAGATTCTGAAACATCCAATGAGTTGCCAAAAACTTCTAGGTTCTTTCCCTTTGTTCCGCTGAACTCTTTTTTGGGGTGTGGGGTGTTGGGAAGCTGAGATGGAAGGGACACTTTATTTTTGGAAAAGAACTATATTCATCAAGGAGACAGAATGCTCCTAATAGGTGGGACACTCACCTGAGACTTAGAAAGGTGAATACATCTTCCTGGGCTGACAAGTCTTGCTGGTTGCTATTGGACATGCTCTTTGACTGCAAATGGGAAGGAAAGAAAAAGAAACCAGAAAACCCCAGAGAACTGTGGATTGTCAACACATTCACTAAGTTCAAGCCCTATCTGAAGCATGAATCGCTTCTATGAAATTCCTGGGAGATAGGCAGTGTCAAATGAGGCACTGGGAGATAGGGTTCAAGTTTATGAGTCACTTGGTCTTGTCTGGGAGAAAACTTCCTATCTCTTCAAAGGTCTAAGGAAATTGATTACAGTGGGCCCCATAGTAACCCAAATAAACTTTTCAGAAGTTATTTTGGGCTGTGGTCCCAAAGCTCCATTGTTCCTCTGAGGTTAAAGAACTACTTGCTCATGACAATTCAGCTTTGAGATCACTTTTGGAAAACAAAGATGTTTTCAACCAAATTCCACCCACCTTTTGTGTTAACCAAGACAGGTAACATCCTGATGTCACCCTGATATCCACAGACTTCCCAATACAACCTGAGAGAAATTATAGATTAGATTTGAAATTTTCACCACATACTAATTTCCAAAGCATACCTACTATTAAAATCAAGTCCTTGTTCTTGACCTAGGATAAGTTCTCAAACCTTTTCATGTCATGGATCCCTTTGACAATGTGGTGAAGCATGTCCACTCTTCAGGTCAATGTTTGAAAATTTATGATAAAATTCCCAGGAAACCAATTACCCAAGACATTGAAGCCTAGGTTAAGAAACCCCTGATCCTGAAGAAAAAGTGATAGTGCAAAAGAAAGTCTGGGAAGTATGTCAGAATTACCAACAATAAAATAGCTCAAGCTGTCAGGATTCAAGAGGTCTGAACACTTCATGCATTCATTTACCCAAATATTTGCAAACTTTTAATTGGATACTTTAAATAATTGCTGAAGAAAAAGAGAAAAGGGAAGTGAGACTGATATCCATATATAGCGTGTGTGTAGCTTCCATATATAGTGTGTATCTTGCTTCAAAAAAAATTCATAGTTTCTAGATTTAGCAGCCATCTGGTTCAGCCCCCTACTTTTATAGTGAGGCCACACAGGTAGTGATTATCGGGGGTGATGTAAACAATGTTCCTCCGAATTGAGAGCCAATGTGCCTTCCACTGCACCACCACAGCTGCATAATTATGTGAAACAAAGATAAGGTAGTCAAAAACATGCTGGAAATACTAGAAAGCTAACTAAGACAAATTTCTTAAATCCCCAGATTGCAATAATAGACATTGCTTCAACTCCCTGAAATATGACTACTAGAATTCTTATGGTTTAATAAGAAACAGCTGTTGGAAGCAATACATTGACTTTTCCTTATCTTTAGTAGGCTATTCTGATGTTTGACATTTGTTACAGTGAAAAAGCAAATCATTCAGTAGATAACATATACAATTGAACTAGTTTTCTTGGATCTTTCCACCTCTAAAATTCTATATCAAAATTTGGATTTTGTGGGGCTTATCTTAGAGAAATGTTTGGAAAGTCAATTTTTAAGACAGAGGAAAAGATAGTGCCACATAAGACAAAAGAACAATATAATTAAATTATGGCTATAAACTATCAATACTGAATGTACTGCACAGTGTTTGTATTACCACTAAAACAGAATTAACAATAACATCTGATCTCTATCAATGTGATTGCATGTAATATGTAATGAGGCTTAAAGAAAAAAACAATAGAGGGGGATGGAGCCATGATGGCAGACTAAGGGCAGTGACTGCTTGAGCTCTCCCCCAAACCTTTCCAATTACCTGTAAAAATGACTCTAAACAAATTGTAGAGCTACAGAACCCACAAAATAACAGAGTGAATTAAATCTCTAACCCAAGACAACCTGGAAGGTCAATAGGAAGGGTATATTGGGAGCAGAGCATAGTCCGGCATGGGCTACACAAGCACAGACAGGGCCTGAGCAGGCCTTGTGGAACTGCACTGGCAGCTGTGGTGGCTTCCAGGATTCTGAACCCACAAACACCAAAGACAGCATAGAAGGTCAGTGGGAAAAATCTATGGGACCTGGGTGAAAGAGGAGTGTGGTCCATCTGGGGTCTGGCGCCAGCCTCGAGGTTGTGGTGGTGGAAGCAGCAAGAGCAGCAGCAGCTGCTTTCAGAGCTCTGGGGCCACAGAGAGTGGGGGATCCAGTGGCTGGTAAAAAAAAAACAAACCCTGAAGCCTGGGACAGTACACCCAGCCCCACTGCCACCCCCACTGGAAGCAGAGTCCTACCTTGACAAAGAGTTAGAAAGTCAAGTATTTGGCTGGGAAGATGAGCAAATGTGTAATAAAACTCAGATTATAGAATTTTACTTTGGTGACAAAGAAGATCAAAACATACAACCAGAAGAAGACAACAAAGTCAAAGCTACTGCATCAAAAGCCTCCAAGAAAAATATGACTTGGTTGTAGGCCATGGAAGAGAGCAAAAGGAATTTTGAAAATCAAGTAAGAGAAATAAAGGAAAAATTAGGAAGAAAAATGAGAGTGATGCTAGAAAATTATGAAAAATGAGTCAACAGCTTGCTAAATCATATCTAAAAAATACTGAAGAACAGGGGGCAGAGTCAAGATGGCAGCATAGAAGCAGGAGAACTCTGCGGCTTCCCCCATAACCACCTCAAACACCTATAAAATATGACTCTAAACAAATTTTAGAGCTCCAGAATCCACAAAAGTACAGAGAAACAAAATTCCCACTGAAGGCAGCCTGACAGGCGGACAGGAAGGGCTCATTGCAGTGCGCTGGGAGCTGAGACCAGCTTTAGCCCGAGGATGGCCAGGACAATCCATGGCTGGAGCATTCGGGAGAGCAGATCACCAGCAGCTGTGGTAGTTTCCAGAATTATCAACCCATAAGAGCCAAGGACAAAGTGAAAGGTCAGTGGAACTCAGCTAAATTTGGGGGAAAGAAGCAGGTCTGGCTGCCAGCCCCCAGGGCAAGAAAGCAGTGGAAGCAGCGGCCCTGCAGCCACCTCCATGTGGCTGCTTCAGAGCTTGTGGCCTGCAGATTGCCGTGAGGCCAAGCAATCATTCAGAGGCTAAGTGCTCTTGCCTTAACCTGCCTGGATTGGGATCGTGGTCTTGGGTGGTGGTCCTGAGGTGTGTGACCAGTGAGCCAAAGCTGGTGGGAGCTGCAGAGGCAGCAGCTCCATAATAGCTTCAGCAGCTGCAAAAACCTCAGAGATTTGGGACAAAGCTATACCCCCTGGAAGCAGAGATCTACTGTAGCTCAAAAATCAAATTAATTGACCAGCAAAATGATCAGTCAAAGGAAGCAAACCAAGCTCAGCAATCCAACTTTAGATTCCTTTTTTGGGGACAAAAAGGATCAAAGCATGGAACATGAGGAAGACAACACAATCACAACTCCTGCACCAAAAGCTTCCAAGAAAAATGTAAACTTGTTACAGGTCATAGAGAAGCTTAAGAAGGATTCTGAAAACCAAATAAGAGAAGTGGAGGAAAAATTGGGGAAGAGAAATGAGAATGATACAAGAAAATCATGAAAAGAGAGTCAACAACCTGACTGAAGAAAATAACACCTTAAAAAATAGATTAACTCAAATGGGAAAAGAGGCCCAAAAAGCCAATGAGGAGAAAAATGCCTTAAA